>NC_069432.1:6356664-6436633 GCF_026875155.1 Cherax quadricarinatus
CACTCCCGAGAACAAGGCGTTGAACCTTTGACACGGTAAACCAAAATTAATCATTTCTAAATAAACTAAATTTTAACATTGTTTAACCATATTCACGTGACCAACTGCACATACAAATTTTCAATCATGTTCTTATTTCTAGATATAGTATCATTCACAATGGAAATAAGTCACTCTGTCTGACTTTTTTGGGTTATCCTAGGTTCTATACACATATGCTGCTTGAATGATAATTCTATGTAACGTATTTGTGTATACTATAACTTCTTATACTTACTTACACACCCAGCCCCATCCCACTCACATACTCAAACAGCACACACACTCTCAGGTACACACAAACACACATAAGAACATAAGAAAGAAGGAACACTGCGACAGGCCTACTGACCCATGCGGAGCAAGTCCATGTCCCCCCCGGATTAGACCAATGACCCCCCCCCCGGATTAGCCCAATGACCCACCCGGTCTGATCATCTCCACTCAAGGATGGAGCACTGCACTAGACCCAGCAGCACAACCTAGTCAGGTCCAACTCACACCCACCTACACCCACTCATGTATTTATCTAACCTATTTTTAAAACTACACAACTTTTTAGCCTGAACAACTGTACACGGGAGTTTGTTCCACTCATTCACAACTCTATTACCAAACCAGTGCTTTCCTATATCCTTTCTGAATCTGAATTTTTCCAACTTGAATCCATTGCTGCGAGTCCTGTCTTGGCTGGAAATTTTCAGCACGCTATTTACACCCCTTTATTTATTCCTGTTTTCCATTTATACACCTCGATCATATCCCCCCTAATTCTACGCCTTTCGAGAGAGTGCAGATTCAGGGCCCTCAGTCTATCCTCATAGGGAAGATTTCTGATACATGGGATCATCTTTGTCATCCTCCTCTGTACGTTTTCCAGAGCATTTATATCCATTCTGTAATACGGTGACCAGAACTGAGCAGCATAGTCTAAATGAGGCCTAACCAAGGATATATAGAGTTGAAGAACAACCTGAGGACTTCTATTATTTATACTTCTAGATATGAAGCCAAGAATTCTGTTAGCTTTATTGCGAACACTAATGCACTGTTGTCTTGGTTTTAGATTACTGCTAACCAGAACTCCTAAATCCTTTTTGCAATCAGTAGTATTAAGATCTACATTATTTAGTTTACATGTGGCATGGTTATTTACCTGTCCAACATTTAGAACTTTGCATTTGTCAATATTAAACTGCATCTGCCACTTCTCCGACCATTGCATCAGTCTATTCAAATCATTCTGGAGTGCTCTAGTGTCCTCATTAGAATGAATTGGACGGCCTATTTTGGTGTCATCAACAAATTTGCTTATGTCGCTATTTATTCCCTCATCTACGTCGTTTATGTAAATTGTGAACAACAACGGACCCAACACTGACGCCTGAGGAGCACCGCTTGTGACGTGACCCCATTCTGATTTCTCCCCATTTATGCAAACTCTGCTGTCTATTTGTCAGCCATGCCTCTACCCAGGAAAAAAATTCTCCTCCTATTCTCCTATTCTCCTATTCCATGTGCCTTAAATTTCCTCAACAGCCTCTGGTGTGGAACTCTATCGAAAGCCTTACTGAAGTCCATATACACAACAGCATATTCATTACCATGATCTACCTCCTCAAACACCTTAGTGAAAAAAGTTAGTAAATTCGTAAGACAGGAACGCCCCTTTGTAAAACCGTGTTGAGATTCATTAATCAATCTGTGCCTGTCAGGATGGCTACGAATTGCTTCGGCAATTATTGATTCCATAAATTTTCCCACTATGGAGGTAAGGCTATTGGTCTATAGTTCGAAGTCAAGGACCTGTCACCTGCCTTGTAAATAGGTATTTACATTTGCCATTTTTCCACTTATCAGGCACTATGCCAGTTTGTAGGATATGTTAAAAAGATTAGCCAAAGGTAGCTAAGTTCCTCTTTATATTCCTTTAACACCTTTGCAAGCAGTTCATCAGGACCTGGGGATTTGTTAGGCTTTAGTTTCTCTATTTGTCTGAGGACCATGTCACTAGTTACCTCAATCATACATAGTTTATTATCATCCTGTTCTACATAATCTATTATTTCAGAATATCGCTAGTATTTTCCTGGGTGAAAACTGAGAGGAAGTAGTATTAGAATTTCACACATATCCTTATCACTCTCAGTGATCTTACCAGAGTTACTCTTAAGTGGGCCAATCTTGTCCTAATCTTACTTCTGTATACCTGAAAGAACCCTTTTGGGTTAGTCTTTGAATCCCTTGCGACCTTAGCCTCATAATCCCTTTTTGCTTTTCTCATTCCTTTCTTTATTTCTCTCTTTAACTGAACATATTGATTTCTTAACTGCCCATCCCCTCTTTTGATACGCCTATATATGCCTCTTACACACACAGAGGGACCCAAGAAGAGATAGCTTAACAATGAGAAGGTCCCAACAGGAGATGGGCCACAACAAAATAGAAAGAGTCAACAACAAGAGAGAGACAGCAACAAGAGAGAGGCAACAAAAAGAAAGCCATCACAACAAGAGAGGCTTCACAACCACACCATCGTGGTGGTGGAGAATCTCCACCACCACGATGCTGTGAACATTAACTCCAAGGCTGAGGGTCTGATTACCTCATCTTTTGTATATCGTTCTACTGTCTTCTAATTATGTCCTAGAATCTGTATTGATAAAGCCACTGGATGGCGAAACATCTACAATAAAGATATCCAGATGTTGTACATATGTCTAAACTTTCATATTGTCGATATTTTATACCTTTCTTGCACAGGAGAGGCATCACAACAAGAGGGACCACAACAAGAGAGGGGGCAACAACAATAGAGGTATCACAACAAATGGGGAGCCATAACATAAGACACATCAAAGCAAGATAGGAACCATATCAAGAGAAGGACCATATCAAGATAGAGGCCCAGAACAAGAGAGGGGCCACAACAACAAAGGGGCCACAAAAAAAGCCACACAAAGAGGGGCCACAAGCCACAACAAGCTGGAGTTCACAAGAAAAGAGAGTCCACAGCAAGAAAAAGGCCACAACGAGAGAGGGGCTACAGCAAGAAAGGGGCCACAACAAGTATTCCAACCTAGAAAGAGCAAGTGAATTAGAAAGGATCGTCATTAGTATGGCATCACTTGTTTTGATGGTTCTCATTATCAATCCCATCATTTCCTTGCATATGTGATAGTGACACTGTTGTGATCCTTGAAGGCAACAGCCTCTGGCATTGACACTCCAAAGTCCTTCACGATATTTTTTCTCTCTGTTGTGTGATGAGAGCTTGTAGTATACTCAGTTCTAGCTACTATTTCTTCCAATTTTCCATAAGAGATGGACCACACTAAGAGAGGGGCCACAATAAGAGAGGGGCTCAATAAGAGAGGGGCCACACCATGAAAGGCATCACAGCAACAGAGGGGCTACAACAGAGAACACATCAAAACAAGAGAACGAACACATCAAGAGAGGCATCATAACAAGAGAGGTACCACATCAAGAGAGGGGCACATCAAGAGAGGGGCCACAACAAGAGAGGGTTCACAACAAGAAAGGGCCCATAACAAGTGAAGAGCCACAGCAAAAGATATTCCGGGCTACAAGAGGGGGGCATCACAACAACAAGGAACCATTGAAAGACTGGCCACAACATGAAAGGAGCCACAACAAAAGCGGCATCACAACATTAAAGGGATCACAAGACACTGGCCAAAACAAGAGAGGGAGCACAACAGGAGAGGGGTTATAAGAAGAGAGTAGCTACAACAAAAGAGGGGCCACAGCGAGAAGGGACCACAATAAAGAGAGGAACCCAAAAATATGAGAAATCCCACAACAGGAGTGACTACAAGAAGGATTTACCTACCTACCTGGAGCCTACCAGGAGTGTTCCTGGGGTCAGTGCCCCCCCCGGCCCAGTCCTTGATCAGGCCTCCCGATGGATCAGGGCCTGATCCACCAGGCTCTTAATGCTGGCCTCAAGTGGTCTTATGTACGAACCACAACCCGGCTGATCAGGTAGTAACTTTAGGTATTTGTCAAACTTTCTTTTGAAGGCAGCCAGGGGTCTATGGGTAATTCCCCTTATGCCTGGTGGGAAGCTGTTGAACAGTTTTGGGCCCCAGATACTTACTGTATTTTTCCTTAGTTTACTAATGGCAGTCCCAGGTTTCATTGGGGATATGTTGCACCGTCTGTCCAGTCATCTTCGAAGGAAGTGATTTCTGTGTGCAGATTTTGAAAAATTTCCTCTAGGAAATAGCATTCCTTGTTTTAATGGTTCTCATTATCTATCCTGTTATTTCTTCGCATATGTGATAGTGACACTGTTGTGATCCTTGAAGGTGACAGCCTCGAGCACTGACACTCTAAAGTCCTTCACGATACTTTTTCTCTCTAATGTGCGATGAGAGCTCTGTTCTAGCTATTATTTCTTCCAGTTTTCCATAAAGGAGCAGTTGAAATTTGTCCTCAATGAATATCATATTGATTTCCGTTGCCCACTGGAAAACTTGGTTTATATCTGCTTGGGGATTTACCTTGTCCTCAATGGATGACAGTCTCATGCAGATTGTAGTATAGTCTGCAAAGGATGACACAGTTTACAAACTCTGTTTTTGTTTTGATGTAAGGATGAGGAGCAGGGGGTTTTTTTGGGCAGTTGAATTTGCACCTGCCCACTTTGCCAGTTATCTGTGTACACTACAATTCATTTGTTTGACCTCCAGCCTATCCAAGACCATATCATAGTGGTCCAGTAGTTGCGAAAGGCAGGATGACCTGCTCTATACCCATACTGCCTGGGATTGTGCAGTTGTTGAGAATTCAAGTGAACTGCGATCAAGCTTCTTAGAAACTCTTTCAAAAATTTTTTATGATGTGGGACCTCAGAGCTATTAGTCTATGGTTCTATGGAGTTTCTGGATAGGGGGTTTCGGGGTCAACGCCCGCCCCTCTGTGACACCCCCTTGATCAGGAAAAGGGTTTCTGCTGTTGGAAAAACGGGGACGAGCCCGCCCGGCTGATCAGGCATTTATTTGTCAAGTTTTTTTAGCCCTTTAAAATGGGGGTTTTTGGAAAACCTTAATTTTGTTTTAGGATTGAAAAATCTTTGGTACACTTAATGTATGGCTCTTAACGGGGCTAGGACCAACCCTCTTTTATTGGGGATTGTGTGCCCTTGGGGCCGGGGCCAAAAGTTTTTGCCTTTCGTATGAGTGTATTTTCTGTCGTTTTACTTTTGTCCTTTTGTTTTCCGGTTTTATAAAAATCAAGTATTTCTCTTCCTGGCGGTTCCGGGAAAACAGGTTTGAAACCTCAGGCTTCCAGTCTTGAGGTGTTTTTCTCCGTTTTTGCCAGGGAAAGTTCCCCTGACATTTTCTATGGCAATTTTACCTTTAAGGCCCGTTTTAGATCAATTTATTTAAGAACTTCCTAAAGGGGTTTTATTAGGGCTGGCCTCCCTTAGTTTTTTGAAGGTTTATAATTTTCCATCTACGTATTTTTAGCAGATCCCTTGGTACAATTAGTTGGCTTGATTAGACCCCGGACAATAATATAAGTTTTGCTTTTTTCGTCTATTTTGTGGAGAAATTTGTTTTATCTTGTGGAAGATTTAATTTTCAGGTTTCCCTAATCTGGTAAATTTTTTTCAGTTGAACCCTTCATATTGTTTTCTGCAAACCAACGAAGATTTTTGGGGGATGGTTTGGAAGTTTTTCCCCAGACACTAATTAATTTTTAATAACTGTTCCTTGAACTTTTTGGGAATTTCTGGGGGTTTGCTGTCCGGGGAGACAAAAAGGTTGAAGTTTGGGATATTTGCCCTGGGAGAAAGTAAGGGTGAAGCTGGGGGGGTTTTTTGTCCAGGTATGGGGAATTATACGCAGGGGAATACAATAAATGACCCTTGGGGGACAGGAGCCAAAGTAGGAAACAAGGGTGGGCAAAAAAATTAAGAAAAAACCAATATTGAAAACTAAAAAAATCCCGCAGGAAAAAATAGAAAACAAGGGACTCCAATAACAAAAAGTGAGGATAAATTACCAAAAAAAAAGGGTGGGAGCTCCATTTTGGGGGGCTAGGGAGGTTTAGAAGAAAGACAGGGAAAACTGCACCAACGGGGGAATACAGTCACAAAACCCAAAGGCAACCGGAAACCAAACCTGTGAAACATACTATGCACTTGGAAATCGCTGGAAGGGGAAAATTTCGGGAAAAAACAGATGGGCTTTGAACTAGGGACCACCCTAGAAATGCCCCGCCCATATGAAAAACCCGGAAAAATGCAAACTCCCTTCCTGTTTAGCTTTTTTTACCCCGAAATGTGTACCCTTCAGTACAGGAAAGACGTGCTATAACCTAAAATTTCCAGGCATACCATCTAAAGGGGCCCAAAAAAATCAAAAAAATCCAGGCCAGGGAAAAACCCGGGGAAACCACACCCCTAAAAGGGAGAGGTTTTTTTTTGTGCCGGAAGGAAAAAAAACTGGCAGGAAATGGCGAAATCGTACACCAAATCCAGTCATTCCTGGAGTGGAACCCCAGTGATGGGGCCCCACTCCAAAACCAAAAAAGATACAAAACTAAAGGCCCCGGGGAAAAAAAAACCCCCCCCCGTAACCCAAACAATACCACCGTTTCCCATAAATTCTTCTTTTTCAATATAAAAGGGTCTAAAACCGCAACAAAAAAACAAAAAACCTTTCATCCGTGGGCTGCTTTTCAGAGGCAAAGGCAAATTTTTTGCGGCTTTTTAAATGAGACCCACATAAAGGGTCACTTGGACAACGAAATATGGATTTCCCCGGTTTCAACCTATACAGATGTGACAGAGGGGAAAAGGGGAAAAAAATGGGGGTTTGGGCCCGTACATTGGGAGAGTCAAATTTTTTGCACAGGAATGCTTAATGCCCCCAAATGACGTAAATGGAATTTTTTTTGCAGTAAAGGGCGAGAACCCAAAAACCCAGCCTGTGGTAGTCTCAAGCCTCCGGGTGCAACATCCCACAATTCCAGGAACAGCTGTTAAAAATTGACCACGGGTCTGGAAAATCTTCCAGCTCCTGCGCCCCAACATCTTGCTCCTGGGGGATTTCAACTTAAGGCACCTAAAATGGAGAATATAGCAAATAATATTGTTGCAGTAATAACACCAGGAGCAGCTCTGATGAAAACTCACACTCACACGAGCTTTTAAATCTCTGCACAAAATTCAATTTAAACCAGCAAATAATAGAGCCTACTAGACTGGAGAATACACTAGACCTCATCTTCACTAACAATGATGATCTGATAAGAAATGTCACCATATCAAAAACAATATACTCAGATCACAACATAATTGAGGTTCAGACATGTATGCGTGGAGCCCCAGACCGACAAAATGAGACTAGTCACGAGGGAGCATTCACCAAATTCAACTTCAATAACAAAAACATAAAGTGGGACCAAGTAAACCAAGTCCTAACCGATATAAGCTGGGAAGATATACTAAGCAACACAGACCCAAACTTATGCCTAGAACAGATTAACTCGGTGGCACTCGATGTATGCACAAGGCTTATTCCTCTAAGAAAAAGGAGGAGTAGATGTAAAATAGAAAGAGACAGGCCTCCCTTTACAGGCGACGGAAAAGAATAACAGAGCGGCTAAAAGAGGTCAATATATCTGAAATGCGCAGGGAGGACACTGGTCAGGGGAGAAATAGCAAGCATCGAACTTAAGCTAAAAGAATCCTTTAGGAGTCAGGAATCGCGGGAAGAACTAAAAGCCATAAATGAAATCGAAAGAAACCCAAAGTATTTCTTCTCCTATGCCAAATCAAAATCGAGAACAACGTCCAGTATTGGGCCCCTACTTAAACAAGATGGGTCCTACACAGATGACAACAAGGAAATGAGTGAGCTACTCAAGTCCCAATATGACTCAGTTTTTAGCAAGCCGCTAACCAGACTGAGAGTCGAAGATCAAAATGAATTTTTTATGAGAGAGCCACAAAATTTGATTACACAAGCCTATCCGATGTTATCCTGACGCCAAATGACTTCGAACAGGCGATAAATGACATGCCCATGCACTCTGCCCCAGGGCCAGACTCTGTGTTCATCAAGAACTGCAAGAAGCCCCTATCACGAGCCTTTTCCATCCTATGGAGAGGGAGCATGGACACGGGGGTCGTCCCTCAGTTACTAAAAACAACAGACATAGCCCCACTCCACAAAGGGGCAGTATAATAGCAACAGCAAAGAACTACAGACCAATAGCACTAACATCCCATATCATAAAAATCTTTGAAAGGGTCCTAAGAAGCAAGATCACCACCCATCTAGAAACCCATCAGTTACACAACCCAGGGCAACATGGGTTTAGAACAGGTCGCTCCTGTCTGTCTCAACTACTGGATCCTAGAAAGGTCCTAATGCACTGAGACAAAAAGAATGCAGAGAAATATATACAGACTTTGCAAAAGCCTTCGAAATGTGACCAGTGAAATAGCGCACAAAATCGCGCAAAAGGAATAACAGGAAAAGTGGGTCGATGGAACTATAATTTTCCCTCACTAACAGAACACAGAGAGTATCGTCAACAGAGTAAAGTCCGAGGCAGCTAGGGTGAAAAGCCTTTTCCCACAAGGCACAGTACTAGCTCCCACTTGTTCCCCATCCTAAAATCCGACTAGACAAGGATGTCAGCCACGCACCCTGTCTTCCTTTTCGATGACACCGAATCTGCATGACAGTGTCTTCCATTGCAGACAGCAAGGCTCCCGGCGGACACAACCAAATTTTCAGTGGGCGCAGAAAACAATATGAATTCAACGTGAGAAATTTTTAATTCTCGATAGGTAAACATGAGGAAATTTTAAACTTCATCAGAGTACAAAAACAAATTTGGCCACAAAATAAGCGAAACACCAAGTCAAGCCTGGAGTGATTATGTCGGAGGATTCACCTTCAAGGACCCTAAATTGTATCAATGCATCTGCTAGAAAAATTACAGGGGGAAAGAGAACCTTCAAAACAGGAGGCCAAGCCCTGATGACACTCTTCAGGTCACTTTTTCTATCAGGGGGGAAAATTCTGTCTAAAAGCACCTTTCAAGGCAGGTGAAAATTTCCGACCTAGAAATGTACAGAGAAATTTCACGGCGCGCTTTAACGGAGATAAAACACCTCAATTACTGGGAGCACTTGAGGTTTCTAAACCTGTATTCCCTGGAACGCAGGGGGGGAGAGATACATGATTATATACACCTGGAAAATCCTAGAGGGACTAGTTACCGAACTTGCACACGAAAATCACTCACTACGAAACCCAAAAGACTTGGCAGACGATGAAACCATCCCCCAATCAAAAGCAGGGGTGTCACTAGAAACGTTAAGAGACCTACAAAAAGTGTCGGGGCCCGAACTTTTTCAACTGCCCCCCAGCACACATAAGGGGATTACCAACAGGGCCCCTGGCAGTCCCTTTAAGCTGGCACTGGACAAGCACCTAAAGTCAGTTCCTGATCAGCCGGGCTGTGGCTCGTACGTTGGTTTGCGTGCAGCCAGCAGCAACAGCCTGGTTGATCAGGCGCTGATCCACCAGGAGGCCTGGTCACAGACCGGGCCGCGGGGGCGTTGACCCCCGAAACTCTCTCCAGGTAAACTCAAGGTAATACATCCACAATGACTATGTTTTGGTTCTCGATCTTTGTTGTTAAAACTTTGACTCCATTATTTGTGGTGCTCATTAACTCTGTGCAAATGAGTAAGTCTTTGACACAGGCCAACTCTCCCTTTTTGCCTGTTCTTTCTGGCGCATCTTAAAAAGTTGCACCCTGTTATCCATATTTCGATGTCAAAGTGATCTTTTGTGTAGGTCTCTGTGAAGGCTGCAAACATCACATCTGACTTCTTTAGAACTTCACTGATGAAAGGTATTTTGTTGTTGGTTGATGGCTTAAGGCCATGTATAATCGTAAATACAAATGAAGTAGTATTGCGTGTTTGTTGAAAGGATTTTGTTGTTGGCATAAGTAGTTGAGGGTCTAAAGGGAAGGGCTCTGGATGTGTGTCCATTCCAACAAGGTTTCGTTATAATTTTCTTGCATGTGTAATTGCTAAGCTCAAGTGCAGCTAGGATTTATTCAAAGGTAAGTTGTAATATTTGCCTTTATAAAGTGCATAAATAAGTACGTAATCAGTGTTATCAATTAAGTTGAATTTAATACAGTGCACCATGGGTGAAAAATGAGGAAATTAATGTAGATGACAAGCCCGTGGAATTTAGAGCAAAGAAAGCATCATTACAGACTAGAAAGGGCCATGTAACAAAGGCATACAATAAATGTTTGGAATTAATGAATCAGGAAACTGTGAATACTGATGATTTATTTAGATGCTTTAGGGAATAGATATGATTCATACAAATTATATTATAAAAAATATGAAGGAGATTTGTTAGTAAATTATGCAGATGAGACAGAAATGAATTTTATGATTAACCAGTATTATGAATTAGAAGAAAAAAATATTTCATGTAAAAGTCAGGCTCTGAATAAATGAAAAGGTGTAAACCAGGCAGTTAGTCAACCTATTCAAATAAATAAGATGTGCATGATAGGAGTGATCAGGCATGTGTAACTAAATTATTTTACCTCAAAGAACAGATAAGAGGAGATGCTCACATACTCATACAAGCCTTTCCCAATGTAAATGATTCTTACAAGGAAGCAGTTGACTTGTTGAAAGTTCACTTATGGTAATATAGAACAAAGTAGGTTGGATCTAGTAACTATCAATGTTA
The DNA here is from genome assembly GCF_026875155.1 of Cherax quadricarinatus. Classification (NCBI taxonomy): domain Eukaryota; kingdom Metazoa; phylum Arthropoda; class Malacostraca; order Decapoda; family Parastacidae; genus Cherax; species Cherax quadricarinatus. The sequence goes on from NC_069432.1 coordinate 6,367,485, forward strand.
ATTTAAAAACTCAAGATCACACTTACAAAGGTTTACAGCAGTTAAGAGTTAAACCGAAGAGTACTCTCAAAACTTTAATAAATATAATCTGAATGAATCAGACTGGTTATTGTGTGCCATTGTACAGAATAAATTAAGCTATAAAACAGTTGAATGGTCTCGAACAATTATCACAAAGGTTATTTTGGTCTGGAGGCAATAAGACTAGGAATACAAGAATTAATTGTTCAGTTGCAGACCAGCCAACTAACTCATTTTAAAGATGCAACACATATTAACTCTGAAGTATCTGTCAAGTTTCACCAAAGGGAAAAATTATCCCAATGTTAATAATCAAAATTCATCTCCTAAAAAGAGTTGCATAGGCACATATCAAGTAGCAGGAATCAGAAATAGTGATTCTCCACCTCAAACTAAGAAGAATAAGTACCCTCCTAAGAGTAGCCCAGTTAATAAGAAACCAGTCAAAGAAAAGAGAGATTGTCTTTTCTGCAAGGATACTCATTTTTCTAAGAATTGCAATGCATGCAATTCATGGGATGATAAAGTTGAGAGATTGGAAGAACTTGACAGATGTATCAGATCTCTAGGTAATCACAATGTAAAGGATTGTCATGCCAAATTAAACAACTGTTATCAATGTCACAAAGGAAGGCACCACATAGTCATGTGTAAGGGTCTGTATGATAATGGTGATAATAATGAAAATGTTGACAACCCTGACACAACAGTAGCTAGTGTAAAGATTGCTGCTAATGTTAATAATGATGGTTTCACTGAAGTAGCCTTACCTGTGTTAGAGGTAAAAATTGATGATAAAAGGCATAAATCAAAAATTGTAACTGCATTACTAGACCAGGGATCACAACGTACCTTCATAAAACGTAAATGCCTTAATGGAATGAAGGTAAAAATGGGAGATCCTACAACTTTAAAATTATTTGGTTTTCTCTCAGATAAAAGGGCTCAATTGTATGACACTGTTTATGTAACTGTCAATTTGGGCAATGAGAAAAAACGTATTAATGCAGTAACTGTAGATAGGCTCCCAGAGAAAATATCTACAATAGGGCTTAGTAAAGCTACTGAAAGGCTTTCACATAATGTAAATTTAGCACCTTCTGGTGTAAATGATAATTCTGTAGGCCCAATAAATATTTTCATAGGTAGTGGCTATTATGTCTCCTTTGTAAAGGGTATGGTAAAAAAAGTGTGGTGTCGCCCTTTTAAAGACTGCAGAAGGACATGTAATGTATGGTAGGATTCCTCATAATAATAATTCATAACTAGAGGAAACTATAAATACCATCACTGTGTTTCTTACTCATGAAATCGAGCCCAAGTATAATTCTTCCATAGAGGATGGTGTTGAGCCAGTGCATAAATTGTGGGAATTAGAGAGCATTGGAATCAATGTCAATGAAGAAAGTCCAGACGATTCATTTACTCAGGAACACTACCTGAGAGATGTAAAATTTGAATCTGGACAATACTGGGTGCGACTTCCGTGGAGACTGAACCATCCAGAATCGCCCACTAATTACAGGATGGCATATGGACAATTATAGGCTCAGCTCCGCGAACTGAGTAAGACACCAGAATTGTTGATTGCCTATAATGATATAATTACTGAACAGTTAAATAATAAATTTATAGAGGAGGTACCTCCTGAGCAAGCCGAAATTTATGGTCACTATTTGCCACATCACGGAGTGAAGAAGGATTCTAAGACCACTCCTCTGAGGATTGTGTTTAATTGTAGTTCCAGGAGTAACAAAAATGTACCTAGTTTAAATGACTGTTTGATGACAGGTCCGTCGTTGACGGAAAAATTACGAGATATCTTATTAAATTTCAGGGTGAAGAATTATGCCTTTACGGCTGACATAAGTAAAGCTTTCCTAAGAGTGGGCTTATAAGAGGCTGACCGGGATTGTACCCGCTTCTTACGGCCTGAGAATCCTATTGACCCACTTAGCCCTCTGAAAACTTTTCGCTTTAGGAGCATATTATTTGGTGCTACATCCGGTCTGTTCCTACTTCAAGCGACGATAAATGCACACCTTAAACGTCCGGGAAGTCCACTGAGTAAAGTAATGAGTAAACAGTTTTATGTGGACAATTTCCTGGGTGTGGTGTTAACTGAAGAGGAACTCTTGATGACATATGGAGAGGCTAATAAAATAATGAAAAGTGCAAATATGCCTCTGAGGGAATGGAATAGTAATTCGTCCAACTTAAAGGACAAAATAAATAAAGATTACCCTGGAGATGAAGTACAAAATGTAGTAATGCACTGGGATTAAATTGGGATATTGGGAGATTTCTTAATGTTAAAACCTAATAATTACAGTATGCCCAATAAATTAACCAGAGAGTCTTGCTTACCATACCCCCAGCCGGGATTGAACCTGCGGTCATAGAGTCTCAAATCTCCAGCCCGTCGCGTTAGCCACTAGACCAGCTAGCCACAATAAGATTCATCCAGCTGGAGTTTTGAGACTCTATGACCGCGGGTTCAATCCCGGCCGGGGGTATGGTTTGTTTGCAATCGTGTCATTACGATTTCTTGAGTCAGAGTCTTGCTTATTGAAGTTTCAAAATGCTTAGATCCACTAGGCTTAGTGTCACCCCTTACTATAAGAGGGAAATTGTTAATACAAGAAGCATGGAAGCTTAAATGTGCTTGGGATGAAACTCTACCTGAGGAATTCATTAACAGGTGGGATGAATTAATTGGTGATTATGAAAAAATTCCAAAGTTGGAGTTCCCACGCCAGGTGGCCAATCCAGATGGGAAAAAATATACTCCACATTTTTTGTGATGCTTCAAAATTGGCGTATGGAGCAGGTGCTTACCTTCAATGTAATAGTGTTATTTCTTTTGTTATGTCTGAGGCTAAAGTGTCTCCAATTAAATCACATACCTTACCTCAGTTGGAATTAACAGTCATTTATGTAAGTGTCAAATTAGCTAATTATATAAGAAATAAGTTGCAGGACATAAATATTAGCGACACCGTAATTTGGTCTAAGAATGAGATATTCTTACAATGGATTCATAATGGAAAAAGTAAAATTGTGCACGTACAAAATAGAGTCACTGAAATTAATCGGATGCAAGAGAAGTATAATAGTTTGGGTCAGCATATGTTAACATTTAATCATATACCTGGTGAGGAGAATCCATCTGATTTCTTGTCTCAAGGTTTACCTTATGCTAAATTTGTAAATGCTGTATCATGGTTTAAAGGACCGAGCTGGTTGGTAAATAAAGCTAATTGGCCTGTACAAGAGGCGTATATTGCTCCTGTTGAAATTACTGTGACCACCGCTCCAATAGTTTGTTCTTCCTTAGCCAATGATATAAACAGGTATTCTTCTTTCCCCAAGCTAATCAATGTAACCAAGGTGGTGTTTAAATTTCTAAACAAGATGAATATCTCATACAAGTTTTCACATCCTCTTGAATATTAGATAAAGAGGGTACAAGAAGAAATCTATGGAAATGAGATTAAATTGATGATGGAAAGAAAAATTGTGAAAGGTTCCATAATAGAGAAATTGGGGCTGTATGTAGAAAACAATGTAATTAGGTGCAGAGGTAGGTTACAAAATGCTGAATTGGGTGATTATGCTACACACCCTATCTTACTGCCCACAACTCATTAACTAACAAATTTAATTTTCTTAAATGCCCATAAAAATGTAATGCATGGTGGGATATAAGATACCTTAAATTGTATTAGGGAAACTTTCTGGATTCCACAAGGACGGCAAAGTGTAAAAAGGGTGATTAAATCTTGTGTAATAAGCTGCCATGTGGATGCCAGATCCTATATGTACCCAGGTCCTCCACCATTGCCAAAGGAGCTTGTACAATTAGTGAAACCATTTGATGTAACAGGTGTAGACTATAGTGGTCCAATCATTTTAACAGGTACTTCAGATGGTGTTCCACTGAAAGTGTATGTATGATTGTTCACTTGTACTACTACTACTAGGACACTTCATTTAGAAGTGGCTCAGGACTTGTCTACAGAACAGTTTATACAGCTGTTTCGAAAATTTGCAGCTAGGAGATCCTGATTGATGATTTCGGATAATGCCACAAATTTTGTAGTGTGTGCTCAACACTTGATAGAATTAAATAATAGTAACGATGTTCAATCTCTGTTAACCCAACAAGGGTGTACCTGGAAATTTATTACAGGGGGGGCTGTACGAAAGACTCATAGGCACAGTGAAGAGGTGTCTCCGTAAAGTACTACACTAGAAGAGAATTAATTTGGAGGAATTTTGTGCGGTGTTGGTGGAGGGAGAGAATTGGATAAATAATCGGCCCCTCTCGTACATGAGTGATACACCTTGTGGAAATTATTTAATTTCCGAAGCTATATTGCCTAATAGGTGTTTAATGTGTTGATGTGGGTCAGGAAATGTATTTGAGAATGGACTAGAACCAACAGGGAAGCTCTGCGATTGCGCAGTGCACGGGAGAGGTCGAGATGGGGCATCGAGAAGCAGGAGTTAAGAGTTAGAGTTAAGAAGCTGGGAAAGCATGGAACCAGGAAATTGGTGTTCACGGCGGCCTAAGGATTAATATAGGCATCACTACATAATAGGAAGTGTCGTAACTGTTCCTGGTGAAGAGTAAGGGAATGTGATTTATGGGACCACCATAATAAAGTGGTAAAATTAGTGAATAATGGTGGGACCGGTGGTGACTGGTGCACCACCATGGAGTGTGTCCAGGGGAAAATACCCGTGATTTAATCCTCAACCATCGATCTCAGATCTTAATGGAGTGACCTCTAATGTGCATAATAATTATGAGACATTAAATCGTCTTGTGAATTGTAATGTAATCAGTGATAATAACACTAAGTTAAGAGAATGCGTGAAGTGAAATAAGTCGCCTTGCTCCGAGTGAACACGTTAGATCTCGTGGTTCCTGTCCCGAGGAAAGTGAAGTTTTTATGGAGTCACGACTTGTAAACCGGGACAAACCAACGAATACATCGTCCTGCTGGAATAAGAACCGTGTCGGTGTAGCAGGACATCGAAATGAGATGGTGAATGGAGGAAATAAGGAGTATCAATCACCCACAGTTAAGTAACCCTTCTAGTTATAGCAGACTGATACTGGCCAGTTAGGTATGTTGTAATTGGATAGGTTATGGGTGATCCAGCTACATCAAGTGACCACCAGAGAATATCTGGTAAGTGGTGGGATTATGTACAAGTGTTTTTCCTTGATGGATATATCCATGTTTAACCTACCCCCCCTTCATTCAGTTAAACTAATATAATCTATACAGTCCACAATTAATTAGTAGCGCCGTACTTGTGGGTGCTATCCAATTCATACTGGTCTCGGATAGATATGGTTAAGATTGTGAGGTCGAAGGGACCACCTGCAGGGACCAGGGATGGTTAAGTTTTCTCACATGTCTACATGGGGTGACTATGGTAAACAATATGGTTGTTGTCTCCCATGAGTTTACTTGTATGTATATAATGTCGAGGTACATACAGATAAACCCCTATAAAATTTTCCATTTCTGCCCGTTGGTCCTTCCTGAACCGGGTGCAATCAGTGAAAAATTAATTGAATTAATTACTTAATAATTAAGCGACTGACTGAAGGAAGTGGGTATAGAGTACACAAATTTAATTGGTCGTGTGGTGGATGATAATTAGTCCAGTTATTTACTAGCACATGGGTGGCTAGGATTTATACAAGAGTAAAGTGCAAGAATTACTCTCACAAGGTATCTACTTAAGTTGTATAATTGGTGACTATTAATTCCCTAACCATGGCTGGGTCTGAGGAAGTTAGTGCGGCTGGCAAGTCCATGGATGCCAAAGCAAAGGAAGCATCACTACAAGCTCGGAAGGGTCATGTTACTAAATCATATCGTTAATGGGACAAGAAACGGTAAACCCTGATGAATTAAAGTTACACCTAGATGCCTTAGAAAATAGATATGAGTCATATAAATTGTGGTATAAGGACTGTGAGAGAGATCTACTGGTGAATTGTGCAGATGATGCTGAAAGGGAGCGGCTGCTGGATCAATATTATGAAGTGGAGGACAACATTGTGTCCTGCAAAACTAAGGCTTTGGAGAAGGTAAAGGGTGTAAACAATGTTGTTGGTCAACCTAGTAAGGAAAATCAGAGGTTTCTACCAAAACTCCCAGAATTATGCATGCCTGTGTTTAATCCGGGAGAAAACTGGGAGGAGTTTTGGTCTATCTTTAAAGCAGTCGTACATGATAGGAGTGATCTTGCAAGTGTTACCAAATTATGCTATTTAAAGGGACAAGTAAGGGGAGATGCGCATGTTCTCATAAAAGCATTCCCAAATGTAGATGACTCCTATAGTGAGGCAGTTGACTTGTCGGAGGTCACTTATGGTAACTTGGAGCAAAGTAGGCTGGATCTAGTAGCTATTTTGGATAGTTTGAAGACAACGGCAACGGCTTACAGCAATTTAGGATCAAACTAGAAAGCACTCTTAAGGCCTTGAATAATAAATATGATCTGGAGGGAGCAGAGTGGTTGTTGAGTGCCTTGATTCAGAATAAATTGAACCACAAGACAGTAGAGTGGCTATCTAAGAGATATCACAAGGGTTACTTCGGGTTGGAAGAAATAAGAGTGGGCCTGCAGGAGCTAATTGTCCAACTGCAGACCAGCCAACTCATTACCTCTAGGAATACCAGGTCTACAGACCCCAGTTCACCTGTCAAGTTCTACAAAAGGAAAATTTATCCCAATATCAATAATCATAAGTCACCTACTAAAAGGGGTTACGTAGGCACATATCAAGTGACAGGGGCCAGTAATAGTGGTTCTTCACATCAAAGCAAGAGGAGTAAGTACCCCAATAAGGGTAGCCCAGTTGATAAGAGGTCAGGCAAAGAAAGGAGAGATTGTATCTTCTGCAACGGTACTCATTTCTCTAAGAACTGTAATGCCTATAATTCATAGGATGTTAAAGTGGAAAGATTGGAAGAGCTTGCTAGATGCATCAGGTGTCTAGGAAATCATAATGTAAGGGATTGCCGTGCTAACTTGAACCATTGTTATCAGTGTAACAAGGGAAGGCACCACTTAGCTATGTGTAAGGGCAGATCTAATTTTAATGATGGTACCAATAGTACTGATAGTGATAATAACCCGGACACAACAGTAGCCAACGTAGAGATTGCAGCTAATGTCAGTAATGATGGCCGAGCTGAGGTAGCTTTAATTGTGTTGGATGTGGTGATTAATGATAAACGGCATAAATCCAAAACTGTAACAGCATTACTGGATCAGGGATCACAACGTACTTTCATAAAACGTAATTGCCTTAATGGGATGAAGGTACAAATGGGAGGTACTGCTATACTCAAGTTATCTGGCTTTCTCTCGAATAAGAAGGCCCAGTCATACGACACTGTTTATGTAACTGTCAGGCTGGGCAATGAGAGAAAACGTATTAATTCCGTAATTGTGGATAGGCTCCCAGAGAAAATATCTACAATAGGGCTTGGTAACGCTATGGAAAGGCTTTCAAGTAAGGTAAATTTGGCACCTTCTGGTGTAAATAATGATTCTGTGGGGCCAATAGATATTTTGATAGGTAGTGACTATTATGCCACCTTTGTAAAGGATATGACAAAGAAATGCGGAGTCACCCTTCTATGGACCGCAGGAGGTCACGTGATGTATGGCAGGCTTCCTCGTACTGATAATGAATGATTGGAGGAAGCCATAAATACAGTTACAGTGTGTCTTACTCATGAAATATCACCCCAGTGTAAATATTCTTCAATAGAGGATGAAGTTGAACATGTGTATAAATTATGGGAATTGGACAGCATAGGGATCAATGTAAATGAAGAAAGTCCAGATGATTCCTTTACTCAAGAACAATACCAGAAGGATGTTAAATTTGAATCTGGACAATACTGGGTGAGACTCTCGTGGAAGCTGAACCATCCAGACATACCAACTAATTACAGGATGGCATATGGACAATTAAAGGCTCAGCTCCGCGAACTGAGCAAGACACCAGAGCTGTTGACTGCTTACGATGATATAATTAATGAGCAGTTAAATAATAAATTCATATAGGAGGTACCTCCCGAGCAAGCCCAGGTTTATGGTCACTATTTGCCACATCACGGAGTGAAGAAGGATTCTAAGACCACTCCTCTGAGGATTGTGTTTAATTGTAGTGCCAGGAGTAACAAAAATGTACCTAGTTTGAATGACTGTTTGATGACAGGTCCTTCGTTGATGGAAAAACTGGGAGACATATTATTAAACTTCAGGGTTAAGAATTATGCCTTTACGGCGGACATAAGTAAAGCTTTCCTGAGAGTGGGTCTGCAAGAGGCTGACCGGGATTGCACAAGGTTCTTATGGCCCGAGAATCCTAGTGACCCACTTAGTCCCCTGAAGACTTTTCGCTTCAGGAGTGCATTGTTTGGTGCTACCTCCAGTCCTTTCCTACTTCTAGGCAACGATAAATGCACACCTTAAGCGTATGGGTGGTCCACTGAGTGGAGTAATGGGTAAACAATTTTATGTGGACAATTTCCTGGGGTGACGTCTACTGAAGAGGAACTAATGAGCATATATGAAGGGGCTAATGAAATAATGCAAGGTGCAAATATGCCCCTGAGGGAATGGAACAGTAATTCGTCCAGTTTAAGGGCTCAAATAAATAAAGACAACCCTGGAGTTGAAGTGTCTAAATGTAGTAATGTGTTGGGACTGACTTGGGACACAGAGAGAGACTTGTTATCGTTAAAGTCTAATAACTACAGCATGCCCAATAAATTAACCAAGAGAGTCTTACTTGCGGAAGTTTCAAAATGCTTCGATCCACTAGGCTTAGTGTCACCACTTACAATAAGAGGAAAATTATTGATACAAGAAGCATAGAAGCTTAAGTGTGCTTGGGATGAAACCCTACCTGGGGAATTTGTTGAAAGGTGGGAAGAACTAATAGGTGAATATGTAAAATTATCAATGTTGGAGTTCCCACGTAATGTGGCCAGTCAAGATGGAGAAAATGTACTCCACATTTTTTGTGATGCTTCGAAATTGGCATATGGAGCAGTCGCTTACCTTCAATGAAATAGTGCCATTTCTCTTGTTATGTCTAAGGCTAAGGTGGCTCCAATCAAATCACGTATCTTACCTCAGTTGGAATTAACAGCCATTTATGTAGGTGTCAAATTAGCCAATTACATAAGAAATAAATTGCGAGAGATAAATACCAGCGACACCGTAATTTGGTCTGATAATGAGGTATCCTTACAATGGATTCGTAATGGTAACAGTAAGATTGTGTACGTACAAAACAGAGTCGCTGAAATCAATCAAATGCAGGAGAAATGTAACAGTTTGGGTCAGCATATGTTAACTTTTAATCACATCCCTGGTGACGAGAATCCGGCTGACTTCTTGTCTCGAGGCTTCACTTATGAAAAATTTGTGAGTGCTTTATCGTGGTTTAAATGGCCAAGTTGGCTGGTGGACAAAATTAACTGGCCGGTGCAAAAGGCACACATTGCTCCTGTCGAAATTACGGTGAGCACCGCTCCAGTCAGTAGTCCCTCCTTAGCCATTGATATGAATAGGTATTCTTCCTTACCCAAGCTGATTAACGTGACAAGGTTAGTGTTTAAATTTATAAGTAAAATGAATATCTCTTATAATTTTCGTGTGTAATATGTCGCCGGGTGGATGCCAGAACCTACATGTACCCAGGTCCTCCACCATTGCCCAAGGAACGTGTGCAGTTGGTAAAATCATTTGATGTGACCGGAGTGGACTATGGTGGGCCAACTCATTTTAACAGGTACTTAAGATGGTGTTCCTTTGAAGGTGTATGTATGTCTATTTACTTGTACAGCTACTAGGGCTGTTCATCTAGAAGTGGCTCAGGACTTGTCTGCAGAACAGTTCATACAGCTGTTCCGGAAATTTCCAGCTAGGAGATCCTGTCCAAGATTGATGATCTCAGATAATGCCACCAATTTTGTAGCGGCTGCTCAACACTTGATGGAATTAAATAAGAATGATGATGTACAATCTTTGTTGACCTAGCGAGGGTGTGTCTGGAAATTTATTACTCCCAGAGCCCCTTGGCAGGGAGGATTGTACGAAAGAATGATAGGTACAATGAAAAGATGTCTTCGTAAGGTGCTACACAGGAAGAGAATTAATTTGGAGGAATTCCGTGCAGTGTTGGTGGAGGCAGAGAATCGGGTAAACAATCGCCCTCTGTCATACATGAGCGACACTCCTGACATGGAGAACCTGACTCCCTCTCACCTAATATGTGGACTAAGGTTAGAAGCTGCACCTATCTATAGAGATAATCCCGAGGGAAGTGATGAGGATTACAATAACGTGACCATGTTGAGTGATAAGTTCAAGATGTTAAATATGGTAATTACTCATTGGTCCAATGTGTGGCGTAAAGAATATCTTCTTACACTACGTGAACACTTTTATGGTGCGCCAGAGGCAGTAAACCGACAGAACATTCAACCAGGTGACATTGTGTTAATTGATACTGAGCAACATCAAACATTGTGGCCTCTGGGCAAGGTAGTTACATTATACCCAGATGCACAAGGTGTTGTCAGAAAGTTTGCATACCATTAATAAATTAATTCCCTTAGAATTAAATGGTGTTCAATCCAGTACATTTGGAAATATAAGGGAATGTGACACGAGCGATATTGAAGACACTGGCCGAGTGATGCAAGAAGAAATTACAGTAAGACCCACTAGGAAAACAGCCGCGCAATCCAGAGCGGGCTGGAATCGTCTCGTAGAGGAAGACGCAATTTAAGTCGTCTAACAACGACTTCCGCCCGGCCGCAGTGTGGAAATTATTTAATTTCTGAAGCTATAGTGCCTAATAGGTGTTAAATGTGTTGATGTGGGTCAGGAAATGTATTTGAAAATGGACTAGAACCAACAGGGAAGCTCTGCGCCTGCACTGATGGGCAGGGGAGAGGTCGAGAGGGGCATCGAGGAGCAGGAGTGTTTTGAATGGAGTTAAGAGGCTGGGAAAACATGGGACCAGGAAATTGGCATTCACTGCAGCCTAAGGATTAATATAGGCGTCACTTCATAATAGGAAGTGTCGTAACTGTTCCTGGTGAAGAGTGAGGGAACGTGATTTATGGGACCACCATAATAAAGTGGTAAAATTAGTGAGTAATGGTGGGACCGGTGGTGACTGGTGCGCCACCATGGAGTGTGTCCAGGGGAAAATACCCGTGATTTAATCCTCACCCATCGGTCTCAGATCTTAATGGAGTGAGCTCTAATGTGCATAATAATTATGAGACATTAAATCGTCTTGTGAATTGTAATGTAATCAGTGATAATAACACTAAGTTAAGAGAATGCGTGAAGTGAAATAAGTCGCCTTACTCCGAGTGAACACGTTAGATCTCGTGGTTCCTGTCCCGAGGATAGTGAAGTTTTTATGGAGTCACGACTTGTAAACTGGGACAAACCAACGAATACCTCGTCCTGCTGGAATAAGAACCGTGTCGGTGTAGCAGGACATTGAAATGAGATGGTGAATGGAGGAAATAAGGAGTATCAATCACCCACAGTTAAGTAACCCTTCTAGTTATAGCAGACTGATACTGGCCAGTTAGGTATGTTGTAATTGGATAGGTTATGGGTGATCCAGCTACATCAAGTGACCACCAGAGAATATCTGGCAAGTGGTGGGATTATGTACAAGTGTTTTTCCTTGATGGATATATCCATGTGTAACCTACCCTCCCCTCCCCTTCATTCAGTTAAACTAATATAATCTATACAGTCCACAATTAATTAGTAGCCCGTACTTGTGTGTGCTATCCAATTCATACTTGGTCTCGGATAGATATGGTTAAGATTGTGAGGTCGAAGGGACCACCTGCAGAGACCAGGGGTGGTTAAGTTTTCTCACATGTCTACATGGGGTGACTACGGTAAACAATATGGTTGTTGTCTCCCAATGAGTTTACTTGTATGTATATAATGTCGAGGTACATACAGGTAAACCCCTATAAAATTTTCCATACACCTGATGCAGATGTATTAACACCTTCTCACCTAATATGTGGAAGGAAATTGGAAGCTGTCCCTGTCTATGGAAATAATCCTGAAGAAAGTGATGAAGATTACAATAATGCGGCAGTGTTGTGTGATAAATTTAAAATGTTAAATAAAGTAATTGATTATTGGTCTAATGTGTGGCATAAGGAATATCTTCTTAAACTATGTGACCACTTTTATGGTGCGACAGAGGCAGTAAATCGACAGAACATTCAACCAGGTGACATTGTGCTAATTGATACTGAACAACATCGAACTCTGTGGCCTCTGGGCAAAGTATTGACATTGTACCCAGATGCACAAGGTGTCGTGGCCACGAAAGTTTATGCACAATTAATAAGTTGATTACCTTGGAATTAAATGGTATTCAATCAAACATATATAAAAATCTAAGCAAAAGTGACACGAGTGATACTGAAGGTAATGCTGACCAAGTGATGCAGGAATATGAAATTGTAGTAAGACCTACTAGGAAAACAGCCACTCAAGCCAGAACCGGCTGGAAACATCTCCTAAAGGAAGGAGTAATTTGAGTCGTCTAGCAACGACCTCCGCCCGGCCGCAGTGTGGAAAATAATTTCCCAAAAATTATGCTGTATATTTTTTATAATGTAAATATACCTGATTAATACATTACTATTGCTCTAAAGTGTATTTTAAAGAAGTGAACCGACAGGGAAGCTCTGTGCCTGCGCTGACGAGCAAGGGGGAGACACCATTGTTTTGAATGTGGTACAGGCATGCTAATGAAATGTGCATAAATTTTGTCGCTCTGAAAGTTAAATTGTGTTTGAAACTTCCCAAATAATAGCCAAAATTGTTGGATTTGCAGACCTGCATAATGTGAGCATTAAGCAGATGGACAGGACAGCTTAGGAACCCCAGCTAAGTCGTTGTCTATTTATGTTGAGATTCTGGCCAGTATTTTCTTCATATTTAAGCAGGGGGTTGGTATGACACACTGTGATCTCCAGACTAATTGGTGAGTCTTATTATTATAAATTCTCCTTTAATGTACATGTATTCACATTTTAAATTTAATATACAGTCCACATATTTATATAAGTGTTTTTACCAGAATTCCTGGTGATGTATATTTCATTTGAAATTAATATAGGTCCAGAGTGACTTGTGGAGAGATAGATTATAGTAGGTATCGAAGGAGGACATTTTTGCTACCTAGGTGGCTTAAAATTCCTACTTGTCTCTGTAACCTTGATAAAGAATAATTATCTTTGTTACCATTTACTGGTCAGCACAGTGTGTAAGTTTACTTAGGTACAGGTACACATATGTATAATTATCAGTTTTAATAATAAAGTAGGTATGTAGTCCGCCTGGGCTACATACCTACACCTACCTACATAGCTACACAATATTTAATGTGGCCCAGAGCGATATTATTACCATTGACATACCATGTTCACTGAGTTTCATCGTTTCTAACAACTACCTTTAGATGCCATCATAAACAAAGGGAGAAGAAATGAATAATTCATGCTGAAAATTGTAAACAAAAGCGTTATGTATTAAGGGGAGTGAAGTAATGTTTTCCCTCCGCCCGGCTACCACACCTCCATAGTATATAAAACATAAAATGTTTATATGTTATGTAACGCGTTTCTTATGAAATTTTGAAGAGAATAGAATAGATGGATTAATGAAAATGTCTATATTAACGTAAAATAAGACATTTAATGTGCCCAAGAGTGATTATTGTTAGTGTTTGGTAATGTTGTCCTTCCTCCATAACATACAAACAGCATGTTTATATTCTATGTAACGTGTTCCTTATATAATTTTGAGGAAAATATCATAGATAGATTAATGAAAATGTTTATTCTGATATAATATTAGGCATTTAATGTGCCGAAGAGTGTTTATTATTACATAATAGAAAGATGTGCTCATGGAAAATGTAAACAAACCGGGTGGCCCGAGCCGTATTTGAAAGACCACTTGCCGTATAGAAAGTTTTGGTCATAATTTGAGATCGCTGTATTGGCGGAATGCCGTAAGGCAAAACGCCAAAAAGCGGGGTTTTACTGTATATGTAGTTATTTATTAAATTTAACATACAGTCCACATATTTAAATTAATGTTTTGCCAGAATTTCCAGTGATATTTATTTCATTGAAATTAATATAGGTCCAGAGTAAGTTGTGGGATGGTATGAGGGTAGTAGTTCGAAGGGAGACATTCTCTGGTGACCTAGGTGTCTAAAAATATTCTACATGCCTTAGAGTTGTAACAGTTAGTAAGAAATAATTATCTTTGTTACTTTTATTAAATTATTGGTATGTATCTAATGAGATTCACCCAGGTAACTTTAAATTTCCAGAGCAGGGGTCGAGTCATAGCTCGTGGCCCCTGCCTCTTCACTGGCCGCTACTGGGTCACTCTCCCTGCACCATGAGCTTTATCATACTCCTGCTTAAAGCTAAGAATGGATCCTGCCTCCACTACATCGCTTCTCCACTTCCTGACTACTCTGTGACTGAAGAAATACTTCCTAACATCCCTGTGATTTATCTGTGTATTCACCTTCCAACTTTGTACCCTTGTTGCTGTGTCCCATCTCTTTAACATTCTGTCTCTGTCCACCTTATCAATTCCTCTCAGTATTTTATACGTCGTTATCATGTCTTCCCTATCTCTCCTGTCCTCCAGTGTCGTCAGGTCGATTCCCTTAACCTCTCCTGTGTGTGTGTGTGTGTGTGTTTGCTTATATCTCTGTAACTATCTCTTCATATTTATACTGCAATGTTTTTCTATCTTGTTTTCCACTCTGCTTTATTTTGTTCCATCAGTGTAGCTTGAACATACCTGTACTAAAGTTAAAGGGTGGTAGCCCTTGGAAGTTGATAGAGAGTCGCAGGTCACGGAGAAGTACTTATTCTTAATATGTTGAATGATGCCGAATTCAAATAATCTGCGAATCCTGCAAGAACAATCAACACCAGGCAAATGTTAAATAAATATTATTGAAGAAAAACACTAATTAGCGATGAGATAATTAACTAAAGCCCTCTATAGACACTATGGAGAACTTACATATACATCCTGCATCTTTTTTTTTTTAATTTTCAATGTTAACAGTAAAAATAATTACAAATTCCATTCAGTTTAAGTAACTAAATGGTTATAATTGACCATAATTTTTAAAGGGGTAAACCGGTAAGCCAGCGGAAGGCCTCGGTCAGATGACCGAAAGTTCCAACGGTGGGTCATCATCTGACTAAGAAACACTTTTCCTGTTTCCTGACAAACCTTACCTAACCTAACCTTCCATCCAGTTAGACTTAGAGATGTTTGGTAACTTAAACCTTAATTTTCTTAAATTTTCGGATAATAACTGAGAAATATCAAATTTCTCAAATTCAGTGTGGTGGTGAGTATTGTGTAACAACAACAACAACAACAACAACAACAACAACAACAACAACAACAACAACAGCAACAATAACAACAAAAACCGCTCCATATATGTCATTTTCTGGGACTGGTACTGAAACTGGAAGTGTATTATTCCTGGTCAGTCAGAGTGGCCAGGAGAGGAGAGAGTGAGGTGTTTTTTGTTGAGTAGGTAAAGCACAGCAAATGGAGCAAGATGTAGTTGTGTGAGTAGGTGAGCTGGTGAGTTTTGCTTTGTTTATTCTATAGGTAATTTTATTTGTGTTCAAGTGCTCTCATGTTTACCTGTAAGGCCCTAGTGTGCAGAGGCCTATTTAAGCCTGCAGGTTGAGTAGCCTGCAGAAGTAGGAGGGTGTGTGTCATGGAGCCTCCCTGTTTATAAATGTTTATATGTTTTGTGCTTTACTCACTAGTAGCTGTATGCTAGTGAGCTAATTATTGACTAACAAACATTTCACATTTAATGTGAAGGTACAAGTTGGCCCTCAAATGGTTTCTTTTTCTATTTATAATAATATAAATGCCCCTAGACTAGGCAGGTTTTACCCCCTAGGAACCAGGACTTTTATTTACGTTACGCAGGAAAAGCATAGCATAAGGAAATTGGCGATTACAAACAAAATGCTCATACTGCACAGAGATGTGAAAAAATAATAACTAAATAAATAATAAATAAATATTTATATATTTTTTCAACACACCGGCTGCATCCCACCGAGGCAGGGTGACCCAAAAAGAAAAAGAAAAGTTTTTCTTTTGGGGTCTAGGACGAGTCTAGATACCCTTCCTAGAATCCATGTGAGCACTAGTCTTCTCCTACCATCCCATACATACATACATACATACAACATACATACATAATATATATATATATATATATATATATATATATATATATATATATATTATATATATATTATATATATATATATATATATATATATATATATATTATATATATATATATATATATATCTTAGATCATGGGTCATTTATTTACAAAGCACAAACATGAATACATTGGTACAATACATCAAAGATCATGAATCTTCTCCATCTCCTCTGAAGCTAGACGATAACTAAGTACGCAGCAAGCATTTTTCCCCTGAATGGCCACACTGAGGCGCTGGAACATGAAAGTGACCACCTTTCGGTCCCTGGTGTTGTTAATAAATCTTGAACCCAGTTCCTTAAGGAAACATGTGGAGTGTTTTCCCGATGATCCCAAGGTTTCTGATCCCAATGGGACAAATTGATACTGATGCCTTTTGTCTCTGTACTTGGTGATCTTCTACTCCTCCCTGTGATCTGCAGCAGCTCCCTGTTGCCCAACGCTGTGACGAATGTAGGTGTCAGATAACGTCGACACACAGGTATAGCCCCATGCTAAATGTTTGCCATTCTTTCAAGGATGAATAGTGATCCCATCGGGCGGTTTGCGGAATTATGAGTATTGTTTATTTCTAGGGATTGGGGCTCTCTCTCAGCCAAGCACCCAGCTGTAGCAAGGCTCCTCTTTATGATGTTGACTTCATTGCATCTTGCATGCCAGCCCTTGATTTTGAAGCAGTTAAGACCCTGTAGACCATATTGGTCAGCTTGCGCAAATACACATACATTCTGTGTGAACTGGGGCAGCGAGGCGGAGAGCCATTGTCAATCAGAAGGGTTCGTGGGTCGAGCCGCGATCACACTGCCGAAATGGGAAGTGTTTAGAGGTAGCCCTTAGAGTGATGTGCGCTCATAGCTTGCAGACGTGCAGCCCCTCTGTTGGATGTTGCAGGCCTGAGCATGATGGCATGCACCTTTTCGGCGATGGGACCATCCCAACTTGACTGTAGACCTGTGCTGCAGTAGGTTTTGGTGCAGGATCAGTGAGAGTCTCCAATTCGGTAATGGCACTTGTGTAGCAAGGATCCTGTATTCCTGCTGAATCACCAAGATTGTCTGGAAGAATTTATTTTATTAAATCATCTGATGTATGGAGGAGGATAGGAAAGCTGGTAGGGCAATCTGGGAGGATTTGCGAATAACATCGCGCCCATGAGAAGCACCAACGAGAATGCTGTTGGCTGGATCTATGGCTCGTGCTCTTCATGAGCATCACTAATATCCTCAGTGATCTATCGATTAGTAAAAATAATTTCGCATTTGGTGAGGTTTAAAGATGGGCCCAGGCTCTTTCCAGTGTCTTTTTATTTTTCTCATGTCCCTCTATAGTGGGAAGGGAAGTGTCTAGAAACTGCATGGAAAGCAGCATCCCTTCTGACCAGGATGAATGCTTTGGCAAAGGCCAATTTGATCAAGACTTTTTCATCTGACATATTATTGTTGTATACTCGTGCTGCGTGGGCAGCTGCTTCACAGCCATGTTGAACACCCAAACCGAGCTGAGTTAGTTTCAGCATTGGGGCAGCCTCTAACTCACCATTCTTACTGCAGTTTTGGCGAAAAGGCGCCGAAGGGTGTTACCAACTACAATGGGCCTGATTCCTCCCATACTTTATTCCAGAGGGCACATGGTGATGCACCAGAGAAGAGTGACTAATGGAATCTGGAACACTGCCAGCCAGGCACACATTCAAAAATTTGGTGAGTTTAAACAGCATCCTTTCTAAAACATCTCCGAGTGCTGTATTGAGCATTTATTTTAAATTTTGAAGTCTGAAACCGGCGAAACCCCTTTCTGACCCCTGCGGAAATGACATAGCAGCTTTATACACTTTAGCATCATGTAGGGTTAAATATTCTTCACCTGCTACACTGTCCGGGAGGTCAGTGTTGTACTGGGAGCTCTGGGTGGATGTTTGCCCTTCAGAGATTGTGCTGTAATGACGTCCTTAGGGGCAATGATATCCTCACTGGTTATAAGCCTGAGTGCTCCCGTAGTATTTCCCGCTTCTATTTTTTTAGCTAATTTGGGCTCTGATTTTGGAGGCATCAAGTGTTCTGTTGTTGGCATTTCCCCGACGGGTGTTTTCGCCCTAGAGGGAAGACGGAGGAGGTTGTCATCTCTAGGGAATGCATTTATTGCCGTAATAACAGATGGTGTCAGGGACATGTCCTTCCTGGGTGGGACAGCCAGACAGGCATTGCCAAATAGCAGTAGACTGTGACAGGTTCAGTTTATTGCAGGGGCATCGTTGACTTTCTTCAGGAGGTCAACGAATTTGCTAGCAGCATGAGGGCGAGCTCCTTAGGGGTCTATGATAAAGTCTTGGTGGATGTTAATTTCATCGAAGATTTTTGGTCCTGTGTAGAGGTGAAGTCAGGGTGGCAGTCATTGACCATCCCAGAGTGGCTGTTTGAAGTTGTTGGGGAAAACATGTCTGGTTTCAGATCCGGTTATTCCAGAGTGTGGCTCCGTCATTGAACTTTTGGTCATGAACTCCAACATTGTCCCAAGGTGTTTAGGGGTTATAGCTTCTACAAGTTCACTGGAAGCCACATATGCAGGTAGTGCAATCTGTGATGCCTTGCAGACACCAATAGCTCCTAGTCTGACTGGAAATGTAGATTGGTCCCATTGCTCGTCTTCTAGAGTAAGGTTGAGTACTTTCATAAAAATATGCCTCAAGTACTATCATATTTATGCAGTATACGGTTATCATATGAGGGTGTACATCTTAAGCACTTTGAGACGGTATAAGGCATCGTGGGTGTCAAGATTTCCTATTCGTTGTTCCATCCTCCTCAACTCTTTCAATTTCTTCCTGAGAATTGAGTCAATGGCATGAGTTCTCAGAGGTGCAAAAAACAAGACGTTATTTGTGAGGGCAATCCTCCTGGTAGTCTTGATCTCAATGCGTCAATCACTTGTTGATTGACTGAGATGATTTCACATTTAGATGGATCCAGGAAGACTTCCATTTCCTGTCCCCGTGTCATCACCTGGGAAAGATCATCTCGAAGGGGCTCCTTTGTGCCCGCCAGTGTGCCATCATCCAGGAACCAGACGTTTAGCTCACTGGTCCATCTGACTGTAATTTCCCTAACTGCTATACAGAAGAGAAACAGTGCGAGAGGATCCCCTTGCTAGACACCCTTTGATGATGTAATTTCATGCTCTCCAAACAGTAGCATTGATTTCTTGTTATATCCAACTTGAAAAGAAGGAAAGAGGCCAGGGAAATGTTCTTGTACAGCTATTAATACCACGTCTCTTTTCAGGAGATTAAGTGCATTTTAGAAATCTAGTTTTACTACTGCACTGTCCTCAGGCAGGTTGTTGATATACACCCTTGTTGCATGAACTGCTGCTACCCTTCCTTGAGGGATCACAAAGCCAAGGTGGTTTGATTGAAGCACCATGGCTGCCTCTGTGAGAATTCTTCGGACAGCAGCTTTGGAGACGAGGCGGCAAAAAGTGTTGGCCACTGCAATTGGCCTAATTTCTTCATCCTTCTTTTAAGAGCACAGAGTATTGCACCAAAAAAGCAAGTTTTAAATTCATAGGAATTAGACCAGCCAAGGAGTTGTTAACGAGCTTCGTGATCTCTGATAGCAGTGTCTCTGCAATCTCCCCAATAACTGGATTAAAGCTTTGTAGCCCCCAACCCGAACTGTGGTTCCACAGTGCCCTTGGTTTTTCTCGCAGGGTGCTTTTCTCTAAGTGCTTGAGCAGTGTCAGTATCCCTAGGGGCAACTGTCTCTTCTCTGGTGATTACACTGATTGCCCCCACTACGTTGCTTCCTTCAGTTTTCTTGTTCACCTGGAATCTGATTTTTTCACTGTCATTGGCGCAATTAGGGAGGCTCCCTCTCCCATTTTTGCATTGATTGGGAAAGCGAATGAGGCTGTTAGCTTTGGGAAAATCTCGTAAAGATTTAATGATCGTCGACGCTAGTGACTTGCCACCTCTTTCCGGCAGAGCTAAGCAGATATTGCCTAAAAGTAGTGAGTTGTGCTATGCCTTAATGGTTGGTGGAGCATTTAGGATAGTGCAACCATCATTTACATTTTTCAATAGGTTTTTGAGTTTCCCAGCTGCGTGTAGATCGGCTGCTTTGGGAATGTGTCAGGGTCCTGTTAGGTGTTGCTTTAATTGCCTCTATGATATTATCTGTGGGGATGAGGTCTCTTGGAGTGTGTTCAGGTGCCCGAAATGGCTGATGGTCATCACTTTAAACAGGAAGACATCCTGAACCATGGCATCTATCGTGTTTGCAGAAGAAACCATTAGTGTTGAGTCCACGAACCTGTAAACACGATCTACACTTTTCTCTCTTAGCATTGCCAGCCATGCCATTTCCTTGGCTGCTAGCTTCCTCCTGATTAGCATCCTTCTAACTGGCTAGACTGTTGGAGTAGGGTACATGCTGGGTGGAGCAAGGTTGTGGAGGGAGTCATCATAGTGTATACAGTGAGGGTACATGGTGAGTCGAGGAGATAGTAAACTTCACCCTGGTGGCACATGAATGGTGGGAAGGAAAAACTATCCTCTACGGTGGGGGTGGCAGCCTAGGGAAGAATGTTATGGACCAGGGTACATATATTCCGCAGTATTATATACGTATAAATATATTATAGTGACCACGAACGAGTGGTATTGATCAGTAACAACACTGCATTGTCAAACATGTTTCCAACATCTTTTCCAATACCTCATTCCAAGTATCTACCTCCACAACCACGACCATCAAGGACATCACCAGTAATAGACAAGACAAGCTTCCATCCTCTGCAGGGGTATACATAATCCCTTGTAATGACTGCAGCAAATTATACGTGGGCGAAACATCAAGAGACCTCCAAACACGTATTTCAGAACACCAATACGCAATGGAAATATAAACACATATGCAGTATAATGTGATCCTTTATTGACAACGTTTCACCCACACAGTGGGCTTTTTCAAGTCACACACAGATCTGTGTGTGTGGGTGAAACGTTGTTAATAAAGGATCACATTATACTGCATATGCGTTTATATTTCCACTGTGTCGGTATTTGATACCATTTATTTCCACCAATACACAAGCAGGACTGACGATACAAGGAATCCCTGTGTACAACACCGCAATTCACACAACCATTTAATTAACTACAGAAACTCAAGACTTATCGCCAGAGAAGACAACACTCAGTACCGAAGAATCCTGGAATCATCGCTTATCTCTATAACCAACAATTTCAACCAGAACAATGGCTTCTATAACATAGCTGAACCACTTGCCAAGAAACTTCTTCATCGCTATCCCACATAAGAACATAGGAATGGAAGAACACTGCAGAAGGTCTGCTCACAAACTTATCCAATCTCCCTTCCAAGCTACCCAAGATTCTAGACTCTATAACCCCACTCGGTAGATCATCAGATACAGCATTCTCCACCTGACCTCAGCATTCTGAACCTGACTATAAATACTCGCGTACCTTCCACCCCAAGTGTGGTGTCACAGCCTGAGTTGCCTCTCCTCGCCGTTGTCTGAAGTCTCCACGCCTCAGCCTGCTAGTGTTGGCTCTCCTCATCGCTCACAGCCAGAGTTGCTCTCTTCACCGAGTGGTGGTTACTGGATCTTCGTCTTCACCATCGGGATTGGTGCGTTGGTGGCTGCCTACCCAAGGGCAGGAAGCCTCCCTCTGCACTTCTGTTGCTGTCTGAAGTCTCCACGCCTCAGCCTGAACGTGTGGTCTGCACGCCATACAGCCAGTGTTGCCTCTCCTCACCGTTCAGGGCATACAGTGCTCCATCAAGCTTCAGCTCACCTCCTAAGTGTCCTGTGCCTCCAGAGACGGACTCCACAAGAAACTTTAAAGTTATAGCCAGGCAAGTACGTTTGAAGTAGACACACGTGTGTCTACTTCACACGTACTTGCCTAGCCAATTACTCTCACAGATTTGGCCGCCATATCAAATTTACGATGCCTTCAATGCCTTCCACTTCCTTCCCCCTTACCACTCCTCCTCTACTGCCAAAACCTGCCTCTACTCTGTCTACTCCTACCTCTAAGACCTACCCTGCCTCTACCTCTTCCAGACCCAATTCTTTCTCGCTTAACCTCAAATACTCTAAATCTGATCATGCCACTATCTGTCCTGGAAATTTATTGTACCAGATCACTGGTGCTCCTCAGCTGAAAGTCTTTAATACCAACTCAGGCTTCAAACTACTTCTTGACAGACATTCTTACGAAACGTACACCTCAACCGAGACCAGACAAAAACTTCTCAATGCAGGCTTCACTATTATTTGGACTCCTGAGCACGCGCCAAATGCCACAGTGATCGCAAAACACGTAGGACTATTCTCTCCTGACTGCATATGACACAAACAAAGAAGACTTAATCAAAGACATTAGTACTAAGAACAAAGTCTCTGTTGATGATATTTACAGACCTGAAAACTCTACCATCCTCAAAATACGCTGTTCAATTCCTTCTGACGCCTCTACACTCTTCAATCAAGGAATCCTTGCCAAGACCATCCGCATTCCTCCAAACACACTCTTCACTCCAAACTTTTACCCCATCACACAATGTCTGAAATGCTACAAATTCGGCCACGACAAAATCTCATGCACTTCCACATAAACCTGTTCCAGATGTTCAGCAACTGGCCACTTCTGGAACACTTGCAACCTGCCCCTTAAATGTTCTAACTGCGGCGGGTCACACACCACAGTTGCAAATTCCTGCCTTACTAGAAAGGACATTCTCTCCACCCTCAGAGCAAGCCAACCTCCCTCCCTCCCCAACCCCTTCCCTGCACCTCCCCCTCTTACCATACCTTCCTCCCCTATCCCCAATGCCTGGGTTACTCCACGAACTTGGTCTACCCCTCCTACTCTACACACATCAAACACCAACACACAGACTACAAGCACTTCTCCTTCTACACCTACACACACACTAGACTACAAAACTGTCAACTCGCCACTGCTGCCCACTCTGCGATGGTAATCTCTCAAGCTTACCAATCAGACTACTCACATGTCCTTAACCTAATCATGTCTGCAAACAACCTTCACTCTTTAATTATCCCTCCTTCCTGCTTCTCTTCTAAGCCTCCTACAGCTTCTCCCTCCTTCCTCTCTCCCACTCCCCCACTTCCTACTCCCACCAGCTCTCCTCCCCCTTTTACCCCTCTTCACTACTTCTACACCTCCCACCAACACCCCTACTGCTGCTGCTACGACCACCCCTCCCTCCACTTCCTTACTCACTTCCTCTCCCCCTTCTAAAGCTTCCACTTCCTCATCCCATACCATAGCTTCCTCTTCCTCATCCCTTACCAAAGCTTCCTCTTCCTCATCCCCTACCAAAGCTTCCACTTCCTCTGCATCCACCTTCGCCCACTCCTCCACCACAACCAAAACTTCATCCAGATCCAACTCCACCTCCTCCAGACAAAATCAACTCAAACCTAAACCTGCCCCAACTTCTGACAGACAGACCAAAGAACATAAAAACAGATCCATCTCTTCCTCCCCCTCCAGGAAGCGGGTCCGTTGCACCTACAAACACACATCCACTGATGGCACCACTATCACGGGCTTTAATCCAAACTCCTCCCCCGACATTAACTTTGCTATGACGAAACCATTAAATCATGTTTAAGGTGATTCAGTTCAACGTACGTTCTTACTTTACAATTAGACACCTACTGGCCGAGCTCCTTGAAGCAGAGAACCCAGATATTGTTTTGGTAAACAGTACCTGCCTCAAAGCCCCTCAACGTATCCGCCATTATGGTTACTGCACTACAGTCCCCCTATGATCCCCACGATGGGGTTGCCATCCTTGTCAAATCCAACATAAAACACGAATTTCTCCCAATCCCTTTTATTCACCAACACTGTCTTGCAGTCAGAATACACACCCACCTTGGTCCCTTTATCTTTTTCACCACCTATGCTCGCCCAAACACTACTCTCAACATACACGACTTTTCCTTAATCTTCAACTACACCAACACACCAACATACCTACTATCTGGTAAGAATGCCAAACACACCGCCTTTCATCACACCAGTAACAACCAACTTGGTCACCAATTACTCAACTTCACAAACCACAAACACCTAGTTCACCTCGGTCCAGACTTCAACACCTTCTACAATCACACTGGCCAAAGCAAACCCGATATCATTCTGGCAAACCGAGCCAGCTCTTTCTTTCAACACTACATATCACCTGGCCCTATTACAGGCTCTGATCACATTCCCGTCATCTTACACATCTCCAACCCTATCCTTATCCCGGCCACACCTTCCTTCTCCTACAAGAAGGCTGACTGGGATGCCTTCAAACAACACATAGATAATTCTAACCTCACCTATGACTACAACAACAAACCCATCTCTGACATTGACACTCAACTTGCTCTCATCCAAGACACCATTACACAAGCAGCCAACACCGCAATACAAAAGAAAACCCACACCACTCGTTATTCCTTCAAACCCTCAATTAGAACAAGAAGACTAATTATCTGTTACCACAACCGCTTTCTCTACAACACACATAGACTTAAGAAACAACATTCTACACAGTCTAGACCAAGACCACAACAATCACTGGTCACAGCTCATACTACCAGCAGATCAAAAAAATCAGAGGCACAACTCCCACCAACAAATTCAAACACATCACCCACAACAACACACACATCTCAGACCCGCAGGCTGCTACTAACATCTTCAAACACATCTGGGAGAACATCTTCCACCCTCACCCACCCTACCCTAACGCTATTCAACACATTCAGAACATAGAACACTGGAACACTACACACACACACACGAAACAACACCAGACAGCCACATCCATCTGGACTCTCTTACCTCCTCCCAAGAACTTGACACTCCTTTCACCAACACAGACGTTAAAACTCTCCTCAGATACCTTCCTCCCAAGGCCCCTGGTGCCTCTGGCCTAAACCATATTTTAGTGAAACACCTTCCTGACTCTATCATTACTGCCTACACAAACCTCCTCAATGCCTCCCTTGCCTCTGGATACTTCCCTTCCCTCTTCAAAGCTGCTACTGCTATCCTCCTTCCTAAATCCAATAAAGACCACTCTGACCCTAGAAACTTTAGGAAAACTCTTTGAAAAACTCATCAATCATCGCCTTCGCAGATACCTGGAACACAACTCTCTACTTTCTGATGGCCATTTGGCTTCAGAACACACAGATCCACACAGGATGCCATTAACATCATTCTCAACTACATCCACATCAACACAAAACAAAGAAACAGGACAGCCCTGGTTGCAAAAGACGTTGAAAAAGCCTTTGACACTGTCTGGCACGAAGGGCTCAAGGACAAACTCTGCACTAACTTCAACCTGCCTCTCAATACTCGTAAACTCCTCTGCAACTTCCTAGACGGCCGTACCATGAGAATCAAATTCCAAGGCTGTTACTCTGACTACTTCACACTAAATGCCAGAGTACCCCAGGGATCTGTCCTCTCCCCTACCCTCTACATTTTATACACTAACGACATTCCAACACCTGTATACCACAACTCCATCACATTAGCCTATGCAGACGACATTACACAACTTATCACTCATGCCAATATAGATACACTCACACACAAAACACAAAATGAGGTCGACAGGATAGCCATTTGGGAACAAAAATGGAGGATCAAAACCAATGCAGCTAAATCCAGCATTACATATTTTAACTACAGGAAACGTGATCCTCATTACCTGTCGAGCTCAGAACAGCTGACACCCGCACTTACATCCCCATCACACAATCTGTCACTGTCCTTGGCATTAATCTTGACTACCTTCTTCGTTTACATGGACACTTTCGCTCAAGGCATGCAATAGCTAGTAAGGCCCTTGCGGACCTCTACAAACTGAAACATGCCTCTCAACGCACCAAACTACACCTCTACAAATCCCTAATACGTCCTCTGATAACTTACTCTCCTCTAGCCCTCTCTCTTGCAGCAAAAACAAACTTACTTAAACTGCAGCGTGTCCAGAACAAGGCACTGCGCTGGGTACTTGATGTCAGATGGGAGGACTTCGCCACAAGCGAGTCTCTCCATGCCCAGTTAGACATTCCTGCGCTGAACCTGTACTGGAAGACGTTCAGTGACAGACAGATAGACAAGCTTGAGACACGACATGACTACTGGACCTCTCTCCTTGACGAAGACATTCGCAGACCCACAAACCAACACAACCTTTTCTACTCCTTGCATTATCCTGCTCCTAACTCTATTTACAAATAACCTTGGATTCGCTGACAGGTACCTCTATGACAGGTACTTTCTCTGACCCACATTCGCCTTAGCTTTTGGGTTAAGACATGGCCCAGTTCTACACTCCTCTCTAGCACTAAACGTCGCATGTCCCTTCCTCCCCACTCACCCCACCGGAGTCCCAACAGAAGAGCCTGAATTTCTCTTCTCAATATCTGTCCCACGATCGCCTTCGCTGCTGGGTTAAGCCCTGGCTCTATTTCTACGACTAAAAACACGCCTCTCCAGCACTATTCTTCGTCTGTCCCGTCTTCCCCGCTCATCCCATTTGGGATCTTACCTGAACTTTCGTTCGTTCGTTCGTTCGTTCCACCCACAGCTTGCCACGTCGTCCACATTCTCAGCCAAGTCCTGTTCTCTCCAGCTCTATCCCACGATCGTCTCAGCTGCTGGGTTAAGCCCTGTCTCTATTTCTACAACTAGAAACACTCCTCTCCTTTGCTATTCTTCGTCTGTCCCGTCTTCCCCGCTCATCTCATTGGGATCTTACCTAAACTTGCTCGCTCGCTCGCTCACCCCAAGTAGATCTGTTTGTGACTTGAAAAATCCCACTTTGTGGGCGAAACGTTGTCAATAAAGAATCACATTAAACTGCATATATGTTTATTTCCAACACTGCACTAGCCAAGGACTCGAACCCATGCTGCTTTGGCCTGCCTCATGGTGGGCGAAAACACATGACGCCCTTATCCACTGAACCATACGATCTGTAAGAGTAGGGTATCCACTTCCACTGGATGCCGAATAGGCAGAACTTGAGATCTTGGCTTAAATACCAACGTTCATCTTGCCATATAGGAAAAGTGAAAATTTGTGCATGCAATAATTTCGCCAAAATCATTCTGAACCTAATGAAAAAAATACATTTCCCTGCGTTTGTTTAGTATTAAACTACTGTAAACAAATCCAAAATGTATTTAGTTGGGTTAGGCTAAAATAAATTGCTCTTGTTATAATAAGGTTAGGTAAGTTTTCTAAGATTCTTTTGGTGCAAAATTAATTTTTTTTACATTAACATCAATGAAAAAAATATATCTTTAAACGTATAAAAGAAAATTTCAGAAAGGACTTAATTTTAAATGAGTTCATGCTAATTGATCAGTTTTACATATTCGGCACGACATATATATATATATATATATATATAATATATTATATATATATATAATTATATATATATATATATATATATATATATAAACACTGATCTTCGGCCGAAGGAGACTCGAACCTTGGAACAAGGTACACAGTGCTTTACCATCCTCACCACACTGCACTAATACCTTGGCACGCAGCTCATGCTAGACGTTGATCCAAGGCAGCCAACTTACAGGCGGGAGGCTTACAGCTTTTCATCTCATCCCTGCATACATCGAACAACTAGAGATTTTAACAATGCAAGGAATTCGCAAGAGCAGGTGAAATAAAGCACTTCATACCTTGTCGTGCCAAATAGGTAAAACTTGCAACTCTCGTCTTGCTGAATAAGGAAACCGAAAATTTGTGTATACAGTAATTTCGCAAAAACCATTCCGAACCCAACGAAAATAATATAGTTCATTGCGTTTGTTTATTATTAAATTATTGCAAACTTATCTAAAATATATTTAGCAAGATTAGGCTAAATTAAATTGTGCTTGTTATAATAAGGTTAGGTAAGTTTTCTAAGGTTCTTTTGGTACAAAATTATTATTTTTACATTAACATTAATGAAAAAAATGTCTTTTAACTTACAAGAGAAAATTTTAAAATGAACTTATTTTTAGATGAGTTCTTGATAATTGAAGAATTTGACCTAGTGGGCATAACATATATATATAACGTAGCCAATAAGCCAAGCTTGCCGAAAAAGCTGAACTCTCTTAAAAAAGTAAGCTTTCCTAAAAATTCCTTTACAGGAAAGTAGAGAATTTTTTTCAATGAAACTGATATATATATTTTAATTTTGAACCAAAACTAACTTAATAGCCTAACCTAACCTCCCTTAAATTAACTCAGTTTTTGAGCTACATTCTACTACATCAATCATAGATTAATTTAAATTTGTTTAATATTTCTTAAAAATCAATGATACATTTTCTTTTACATGTTCAAATCGATTTCTGCTGATTTATGGCAAAAACAAATTTTCATTCTGCTAATTTTGCAAAGTGCACCATTGCCAAACAGGAGAAACTCGGCGATTAGGCTTAAACGGCACGACATACATACATACATACATACATACATACATACATACATACATACATACATACATACATACATTGACAAAATACATTGACAAAACATTAACGAAGAAACAATAGAAAGTAAAACAACATAGGTAACTCAGAGCTACATCTCGAATACTTCGTCCAGCTCCCCTGCGGTGAGCCGCGTGCCTAGAATACTGAAGGCATTTCCTCTCTGGATCGCAACACTGAGTCTCTGATAGAGGAAGCTGGTCGCCATGTGGCCCTTGGTTTCTATGATGATCTTTTCACCCAGCTCTTTGAGGAGCTTTAGAGCATACTTCCCCCATGCTCCAAGGGTCTCCGATCCTATTGGGATGAAGTTATAGCAAGGGGGAAGGTCTTCACATTTGAGGGTCTTCTGGGTCTCCCTGTGGCTGGCAGCTCCACCCACTTCCACTACAGTGTAGTGAAAGGGGGTGTAGTCCCAGGCAATCTGCTTTCCATCCTTCCAAGGTAGCATAGTGGCTCCATCAGGATGCTTTTGACTTCTGTCAGACCTGTGCACTTGGGGTTCCCGTTGGGCTGGGCAACGGGCTGTGGCGAGGCTTCTCTTTATGATGTCATTGACCTCCTCATGTCTGGCATACTTCCCTTCTGCTGTGTGACACACGAGACCATGAAGTCCGAATTGATCAGCTGTCGCCTGCCGCAAATACACTTATGTTCAGTGAGTATGGGGCGGCTAGGCGAAGAGAAACACCAATCCGAATGGCCTGTGGGTCTAGTCGAATGCCCAAGGAAGAATTGGGAACAGCCACGGGGGTGGAAATCTTTAGCTCAAGTACTTTCACACTTCCCAGTGCATCATCAGGAGCTGTCTAAGGGTAAGGATAACCGTGGCCGGTGACACCTACGCTACTCTGAGACCTCTTTCTCTGCCTTGGTTGCTCCCTTGCAACATTGCACAGCTCCTGATGACGCACTGGGAAGTGTAAAAGTACTTGCGCTAAAGATTTCCGCACCACCCCTTCTCCCCCATGGCTTGTCCTGCATAGTTAAGATCGCCCGTCTGCGATTGTTTGTATATATATATATATATATATATATATATATATATATATATATATATATATATATATATATATGCTTTTCTATCCTCATGCATTGCATCCTGAGGACTTGTAGCAGCAATTCTCCCTGAACATCTTAGGGACAAGACTGGAGTCCAGGACCAAAAGTTCATTGACGGAGCCGTGATGTGGGATAATCTAACGGGCTCTGAAACCAGACCTGCTTCCCCCAACAACTACAAACAGTCGCACTGGGATGGCCCGATAGTGCAGAAAATAGCCTCATCAATGCTTCAGAGTGTGTCAGGGAAGGATAGAACCCACCTGCTGGCAGTGAGAGCTCCTCATGCAGGGGACTTTCTGTTGGCTGTTCCCAACTCCAGGCTTGGCATACGCCTCGACCCACAGACCATCCGCATTGGTGCTGCCCTTCGACTTGCCGCCCCTGTTCTCGCCGAACACAGGTGTATTTGTGGCAGTGAAGCAGCAGACCGATTCGGTCTGCTGCTTCGAGCTACGGAAAAGACTCATCAGGGTAACTAGGGATCCCAGGGCAGCTAGTTTTTTGTTCTAACAGCTCAGCACTGCTGCTCAGAGGGGTAATGCCTGCTGTATTTTGGCCACGCACCTCCAGTTCTGAGGAGCTGGATGAGATTTTTGCATTGTAATCAGTGACAAACATGTAACAATATGTACTAGACATTTATCTCTCACATCTCATGTACTGTATATGCCATCTTTATATCAACAATGTATCTCTTGAACCTTTTCTACCATATTATGTAATAAAATATACGTATTGGTAAAAGAGAATGGAAAGATGGGGTGGTAGGGGAAGTGGAATATTCAAACGGCTTCAGGAAGAAATCGAAATATTTTTCCTTGAAGCCTTTTTATCCACTTCTCCGAGGCTATGGGTCCCACAATTTACACCAGAAGTGGACTATATATATAATATATATATATATATATATATATATATATATATATATATATATATATTATATATATATATATATATATATATATAATATATATATTATATATATATATATATATATATATATATATATATATATATATATATATTATATATATATATATATATATATATATATATATTATATTAGGAGAGATCGCAGTCAGTGAGATTCGTACCCTCTACAGGGAGATTTGCAAGGTTCCTGAAATGACGCTTTACACCACTCAGCCACAAATGCCTCAAAAGCTGGGCAGCCTGGGTTACAAGCCATGTTTCTTCACAACCTGGGCACATCAGTGGGCTTCAAGCATGGATTCAAGTTATTTCATTCTCCTGCTGTATGTTCTGACCTCTCAAGCGATTTTTATAGCAATGCACCATGCAGAAACAGATTGGTATATTCCAGGCTGCCCAGCTTTTGAGGCATTTATGGATGAATGATATAAAATGTCATATGGGAACCTTGCTAGTCTCCCTGTTGTGGGTTCAAATCCTGCTGAGTGCGATCTTTCATTGTATATAACTGCCTCCAAACTACGAGGATTCATAGTTTGGAGATTAGGAGGGGTTGTTGAATTAGTTTGGTCATTTAGAGATGATGGAGCAAAATAGCATGACTTGGAAGATGTGTAAATCTGTAGTGCAAGGAAGGAGGAATAGAGGTCGTCTTGTAGAATCTCTTTTGTTGTGGTTTCTCACTTGTTGTCAGTCTCATGTTGTGGTTTGTCATGTTGTGGCCCCTCTTCTTTGTAGTCTCTCTCCTGTTATGGCCTATCTGTTCTTGTGATCCCAATTTTTTCAGAGCACCTCTCTTGTTGTAGCCCCTCTCTTGCTGTGGTTCCTCTCTTCTTGTGCCTTCTCTCTTTTTTTGCCTTTCTCTTGTTGTAGCTCCTCTCTTGTTGTGGTCCTCTTTTTTTTTTATTCGCCGGTACCTATTTGTGGTTGCAGGGGTCGAGTCATAGCTCCTGGCCCTGCCTCTTCACTGATTGCTACTAGGTCTTCTTTCTCCCTGCTCCATGAGCTTTATCATACCTCGCCCTAAAACTATGCATGGTTCCCGCCTCCACTACGTCACTTTCTAGGCAATTCCACGGCCTGACTACTCTATGACTGAAGAAATACTTCCTAACATCCTTTGATTCATCTGAGTCTTCAACTTCCAATTGTGACCTTTTGTTTCTGTGTCCCATCTCTGGAACATCCCGTCTTTGTCCACCTTTTCTATTCCGCGCGCGCGCGTGTGTGTGTGTGTGTGTGTGTGTGTGTGTGTGTGTGTGTGTGTGTGTGTGTGTGTGTGTGTGTGTGTGAGCATGAATTGTGAAAAGACTTTAAGATTATGTAAACCTTAAGAATTTTGGAGCAGTGAAGAATATAGTCCCTCATCACACAGGGTGATTTTGGGTGACAAAAGAACTGATAGAGTTGGAGTTGAGAGGTGGAGGACGGAGATGGAGCCGGAGCTGGTGAGCCGAGCATTGCTCCGTCTCATGAGTAATGGGAGTAGTGGCTGTGTTGGAAGTGGAGATTGTGTATTGGAAGAACATGCAGTGAGGGAGGAGCGGTCACGATCCAAGGAGTTAGAGCACTTAAAGGATGGGGTAGGGGTGGTAATGAGTTCGATGTTGAGGGATTTTGATCCGAAGAATTGGCACGACCAAACATACTGGTAAGATGTTCCATTCACCACTGCTGGCAAAGTACCGTCACCATAATCACAACCTCCTGATCCCAATCCGATCACTCTCGGACCCGGTCACTCTGGTAAAATGTTATTTAAAATTTCTGATCAATCAGGGAAAACACCCCATTTGCAACTCTGGGAAAATATCCCATTTGCAACTCCGGGAAAACATTCCATTTGCAACTCTGGGAAAACATCCCATTCACCACTTGGGTTTTACTCTACTCTGAACAAATATGTTACATCTATCAACTTCTCTGAATAAGCATATTACATCTATCAACATTCTTAAATTAAACATTTCACAAGTATTAAGTGTCAAAAAGATTTACTACACATGTATCTTTGTTGATGCCATGTTGATAATGTTTTATAATATTTCAATATTAAATTGTATGCTGTTAAATCTCATATTATTACCACATTAATCGTACATTAAATCAGGTACTCACATCTCGTTGAACTGGCGATATATTGGGCTGTTCTTGGGAAACCCGAAGGCATCGAAATCGTTTTCGATGGGATCTTTTCCTAAATAGAACTTGCACTGCTTTCCTCGGGTCTCGAACTTATTAAACCGACCCACCGCCGAACTGTACACATCTGTCAGAGCGAGTGAGAGGGAGAAGCAGAGAAAGAAAAAAGTGAGAAAGGGGGATGGAGAAAACAAAGAGGTAAGAATATGAAAAAAAAATGGGAAAGAGGCAAAACGAGAGATGTAATAATGGATTGACAATGAATTAAGGAAGTGTTGGGGAGGAGGGAAATATGTGGAGTTGTGAAGGATGTTTATATCTGGGAGAGGAATATATGAGATGATTATTATTTTCATTAGCACGGTGAAGCACTAAACTGGTTACTGTCATACATCGCCTTGAGGTTGGGAAGAATTTCTTTGGACCAGGAGTGAACGATGACTCACCAAATGAGAAGTGTAGGTGTGAATGAGGGCTATGAATTGACCCCTGCAACCACAATTAGGTCGTTGCAGGGGTCGATTCATAACTCCTGGCCCCGCCTCTTTGCTGGTAGGCACTAGGTATACTTTCTCTCTACTCCATGAGATTTTTCATACCTCTTCTTAAAGCTATGTATGGATCCTGTCTCCACCGCATCACTCTCCAGATTGTTCCACTTCCTGAAAACTCTATGGCTGAAGAAATACTTCCTAACATCCCTGTGACTCATCTAAGTTTTCAGCTTCCAGTTGTGACCCCTTGTTGCTGTGTCACATCTCTGAAACATTCTGTCCCTGTCCATCCTGTCAATTCCCTTTCAGTATTTTATATTTTATCATGACCTGACTTCCAGTGTTGTCAGGTTGAGTTCTCTTAATCTCTCCTCTTAGAACAAACCCCTCAGCTCCGGGACTAGTCTTGTTGCAAACCTTTTCACCTTTTCTAATTTCTCGACGTGTTTGACCAGGTGTGGGCTCCATATTGGTGTTGCATAGTCCAATTTGGGCCTGACGTACACGGTGTACTTAGAAGTCTAAAAGCTATTCTCAGGTTCGCCAGGCGCCCGTATGCTGCAGCAGTTATTTGAGTGATGGAATGAACAGATCGACTTCAGGCTTAAATACCGATTACCTCAAAGTCCTCCTCACCTTCCACCTTCATCTTCATTGGACTGAAGAAGTCACTGGTTGGAGAAACGTTTCCAGAAAAGATACCCAAATGTTGCGCAAGTGTCACATTTATCAACTCGGTTATTTAAGCCATTTATTTAAAAAAGGAGCCGTATATCTGTGCTCTAGTACATAGAGTAGGCCGTAAATCTGTGCTCTAGTACATAGAGGCAGGCCGTAAATCTGTATTCAAGTACATAGAGGCAGGCTGTATATTTGTGCTCTTCTAGTACATAGAAGTAGGCCGTAAATATGTGCTCTAGTACATAGAGGCAGGCCGTATATCTGTGCTCTAGTTCATAGAGGCAGGCCGTATATCAGTGCTCTAGTACATAGAGGCAGGCCGTATATCAGTGCTCTAGTACATAGAGGCAGGCCATATATCAGTGTTCTAGTACACAGAGGCAGGCAGTATACCTGTGCTCTAGGGTTGAGAGACTCATCACCGTGTGCCAAGTCTGACGAACTGATCACATCAAAACTATATCCTCATAAAGAAAGGTTTTGGCTATAAAGACACCGAAGCGTTGCATGTGTGTCAACAACTTGTTGGTGTTCTGCACTATCAGTGATTTCGCTATTAATCTGATAGAACTAATAAATTGTGACTTAGCTTCAATGTTAAGCATTCATCAAAATCTGCTCTGATCAAAAAGAGGCATTTTTCATTTATTCAAACAATTCCAAGCTTTGAACTATGGGTGAAAATTTAGCAAATTTACAAACTTCCAGGGCATCTTTTTTTTTTTATATATGTATATATACATTAGTCATTCACGTTTCGAGTCGTTCAGATGAGGCAAACTCAGGTTATTTTAAGGAAAATATTGCCACACTATTTTAAAAATAATATTAATGAATTGGCATCAATACATTTCATTAGCAATTCGAATTATCTTTTACAAATGATCTGAAGCACATCAGGAGCGATTACCTCAGTTTATTGAACAGAAATGTAAAATAAAGTTTGGAACTATGTAACTGAGAAAAGTGTAGCAGTTCATCCCAACAGCTTCTTGAACTGTATCCTAGTTACGTTTTACCCGTGTTGAAAAGTTGAAGCTTTTTTCATGAAATGTTTTCAGGTTCTACACTAAAACAATGAAAAAAGGAAAAGAAGTCAGGCGTTCACAACACCAATAACATTGTGGTATAAACCTTGGTAATAAATACCGACAAGTTGGTTTAGAAAGACACGTAAGCAAACACTATAACATATTTATTAGAAAACATTTCGGTCCTGGGACCTTGATCACTAGAAGTGATCAAGGTCCCAGGACCGAAACGTTTTCTAATAAATATGTTATAGTGTTTGCTTACGTGTCTTTCTAAACCACCAATAACATTACAAGAGCTACAGCACAACCAAATACAACATTACCACTGCAAAAAAAATCTTTTGTAAACAAAACCAACACTGTGTGGTTATCAATATAACTGCTAAAACACCCAAAATTACCAGTGCCAACAATTCTGCAATAAGTACAGTAGTGTGCATATTAACAGTAATAAAATAGACCTTCATAAATAACATATGCATATTACAGCAACACAATAGAATACAACAAGATCACAATAATAAACAGCATACCATTAGTCTCTCAACCCTTGAGTAGAGAGGACGTGTGCTGCTGCTGCCCCCTGGTGTTGACTGGGTGCAGTAATATTTTCACAACATGGCGCAGGCTAGCCGGCGTTGTTTCAATAGTGTGTCATGGAGTGAGGAGGTTGAGAGGGAGGAGGAGAAAGAGAGGGCAGGTGCTACGAGTGGGGAAACTTCCCTTCCTTGGATGTTGTTCAAGCACTGGAGGAGATCATCACGGAAGTGAATGACAGCAAGGAGGAAGAATCGATAATATAGACGTTTACGGAAATTTTGGGCAACAAGAGCCCTTGTCAAGACGATGGTACTGACCTGGATCTTGGGTCTGCTGTAGAGGAGGGCAGGGCAAAGGTAGTCTGTCCTAAGGTGTGTGACAAGGATGCCCTGTCTGTGAGAATGGTGGAAGTAGAGGTTCATCATGGTGATGAACAGGATGACAAGATGCAGGTTGAGGGTGTGACGCGAAAGTGCGCAGCAGTGACTTATGATTCAGACGAAGTGCTTACGCCCGCACAACGTTCTGGGAAGACAACATGGGCGGATGCCATGCTGAGGGGTTCAAGAGGCACTCAGGGACAGGGTTTGGGTAAGAGTGCACAAAAAGGGGGAAGGGATAGGGGTGCAATGAGACGATCAGGTGACAAGTCGGTAGTGTCAAGAGGGAAACCACCTTTGTCGGTTTTAAGTGCTTGCCATTGAACATCAATGGTTTGAGGTCGCAGAGAAAGTGTGAGTGGTTTAGGGAGTATTTGGTCCATCATGGTGTTGACGTCGTGTT
The DNA here is from genome assembly GCF_026875155.1 of Cherax quadricarinatus. NCBI lineage: Eukaryota > Metazoa > Arthropoda > Malacostraca > Decapoda > Parastacidae > Cherax > Cherax quadricarinatus. Next base: position 6,404,189 of record NC_069432.1, read on the forward strand.
CTTGCAGGAACACAATTATAGACATGGTTATGAGCTGAAGGTGGATGGATATAATGTGTATGTTGAGCATGCAGTCAGATTGAAAGGAAGTGTGGCTATTTTGGTAAAGGAAACTAGCCCGTTGATTGTCAGGCATTGTGAAGGGGGAGAGGGGAGGGTGATTCGTGTGGATGGGTTGTGGGGTCAGGTATAGATGACGCTGGTGTGTGTGTATGGCCCGGCAGAGGGTGATGTACGTGTTAAGAATAAATTTGTGAGGGATGTTCTGGTATATTACTTGCTTGGATTGCCGGGGGTAGCCGTGATAGGAAGTGATTGGAACTGTGTGATAAGGCGTAAGGATGTTGAACCGAGGGGGGCAGGGCATTGTATGGGATTATTGGGAGAATTGTTATCCGGGGTGGGTTTGATATTTGTGGAGGGGGGGTGGAGCATACATTTATTAGGCGTGGGTATACTGTTAGGCTCGATCGTTTGTACATCCCCAGAACAGTAGTAATACATAGTTTGAGGGTGATGGACGTGGTATTTTCTGATCATAGGGGTATTTTGGGTTGGGAGGGGTTGCCAATAAGGTGTAGGGGGTATTGGAAGTTAAATGTAAAGTTGTTGCAAGAAGAGTCTCGACAGTCATTTAAGCAATTTTGGGTGGGGTTGGTGGCGGAGGCACCTGGGAATGGTGATCTGGTTAGTTGGTGGGACTTGATGGTGAAATCAAGTATTAAGAATTTTTATGTACGTAGTGGGAGGGAGTATAATAGGTTAAAGTATGGGTATCAATCTAATCTTGAGGGGCAATTGAGAGCTTGCTATGAGCGTGGGAGTGTTAGTTATCCGGTGGGAGAGATCGAGGGATTAAAGGAGAGTATTAGGGATTTGCAAAATGAAAGATTCGATGGTGCGCGAGTTTTGGCTTGGCCTTCTGCATGTGTGTTGAGAGGACAGCGTAAGAGAAGAGCGGCTACGGAGATTATGGGATTAACTGTTCATGTGGGGATGGAAGGGTATAGGGAGGGGCAGGTATTAGTGTCGACTGAGGGTATGAGTGGATATCTAGATGCATGGTTTAGGTCATATACACAACATGTGGGTATACGAAATGCTGCTTTATGGGAAATGGGAGGTTTTGTGCAATGTGAGCTTGATGGTACAGATATTGAGACATTGGAAGGACAGATCATGGAAGAGGGGATATGGCAAGCTTTAGCCGGTGCCCGTTTAGGTAAGGCGCCGGGTGTAGACGGTTTGCCTAATGATTTTTATGTTAGGAATTGAGAAGTTTTGAGAAGGGTTTTAGTCAGGTTGTTCAATGTAATGAAGGATGAGGGTAAAATGGGTGAGCAACAAAGGACTGCTGTTCTCGTATTAGTTCCGAAGGGTGAACAGACCACGGTGGAGGATTACCATGCAATATTGCTTATGTGCAGTGATTATAAGTTATTTGCAAGGATATTGGGGAATAGAATAAAAAAGGTGTTAGGTGGAGTAATTGATAGAAGACAATAAGGAATACTGGGTAGGTCAATCTATGAAGGGCATGGAGTTATTAGCAGTTTTATAGAGCAGCGGGGGAAGTTGGGGGATGGGGGTGTTTTGGCAATGGATTGGAGAGCGGCTTACGATAGTGAAGAGAGGGATGCATTATGGAGTTTCATGCCTTGGCTGGGTTTTGGGAGGAAAATTATTTCTTGGGCAAAAACTTTGTATCTGGGTGCAGTTATGAAAATACATGTTAATGGAAGACTAGGTGTTAGCATACAGATGGGAAGGGGTTTGCGACAGGAATGCCATCTGTTGCAAATATTGTTTGCATGTCTTCAGGAACCCTTTTATAAGGCGGTTAGGTGGAGTATAGCGGGAGGAAGGGTTGGTACTGAACGAGAGGGTGGAGTGGGTATAGTGGGTTATGTGGATGATACGACTGTTTTGGTGAGGGATGAGAGGGATTTACATAAGGTAGGTAGGGTGGTAGACGTGTTTGGTGAGGCTAGGGGGATGTAAATTAATGTTGTAAAGTCCAAGTATATGGATCTAGGGGATAGCGTACATAATGGTGGGACTGTAGAGGGCGGGTGGAGTGTGGTGGATCAGCTATTGATATGTGGGATAGTGTACGTGAGGAATGATAGGGATGCACAAGAGGAAAATTCGAGGTGCACCGTGGATGGGGTTTTGAAAAGATTGGGCCGTTTGAGGGTGGTGCAGCATCAGACAGTTATAGTCACGAATGTCCTGGTGTATAGCAAGCTATGGCACATGCTGGCAATATATCCGCTGAGACTGTGAGGTGCAACGGTTGCAACATGGGGTTTTCAGATTTATATGGAGATCAGGTTTTGACTGGCTAAGTAGAGGGGTGGTGTCGCTTCCCGTTAACCAAGGGGGGCTGGGGCTTATACCTCTTGAAAAGCGTATGTTGAGTGTGTTTTTAAAACAGGGTTATTTGAGGGAGGGGGGCGAGGGGGGCTTGAAAGACTGCACAAGGATATGCAACGGTGGTGGAGGGGTAGGGATTTAGCTTTTGGAGAGGCTATGTTGCGGGTTTTACTGATGTTGAGGGATTCGGATCACCTTAAATTGAGGGTTCTTGAGAGGGTGGGGGGTGGTTCTGTGGTGGGGGCAGTTTAGGGGGAATACCCTATGTATGCGTGGGGGAATATATGGAAATGTCTTCAGCATTTGCGTGTAAAACCAGGTGTTAGGGAGGTTATGTTTAGGTTTTTACATGGGATTTTGCCGTCTGGGGTTGTGTTATTTAAAAGGAGACTAAGGGAGGGTGGGGAGTGCAAAGTGTGTGAATGTCCAGAAACTATTTTTCATGCCGTGTACTTTTGTAATTGTTTAGAAGATGTGAGGGTATGGTCAAGCATGGTGGTTAGGTTAATGGGTGGGGAAGGGTTACAGGTGTTGAGGGTGTTAAGTTTAAATATAGGTGGGAGGAGTCAGATGGTGGTGAATGCCGTTGCATATGTGGTTACTGATTTTATTTATACATCTTGGGCCATGAGGGAGGTGGGTGTGGAGGAAAGGATAAAAGCGTTAGGGGCTACAATATATAGAACTAAGTGTCGCAATAGGGATCTTCATGGGGAAGATGGGAGACAGCATTTACTGAGGGTTATCGTAGATTTCGGTTGAAGGATTTAAGAGATTTAAGTTTAAAGCAAGGGTATCGGCGGGCTAGTTTCTTGAGTGTGGAAGTGTGGTTGGGTGTTAGCGAGTGAGGTATGTTTTTGTAATAAATAAATATGCTTTGTGGTGTGTGTGTGGTGTGGGTGGTGGTATAACACATGTTTTTCACATTGTTTTTAGACGGTTTTGGATCAAATATGTACGTAGTGTTTTGTTGCACTACATTATTGTGTGTATATAAGGTGTGTGTGAGGGTACATCATACAGTATTTGTGTGTTTGGGAATGATTGAACGTTCTTGTGGGAGTGTCTTCAAAGGTGTTATACAAAGAAAGTATAATCTGGTGTTACTAGGCATGACATATGTCTGTTGGTATGCGGTGACACAAAGTCTGGGATTACCCTTTTTGTAGGACGCAGACTGTATGGCACAAGATTTGTATATCGGGTTGGTGGCAAGTGTATTTAGTTGCATTGTGCAATGCCATAATGTATCTATATATTGTGAGATTGTATTATGGTACATACGGCCTTGCATATATTGTTTCAGAGGCCTGGTTAAGGTTATAGGTTACAAGCTGTGCGACAATGTATGTGACGGGAAGTTTGATATATGAAGTACATGCTTGTCGTATGTTTCCTCTGTTATTTTTTTTTATTTGCTCTGCAAATAAGTATGATTTAGTAAGGTACCTTTTGGGGGAGGGGTGGAGCATAGGATTTAATGGTATGTGAAGGGTTTTTACCTTTTGACTGTTTGTATAACACTTGGCATATGGTGGAAGTGTGCTGGAGTAGATTAATTGGATTGTTGGGGGTATATAGGGTATGAAGCGCTTATGAATTGTGTATAGGGGTGTGGTAATTAAATTTGTTCATGTTGATTGGTTTTGTTGATGTATATTGACATCCGTGTATAATGTACACTGTATTTTAAATAAACAGCATAACTACAGCCAACAAGAAGGAGCAAAATCCCCGCCAACAACAACACCAATAACTTTATCGTTAACTTCACTATCTGCACAACATGTGGTAGTGAGGGACAAGCTTTTAGTTCCTGCACTGCCTATGCTCCATCTCCACAAACATGTCTGAACTGCAAAAGCTACGATCAATACACTCTTGCAGCAAAATGTCCTACTCGAAAGGACATTATGAAGAAAACTCAAGATACAGCATAGAAAATATCTTCCAAGTCACTCACCTATGCTGCGATTGCAAAGTTGCAGACAGACACAACAAAACTTCTTCAGGCTTCCACTCAACCCGCCTCCACCACCACTGTCACTCCTCCAGCATGTGACCTAACAAAGATCCACTACTCTCTGCTATATGCTCATATGCAGAACATGGCAGTACCTGGCCCTTCAACACCACTATCAACGAGCTATTTCCCTTGAGCAACATGCCATCGTTTGTATCTCCAGCCTCTCCACCTTCGGCAAATATTCTTAAATTCACGAAAGACTTAGTCGCCACATCTGCTTCTACTTCTTCAGTAACTCCACCATCTCTACCAACTAGTGACGTCACTCCAACAATCCCCAATGAGAATCCTCTACTAGCATCACTCCCCATGGAAACCCACCATCAGAGACCTTCTTGCCACCAGCAACATCTTCCTCCTCGTCTACTGACGCCGACATCGAGTCTTTACCTCTAGCTTCATCACCGCCTGCTAAGAGGGTTAAACACGCGCCAACGACACCATCTTATGACTCTCTCTGATTGCACAAGCAACTATCCAACATGACTGTCAAGTATACCACCGATCCTTCTTTTGGCTGTGGTGGTTTCATTCCACTTCCTACTCTCCTAGATGCCATTTACGATCACTCTCAGAATCCTCGCAAGAAACACTTGAAGACATGTCTCATGATCCTCCCTGTCCAATGTTTTGAAGGTCTTGAGAATGGACCTGATACCAACAAGCTTGAAGTTATTGTCAAACAACGTCACAACTCGAAGTAACTGCCTGACTCCAACACCGACCAATCATCGTGCAGCTCCTCCCTTGTCGCCTGCAGCCACCTATCACCAGCGAGACTCAGTTTCTCCCATCTAGCAAGATGCAGTCAGCCTCTGCAGAATTCCTGTGCCTTCTACGTCGTCCTCGTCAGTGTTTTTCAGGCTTAGCAGACACAGACAGAAGCCGCCCAGCCGCCGTGGAGAGAAGACGTCGTCGTTCCTGCTCTTCAGTTATCCTGAGTAATTCTCGAGCTGAGCAACTCTGAACACTGTTACTCGAGATTTTTCTTGGGTTATCCCTGAGTTGTTCTCGATCAGAGCTGAAAGGAAACTTGCTTGCAGTCACTTCGAGCCCCATCCCATCAAGAGGGTAAGGCGGTGACTTGCTTGCTTGTTCACTCCTCTCTTCCCCATCCCCCCATCCTTCCCCTTCCTCCCCTCACCCAAACAACTACACTGGCCCACGCACTAACACACTACATACATTGGTATCCTTCTGACTTTCCTATCTTCTTTTTCGGCAACTCCGCTTCGGCGAGTTAACACAAGGCATTTTGACCATCCGGTAGCCCGTGTGGTTTTTTAAAATCCGGCCGATCTTTGTCTTGGGCCCTTTCCCCCTCACCACTCGAGGGTAGGCTATCTTAGGGGCCCTGTGTCCCCCTCACCACTCGAGGGTAGGCTATCTTAGGGGCCCTGTGTCCCCCTCACCACTCGAGGGTAGGCTATCTTAGGGGCCCTGTGCCCCCTTCACCACTCGAGAGTAGGCTATCTTAGGGGCCCTGTGTCCCCCTCACCACTCGAGGGAAGGCTATCTTAAGGGCCCTGTGTCCCCCTCACCACTCGAAGGTAGGCTATCTTAGGGGCCCTGTGTCCCCCTCACCACTCGAGGGTAGGCTATCTTAGGGGCACTGTGTCCCCCTCACCACTCGAGGGTAGGCTATCTTAGGGGCACTGTGTCCCCCTCACCACTCGAGGGTAGGCTATCTTAGGGGCTGCCCTTCAGAAGTCAGCTGAAATAGGATGTTAGACTAACTCTAAGGAAAGACCCTTTTTGTTAAAGTAACTTATGTGCCAGATGTACCTTCCTGGACATCATGGCGCGGATAAGAGTAAGATTACGGGTTGATGACAACCAAAAGTTGAGAAAAGAAATTCTAGCATGCATTTGCTCAAATTCAACTGTTGCTCCAGTGGATGTATTTACAACTGTGACACAATGTTACAAATGTTACGCATTTGGGCATACCACCAACAAATGCAGTACCCAAGCACTGATTTGCAGCATATGCACTGGACAACATTCTTTCAAAACTTGTGATAACAAAACTAAACTCAAGTGTGTCCTCTGCAATGGTAAACATCATGCTGTTTCTGCTATCTGTCCCGAAAGGAAAAAGGAAATGCAGAAAATTTTAGAAGCTAAGAAACTGTCTAATTCTAAGAAGAACACTCCTGAGGCACCTCCAACAATGTCCCATACTTCCTTCCCAGCTTTGTCCTGGATCTAGTGGGACTCCTCAGGTCTCTTCCACTGGTTCCAATGTTTGGAATTCTGCCCCTCTTGGAGTGCCCCAATCTAACCCTCACCTACACCATACACAAATGCAACAACAAGGTTCAGTCTCATTTCCTATGTCTCAGGTGTCCTCAGCCGGGGATATGACGAGAACGCAACTAATGTATATGCTGGCCAAAGACATTGCAGGTGGTGACATTCAACTCTGCTCTAAGGTTTTAAATGATTTGTTAATGGCTAATGGGATCACTCCCATTACTATCCCAGATAATGTGAAGCTTATTATGGCCCAGCCTTCTCATAACAAGAAGTATGTTCCCTACTCTACTTCTACAAATAAGCCTAAGTCATCCTTGGTCCAGGGATCACCCACCTCGCATACCCAGGCTGTCAACTCCCCTCAACCGAATGAGTCAATACCTGACCATAACGACGCCCCAGAGATTGGTGCTTACTCTCCCGCTGTTGAAGCTGATCCTGTTGAACAGGAACTTTCCCAGGGTAATTCACCTTGCCTACCAAATTTTCCCTTGGAACCTCCACAGTCTCCCATCAACTCTCACGAGCCTCTGCTTCCTGTAACTGGGAATATCATACCTCAGTTTTCTGATGATGACTCTAATGACTCTAATGATTCTGTTAATATTACCAATTCTAGTGAAGATGACGACACTTTTAATACACAAGCAACTACGCAGAACTTCCCTCCTCCCCTTGACGAGTCCAGCAGGGATAGTGTGGATACCACACATGACATTACTTGCAGGCGTTCAGACTGCAGTACACGTGCGAAGTGCAAGAAATAATGGGATTACAATTTTCCAACTTAATGTTCAACATTTCTTTAATAACCGTTACCTCCTTGAGGTTGAACTACATAATTACAATCCCGACGTAATACTCTTGAATAAGACAGCTGCGAGAGCTGATCAACATATTAAATTACGTGGTTACTCTACTGTGGAGAAATCGAGAGGACCCTATAGTGGTGTAGCCATCTTAGTTAAATTAGGCTATACATTTAAAAATATTCATGTTGATGAAGATAACATTCTTGCAATAGAAATGACAACGTCTCATGACCAACTAGTGATAGAACTGGATATTTTCCCCCGAGACAACAATATATAGAGTCAATTCCTCTACATAGGATATTAAGCAGAAACATTCCAACAATTCTAGCAGGAGATTTTAATTCTCATCACCCTGCCCTCTTTAACTGTGGAGCTGGTATTCCACTGGGTGACTTAAAAGGAAAACAACTATTTAATATCATGACAGCCAGAAACTTGTCATTTCAAGGCCCATTTTTTAAATCGTATATTGGACCTCATCCAGGGACACCAGATATAGTCCTGACAAACAGAGACTGTGACATCTTTCACTGTCGTATCTCTCCTGGTGGAAACGTAGGATCTGACTATATCCCTGTTATAATACAACTACAAACTTCTCCATTTAGAATACCTGTACCTCCTAAACCCAATCTTAACACCCTAGGATTTGACCCCTTCAGGGCATTTCTGGGTGAAGATGAAATTGTGTCGTTGGAAAATCTACCTTCCACTGCAATTGATGACGCGATCAGGTCCCTTCAAAATCAAATAATTGAAGCTACTAATGCAACTTGCCAATTAGCTTCCACAAAGATCTATCAACAATATAAACCTACTAGGGAAATTAGAGACGCTTTAAGAAATTATCAAGCAGAATGTCGAAGGCATCTTCAAACGCGACAACCACCAGTAGCTACATTGCACAGATTGAGGCAAGAATTAATTAACATTAGTCATCACAAACGTGACTTATGGAAATTGCTAGTTCTCCAAGCTAATCAGTATAAACGTGAGCCAGCAAAATTTTGGAGTAAGATCAGACAACTGTTAGGGGGCAAAGCACAAGGCTCCTAACTACCTAATTCAGACCTTCACTGATGAGGATGATGAAGATGTTGAGATTAAACTTGATGATCCACTGGACCAGGCTAATTTGATGGGTGATGTATGGGAGAAAATTCTCTCCCACAATAACAGTCGTCGATTTAACAATAATCACTATCAGTTGGTAAATGAATGGAGAGATGAGAACTTAGATGATCTACAACCACTACCTTCCATAGATACATCAACTCTTGAAGACGCCCACCCGCTTACTAGACCTATTACACTACTCGAGATGAGTCAGGTTATTGGAAGAATGCGAAATAGAGCCCCTTTTCTCTCTGGAATAACAATGAAACAAATAAAGTTCCTACCCAGAAATTGTAAACAGTCTTTGGTTAATATCTTTAATGCCATCTTGGCCTCAGTACATTTTCCAGTGGTTTTTAAGACTGCTAGGATGATCTTTCTTGCTAAGCCCGATAAAGACATCCACCATCCAGGGAACTATAGACCTATATCTTTACTTGAAGTCACTGGAAAAGTTCTTGAGAAGATCATTTCCAACAGACTGAACTACTATATGGAGTTTAATCACCCTTTTACTGAAAAACAATTTGACTTTAGAACACATAGAGGTACCCATCATGCAACAAATATTATTTTCGATACTGTAGCAAGTCTAAAACATCAGGGCAATCTTGCCCTAATTGCCACCAGAGATGTTCATAAAGCTTTTGATAGCTTATGGCATGATGGTCTTATATACAAACTCATTGACCTACCAGACCATAACTGGACTTTTCTCAGATTAATATACAATTTCTTAACTCAAAGAAAAATCATTCCTACCTTTCATGGCAGGTCGACAGAGCCTTTTATACCAACAGCTGGTGTCCCACAAGGTTCTTGCTTTAGTCCAATTCTCTTCAACATTTATGTGAATGACCTTCCTCAACCAGAGTTTAATGATACAATTATAACACAGTTTGCAGATGATGTTATCCAGGTTGTCTCATCAACTCCAGTAACAGGAAAATACAAGTATGAGAGAGCCATAGAAAAAATGAATATTGAACTTCGTCGAACATCTAATTGGAAAAAGAAATGGAGAATTACGACTAATCCTGACAAGGTCCTTGTTAGCACGATAGGATGTTTTGCATCAACCATTGAAGATAAAGGAGGTATCTCCATCAAAGGCACACCTGTAGCCATTAGAAACCCTAACAAGATCTTGGGATATGAAATAGACAGGCTGCTCCACTCAACATCTCATGTAACTAAAAAGATCAACATAGCCAAAGCCGGTCTTAGCAGTCTCTTTCGATTCAATCAAGCCCCTCCACATGTCAAAAAACATCTATATAAAATGATAATAAGACCTATACTCGAATACCCTTGTGCCCCAATGACATTGACAACAAAGACCAACGTGCTACGGTTACAACGGGTACAGAATAGAGCTCTTCGCTTCATTACGGGTACCAGGAGGAGAGACAGAGTTAAAATGGCAGATTTACACGTACAACATGATATTACTGCATTAAATGTACGCCTTGACACCCTGAAAAAGAAGCAACTCTATGCAATGCAAGAACTATATATGCCAGATAGAGAACGTCCTCTACAAGTTGAAAATACCACGGATTATATCATTAATACTCCTCACAGGACTCAGAGAATGACTCTCCCACAGAGGGTCCGTCGTTTTATCCACAAAGATGATTACCATCGACCAATGATATTGAGCAACCTCCCTGATGAAGATGACTGGGTAACACCAGAACCCTTCTATGTTTACTGAGAAAATCATCGCCCCCAATTGGGGAGACATTTTATATAACATTCTAATATAAAAATTATGCTAAATTTAATGTATCTGTTACATCTATGTGACTCTGATGGGTTAGTATTATACCCCTTCAAGAATATCTTATCATTTCACATACACTTTTTAAATTACACCAAAGTGGTTGGGCCACTTACCTTTTATATCCTACCTCTCTCCCCCCTCCCACCCTTTTCCAATATTTCTATCCTTACCCATCCTTCTTCCTTACCCATCTTACCAAAGCTCTGGTCATAAGAAGAAGAAGGCTTGCAGTTGGGTCTAGTCCCGACTCTTCTCTCTTCGACTCGAGACATTCCTCTCACCGTCAGTTCTTCGCCTGTTCCCACTTGCCCCTCGCCCTTCGTGGGTCCTTACCTGAGAGTTCTTGTTGTAACTTCACTATTATACATTACTTAAAACTAATGTTTTTATATATTACTCACATAACCTTACCATAGATAGCAACATCACAATTGCCAACAACATTAGCCTAGCCTAAAATCGCTAGCATAACAAACATTGTGAGGGAAAAGTTCAATAGATAGGAGTAGCGAGGGAGTATATAGTAACAATAGTTTCATTGCCGGCTACTTGTTAAGGTAGGGTAAGTCAAGCTCCCGCGATTCCTGCCTTTTCTCCCCCACCCCTAAAGTGATAGTTTGATTGCCGGCTGCTTGTTAAGGTAGGGTCAGTCTAGCTCCCGCTATCCCTTCCCCTCCTCCTTCCCCCCCCCGAAAGGTGACGTGCGGGGCTCCAGTCCAAACAGTAATCACTAGACTCACAGCTCCCAGCACTACTGTGAGTACATGCCTGCCTTGTATTCTAGTGGATTTATTGGTTGAAAGCTTCACTTTTGACCAATAATAAACTTAGTCCTTTCAGTCTTGCTCTAAGTTGACTGTTGTAATAATCACCACATCTTTTAGGTATTGTACTTATCATGGAGAGTGATTTTTTAAGCAGTGGGTAACCTGTCTATCTTTTAAGCTTGGATGACAGAGAGGGTCACCTGTCAATCAACGAGAAGAACTGATGGAGAAGGACTAACGTCCTGAGACTTCCCCTTTTTGGATTTAATTACCTGTGCACCTGTATGAAATTGCAGGACGTAACCCCTCATCATTGCAGCGGTAAAGAACCTGCTTTCCTGTCATCGGGATAGAATACTCAAGGCTATACTGTGAAGAACTAGCCAGTGGGTCGTAACCAACACCTGCGACCCCCCCCCATCAGCAACAACGGCTACGATTTCAACAACACAGTGTCACCAACACCAGACACCCCTATATATATTAGCGTTGAATTCAGTTATCATTTATATTTTTCATTTTTCATTTTCTTTAATGTAGGATTAATATTTCATATTTAAGTGTTTTATATTTTAAATTTCTATATAATAAAGTGTTTATGTTTGTCTGTTATTATTTCTTTTTCTATTCATTAATTTTCCTGAGGAGGAGCCAGCCTTGGTAATACTGTCTGAAGTTATTACAGGGCTGAGTAAGCCTTCACAAACATTAAGAAATGACTCTAAAACAGAGAAAAAAGTGGGAACCGAGAAACGCTTAAAAACTAGAATAGACAACAGTAACTCTGTAACCATTATTACCATTCCTGACAACATCATTGTAACCACCATTACCATAGCTAACAACACAAACATAATACTACCATTGCTAACATTACCATAACTAACAATACTGTCAAAGTTAATAACACTATCATATCTAACATCACTACCTACAGTCCTACTCCAGCTACAAACAACATTAAAGTTACTAGTAATCACATTAACATAACAACCTCTATAACATGGGATCGGTTTAACCGTAACCAGCATATTCTGTCACTACTAACAACAACAACAACACAACCACATGTATCAACAACGCAACCACATGTATCAACAACGCAACCATACTTAACAAAAACTCTGTTATCTACACCATGGATCTCCAAACTGCGGCCTCGGGCCACATGCTGCCGCCACAAGATTTTATGCGGCCCGTAGCAACTTGAAATATTTATAAATAATAAAACTAATAAACACTCACTTTCAGACACTTAAAGTTAAGGATTTTTTTTATATTTTATTTAAAACATCATAAATTACAAGGTAGTATAAAATATTAAATACCACAACAATACAGGATCTGGACAAGATTACTAAGAATTATATCACAAGTGCAATAGAAAAAATTTTTGAACACGCAAAATACATACACACCATTCACTGACACACATTATACAAAATGATAATATATATGACACATACACAAAACTGTTGGAGGGGGACCCCCCCCATGAAAACCCATCTATAAATACACCCACATCATTCGCACACGTATTGATCACAGCAGTGATCAAACATTAATTTTTGTAACTTTATATATACATGCAACTGTTTATGAGATTTAACTTAAGAACAAAATCTGGTAATTATCAGAAAACATTTCTCTATAACAACAATAAGCATTACACAAAATTACATAAGCGTATAAAGCATCAACAACTGCAAGATTTTTACAGCATACGTTGCATCAGCAACGAAACTTAATACCATTACAAAAGTGATGGAAAACAAAATTATGTAAAAAACAAATATAAAAGCCATCTAAGAGAAATAAAGTCTCTACAAAATTACAATTAAATACTGCGAAAATACATACCAGAAAATTATCTTTGCAAAAACTGGTAGACCAACATGGACAGTGACTTCTATAACTCCCTTTTAATCACAAGGACCTAATTTGTACAAATCTTGGCTTATCAAAATCTTTCACACAAAATTTACATGTCAACAAAAGCACCACGCAGTACATACCTTCCCAACCCCACATTCCATCCGCAAGTCCTTTACCTCATACACTCCCCTACGAAAAACTAATGTCAACCCGCTTATAAAGGAAACCAGTCCTTATGTATAATTAGCTCGCCAACTGAATGAGAACCATTTGACCGTAAATTTTCAGTAGGTCTCAGGAAAACGTGCCCTCCACTGTCCCCCATAAATAAGTTTGTTCTGCAAACCGTTCTATATATGCCTGCCGCTATTGCCCAATTCTAATCTCCCCCCTCCAATGTCCCCATCCCCCAGGAAATATACAGAAAATCCACCACTTACATACATTAATCGCATTTTTCACTTCTCTTGAGACCCCGAGGCCCGAGACTGTTCAACTGCCTCCCAGCACACATAAGGGGGATTACCAACAGACCCCTGGGAGTCTTCAAGCTGGCACTGGACAAGCACCTAAAGTCAGTTCCTGATCAGCCGGGCTGTGGCTCGTACGTTGGTTTGCATGCAGCCAGCAGCAACAGCCTGGTTGATCAGGCTCTGACCACCAGGAGGCCTGGTCACAGACCGGGCCACGGGGGCGTTGACCCCCGGAACTCTCTCCAGGTAAACTCAGTAAACCCCGCGTACTTCTAATGTTAAGGCTCGCAGGGTCTCTACATTACCCCCACCCATCAACCTTCGCTAACCACACCCTTATCTCCCTCAACTCTTCACAGAAATAAACCGCATGAAAAGCTGTTCCCTGTTCTCCACAGTGATCGCAGGTCTGTTCCCTCACCAATCCCATTGAACACAAAACAGCTTTCGATGCTAATTTCCCCATCATAAATCTATATACAAACTCCCGTACTCTCGGCATTAACTTAAGCTTTCGAAAGTCATTTCATATCATCCCCCAATCATACAAGGGATAACCGATACCCCTGTATGATTTCCGGCCTCCTGCTCATCGTCACCAAACGCCCCACCATAAGTTTTTCCGCTTCCCTAATCAATAACAATAACCTCAGCATATCCTCGCATTCAATTAATTCTTTTCCGCTCCACCATCTCCGCACATCCTCCATCACTTTCCCCACTCTAACCCCTCTTTTCCCCCCTCCCTAACGATCCTCTGTTTCACATATAGGGCCTTTACTCTCGGTCCCAACGCTAAAAGGCCTACTCCTCCACTGCGTATTTTCGACATCACAACCTCCTTGCTTAGCCATGCCCTCCCAAAACCCCAAACATAATGTAATGCCCTCCTCTGAATCTCATGTACGCATTGAGTCCGCAGTGGATACACCAACAGCCATACTCCACACTTTACTATAAACTAATGAATTTACGATTATCGCCCGCTGTTGTAAGGTGACGTCCCCCGCCCGTAAACTCCTTAACCTTTTTACTGCCTTCACCACCACCTCCGAATTCACCTGTCTAGCCTCCCGCGCATCTGCCATGTATATAACTCCACAAATTTTTAGCCTAGCCACCACTTCCCACCCAAACTCCAACCCTAAGCCCCCCCCCACCAGCACCCACCTCCAGCAAACTTGATTTTGCTCTGTTCACCCGCATTCCAATGCCCTCCCCGAAAAGCTCCAACACACTTTCCACCGTACGCACTCCCTCCACTCCGGCTATCAGAACAGTGGTATCCCCACCACATCTATACATCCATCCTTCTCCCCATTTAAAATTCCCCTCCCCTCAACGAGCCCATAAAATGGATGCTGTATACACGCAAACAATATCTGCAGGCCTTCCCAACCTGCCATTAATTTGGTATCCGCACCATTGCAGATGAATACATTGTATCAACCCACCTCACCACTCCCATGCCAAAATCGAGATGCAATAAACTAGCCCTCAGAAAGTTTCTATCCACACAGTCGTATGCATTTTCCCAATCAATACCCAAAATCCCTTCCCTGTTGCAACCCTCCAAAAAATCCCTAATGCGGCCATGCCCATCTCTCACACTTCTGCCCAGAATACCCATCTGCCCCTTATGAATAACCCCATCTAACACCTTCATCCTATTGCCCAGTATCTTTGCGAAAATCTTGTAGTCGGCACACATTAGCGAAATAGCTCTGTACTCACTCAATACTCTTCCCTCTTGCTTTTTGCGTACTAATACGACTACACCCGTTCGCTGAGTCTGTCCTAACTGTCCCTCCCGTCACATACAATTCATGACCCTCACCAGACAGTACTTAATGTGCTCCCATTGAATTCTATAAAAATCATTTGAAATCCCATCTATACTAGGTACCTTGCCAGTACTCATGTTGAACACAGCCTCCTCAACTTCCCCCATGCTAATCTCGCCTCCCATCCCCATGTCCTCCTCTCCACATGACCCTAAACCTCTCCCCCCCACACCTCCTCAATAGCATCGCCCTCCTCCCCCTTCCCCCACTTCTTTTGGAACCAGAAATCAGCATAATTGCTCATGCCTTCTGTAGTATTCAGTACCTGTCCCTTATGATAACCACCCACATCCTCACTTACCTCCAAGTTTAAAATAGTCAAATCCTTCTGCCTTACCCTAAAACCTCGCAAAATACTTCCCGAAGGTTTATCCCCCCACAGCACAGCCTCCATTCCCGCCCTTACACCTACCGCATCAAATCTACCATTATGTAACTCTGCCAACCTGTCCTAGAGTTGCACCATGTTTCCATACCGCCTCCCCCCCCTTCCTCATAACACCCATTTAGCTGATATTCCAAATAATTTTGCAACCCATGCCTCCACCCTGCCTCTTCCCTTCCCTTCCTTTTATAAAAACCTGCTATACCCGGCTTAGCGTGCCTTTCCCACCATTCTAAGACACACGACTCCACCTCTCTAGAATCCCAAAAAGTTTGCCACCATTCCCCAAAAGCCATACTCACCTCCTCACTCCTCACGAGTCTTGCATTTAATTTCCCAAAAAACCCCATTGTATCCTAACCATACCTCCAATCAAGATCTGCCATAACTGCCCTATGATCAGAAAACCCCACATCAAAAGTCCTGACTCCCAACACGCGTACAGCTTCCGTTGCATAGATCCTATCTAATCTTGCAGCATAATCCCATCTGACAAACGTATACTCAACCCGCCAACCACCCCTCCCCACAACATCCAAAACCCTCACGTCTCCAAACACATTGCGTAACATGCCCAACATATGCCCCGCCCCCCTCGGTTCCACATCCCCACCCCGAATAACAAAATTCCAATCTCCCCCTATGACAGTGACTAAAGGTAAACTCCTTAAATAGTACATCAAAAAATCCCTCACAAAGTTCTCCTTGATTCGTGCTTTGCCATCTGCCGGCATATACACTCCTATAAAACAAACCCTCATTGCACCCCATTCCCCCTCCACCCGCATGACCCTCCCCCCTTCTCCCACCCCAAAATACGCAATGGACTGGTTTCCTTTACAGCCACAGCAACCCTTTCAACCTTAACGAGCCACTCACATACAACTTATATCCTTTCAAAGACAACTCACAACCAAACTTGTAATTATGCCTCTGAATGAAGCAAATACCTACATCAAATCTCCTTAAAAACCATTCCACCCACACTCTTTTAACCTCGGCTCTCAGGCCATTAACATTGATAGTTACAACCTTGAATTATGACAGTAAAGGCGGCTTGCCCCGCCGCCTTGGAATGGCACCTGCATGACCTGGCTGCTGACTAGAGCCCTGTTTGTCACCCTGTCTGTCCAGTCCCCCAGCCTCCCCCCTTGTCCTTTGAACCCTTCAGTACTTCAGTACCGCTACACCCACTCTCTGGGAGGTCCAACCTGGGCCTCCAAGACTTCTTCCCAGGTCTCTGCCCGGGCATTAAGACATCATCCATATCAGACGTCCCAGCTGTTCTCTTGCGTGAACCTCTGTCTCCACTTGTAACCTCCTCTTCCGTGCACGCTCTGTGCACCTCAGCCACTACCGTGTGCTTCTTCCCCTCATTGCACACGGTCTTCCCACGTCCTGATGAGTCTGTAGTCTCCTCCAATGAGCGTCCACGCTGCTCATCATCCAGACTCCCCTCCACCTCACTCAGGAAGGTAGTCAAAACCTCATCCAGCATTCCATCCTGTTGCATTACAGGCTCACCGTCATTGCTCATCGTCGTTGTCTGCTCAGGCCCTGTCCCCACAGGTAACATAGCACATGAGTCCATCTCTGCCTCTGCTTTTTCCACTTCCTCACTCCAACTGCACGATGCTGCCTTTCGGCCGCATCTGTCTCTGGCACCATAGGACCCAACTGCTGATGCACTGGTGTTGGCATCTGTTCCCTCTGCCCTGGTTTTCTATGGCATTGGGCTGCCATATGGTCAAATGATCTGCACAGCCTACATGTCCTTCTCTGTCCCGCATAGTACACGTATACCTGCGTTCGGAACTCTTCCAATAAAACATACGAAGGTATTGATTGCCTTAATGTCATCTTCAGATTGAAGGAACCCTCAGGCAGTTCCACATAAGGCCCATCCTTCCACACTCCCAATTCTGCCGAATGCATCTTGCCATAACGACGGAATACCACTACCACATCATACTCTGTAGCTTCAAAGGGCACATTCCTGACTTTTACATATATCACATAGCTGGATACATCATGTAGACACACCTCCACTGTTGTTTTCACGGCCATCCTCTTCTCGTGGTACGTGTCAACTATTCTTGTGTAAAATCCAGCATTTATGAATTTGATAAAAATCCTCGTAACTCCGTTAACAGCCACACCACAAAGCTCTTCATTGGGTATCCCATACATATCACGAATAATCGTTGGGAGTAGCACCTGCATTGTAGAACTGCTTAGGGTACCAAGTACCAGTTCCACACAGACAGTATTTACACGTCGACCATGTCTATCCGCCATTTTAATTGCTTAAAACAGGAAAACTGCGCAGAAAAACAACTGAATCGGGAGCGTCTGCACAGCACGTCCACACGGCCCAGAAGCGATGAGGACAATGTTAAGGATTTTGTTGCTTGTAACAATTTGTATGTCAATATTTACTCAAATTTTAGTTCTAATCTTTTCATTTTTCAGATATACCCTTCATTTATGGAAGGAAAAGAACAGTGTAGAGTGAGTGCTGCCTGTTTAATGAATAATGGGGCCTAAATTACTTCTCTGTACAAGCAGGTGATAAAGTCTTGTGTGTCATATGCCAAGAAACTGTTGCAGTTTTGAAGGAGTACAATGTACGTCGGCACTATGAGGCCAAACATAAACCAAGTTATTCCCAATTCACAAGAAACGGCATTCGGAAAAACTGAATCAAGGTTTTTTTTACGTAGTTACAAAGTAACTTATATGTTACCTAGAACAGGAAAGCAATTCACCAATGGAGATCTGATCAAAGAGTATATGATGGAAGCAGTGGGTGAGTTAAGCCCCTACAATAGCACATGTGCTCAAAATCCCCAGTCTTGCGCCAAACACTGTTGCTAGTGGAATTGAGGATATAGGAAGCAATATATTTCATGAAATTGCAGACAAAGCACGAAATTTTCACTTTTTGTGAGGGAAAAGTTCAACAGATAGGAGTAGCGAGTGAGTATATGGTAACGATAGTTTGATTGCCGGCTGCTTGTTAAGGTAGGGTAAGTCTAGCTCCCGCTATCCCCCCTTCCCTCCCCCCACCCCGAAAGGTGACGTGTGGGGCTCCGGCTAAACAGTAATCACTCGACTCAGCTCCCAGCACAACTGTAAGTACAAGCCTGCTCCTATTCTAGTGGACTTATTGGTTGAAAGCTTCACTTTTGACCAATAATAAACTTAGTCCTTTCAGCCTTGATCTCTGTTAGATGTTTTAATAATCACCATGTCTTTTAGGTATTGTACTTATCATGGAGAGTGATTTCTTAAGCAGTGGGTAACCTGTCTCTCTTTCCAGCTTGGAATGACAGATTGGGTCACCTGCCAACCAACGAGAAGTATTGAAGGAGATGGCTGAAACAGCCCAAGAGACGTCACTCTCTATCTACCTGTTTATATGTATGCCACCACAGGACATAACCCCTCATCTTTGCAGTGGTAAAGAACCTGCGTTCCTGTCATCTGGACTGACTATTCAAAGCTATAGACTCTGTGAAGAACTGGCCGTTGGGTTGTCACCAACACCTGTGACCCCTCCCCCACATCAACAACGGCTATATTCTATACAAGACTGTGTCAACATCAACCAGACACCCAAGTTTAATTGTATATATTAGCGTTGAATTCAGATATCGTTTATATTTTTCATTTTTCATTTTTCTTTAAAGTAGCATAAATGTTTCATATTTAAGTATTTTATATTTTATATTTTCTAAATAATAAAGTGTTTGTCAGTTTTTATTCTTTTTCTATTCATTAATTTTCCTGAGGAGGAGCCAGCCTTGGTAATACTGACTGAAGTTGTTACAGTGCTGAGTAAGCCTTCACAAGTGGCGATCTTGCAAGGATCAACTCGACTGAATCAAGATTCAACTCTATCTCGAATCTACCATTGGAACTTCAACGCTGCACACCACAGACGGTTACCACCAGCCATGAGTAATCATTCTCTATGGCAGGACTGCAGTACAGGTATTTAAAAGATTTGGTGATTGTTAGAGTCTCGATTTATTGTAAGTCAAGTCAAGGCAGGATATACTAGTTAATTCTGCCAACTATTGTGAGCTTGAAACTATTTGGAGGAATAGACTCTAGGGACCCGAGATTTTCCAGTGACAATTTGTTTCATTGAGCTCTTTATTATATCAAGGGAACTGTCGTAGGACACTCTTGATTTATTGGTGAGAAGATTGGATGGTCAAGGGACCCCATTCTACTTACTGTTTGCTCTGAGCCGGCATAGAACCCCTCGTTTTCATTAATACATATTGGTTAATTGAAGCAGGGATCGAGCCCTTTGGTTTATTTACAGTTTGAGCGGAGCAGGAATTGAACCCTTCATTTTCTTTGATACCCGTTTCATTTTCCCCTTTGCAAGTATGGAGGAATACCAGTTTTGGACGAATGCTGGAAGTAAGTTAGGAATAACAGGGAAAAATTTAGAATCTTTCATTAGTGCTAAGATCCAGGAAAGACTTGAAAGAGAAAGAATTGAGAGAGAAGAGAGACAGTTAGAAAGGGAAAGACAGGAGGAAAAGGGGATAGAGTGAATCAAAAGAGAAGAGGAAAAGGAGAGAGAGAGAATCGAAAGAGAAGAGGAAAAGGAGAATCGAAAGAGAAGAGGAAAAGGAGAATCGAAAGAGAAGAGAAAAGGAGAAAGAGAACCTTGAAAGACAGGAGAAAAAGGAGAGAGATAGAATTGAAAGAGAAAACCAAAATAGACAGTTAGAAAGAGAGAGAGAAGGCAAAAAGGAGCGTGATAGACTTGATCGTGAGGAGAGAGCTAGAGTACGTAAGGAACAAGTTAAATTAAGAGAACTTGAAGAAAGAGAAAAGGATAGAGAAGTTGAGGAAAAAGCTAGAGAACGTGAGGAAAAAGCTAGAGAACATGAGTTAAGAGAGAGAGAAAAAGATCATGAGCTCGAAAAGCTCGCCTTGAATTAGAGAATAAAAAGTTAACTCTTACACAACAACAATTAGAGGAAGGAGTAATTGAACATCATGCAGCTAGTGCACATATTCCAACACCTAATTTACCTCCCTTCACAGAGGGTGAAGACATTACTTCATACATTATCAGGTTTGAAAATACCGCTACCCTCTGTGAATGGTCTGTTGACACCTGGGCTACCAGGTTAGGAATGTTATTTTCTGGTACAGCTTTGAATATCTATGCAACTTTGTCGCAGGATATAATATGTAATTATAACCTACTGAAGAAGGCAATCCTTAAAGCATATCAAAAAACCACAAATTCTTATAGGAAAGATTTCAGGTATGCCACCTTACAGCATGGCCAAAACTTTCAGCAGTTACAGGTAACGCTCTTTCGTTTGTTCAACTTTTGGATAGAGAGTTCAGGAATTGATCGCAGTTATGAATCTCTTAGAGACTTCATGGTTGCTGACCAGTTCCTGACAGCTCTTCCTCACCAGATACGAACATTCATTAGAGAACATAACCTGATTAAAGCTGAGGAAGTTGCTGAGGCCACTGACTTGTATGCTGAGGCTCACAATTCTTATAAAGACCTAAAGGGATCGAACCCTAAGGGCAAGGGTTCACCAGATCAAAAGAAAATAAAGCCTCTAATAGAAAGCAAACTAACTTCTTTTATTCCTGTTTGTCATTTATGTGGCATTAAGGGTCATAAACATCCCAATTGTCCTTCTAAGAAGGTCCAGAAAGTTGGAAGATGTTTTAAAGACTGTAATGACAAAGCACCCTTCTGTTCAGGAACAGTTAACGGACTTAACGTATCTACCATTTTACGAGACACTGGATGCACATGTATAGTCATTTCTGATAAGCTGTTCCCTAATCTTAAAGAAACTCATTCCTCTGCTATTCTTTCAGACTACTTGGGCCGTACAGACACTTTTCCTACCATCCGTTGTTACATTAGGTCTAAATCCTCTTCAAGGGGGGCTCCTTGGCGTGGTGAAGAGGCTCTTGGTCTGAGGAATTAGACCTGTCAGTCTCCTTCCTCAGACTGAACCTAATTACCCCCCAATCCCCCCTTCCCTATCCCATCCTCCCCACCCATCCCCTTTTCCCTTTCCTCCTCCCCCTCCCCACCCCTCCCTTTTGCCCTTCCTCTTTTTGGCCGTTAGGATTTTTTCCACAGGCGCGCTAGTTCCTAGGTAGGGGAAAGGGTACCAGGGTCCATCCCATTCCATTGAGGTTCTTGGTGGTGGCGTATTTGCTGTATTTGCCATGGAATCTGAATTGCCTGGGGATGTCCGATCCCTCTTCCGGTATCCCGGAGAGTGGCTTTGGGTGTCTTTTTGGGCAACGGGTGTATCTCTGGAAGCCACCTTTCGGATTCCGGGGGTGGTGGCTGAAGGAGGTATGCTTCGTGGCGGATATCCAGCCGCCCTCTCTTTTGTCCACCAAGGTAGCTCGGCAGATGTGAGGTTGCTATCCCGGATTGCTGGTTTGCTGGCATGATGGGTAGGGTATGGCATGGGTTCCATGCTGTATCTATGCTACTTGTGGTGCTGAGGTCCTCTTGGGTGCGGAGAGAGATTTCTGGCCCTTTCATTCCTCCTAGGAACTATCCCTCCCCGGTCCCCCCTTTTTTTTATTCTTTTCTTATTTTTATTTTCTTTAAAAAAAAGAAAGAAGTAACCTAAACATAGAGAACCCAATCCATGAACCTGCTACCCCCAGGCCCCTTCTTGATACCGCACCCCGTTCTGACCCCGCCTCATCTTTGGACCACTCATCGGACACTCCTCATGCCTCTGTACCTCTTGCCCTCTTGCCGGTGCTGTTTCCTCACCAGCTTCAGGTACTGAGGTCTCGACTGACTCCTTTGATTTATCTGACCTCCGCTCTCCTTTGACTATGCTTCCGGCCTCTTCCTCTACGGTGCGGTGCGACAATTTTCGAATCGCCAGCCAGTTCCACATTTGACCAACTCTGGTTCCACTCCTAAATGCCAACGACAATTACCTGCTGATGATACTTCTTCACCTTCTCGTTCTTCTCAGAAAAGATCGACACATCCTGCACTCCCTTTCCACGCTCAGTTTCAGACTGCACAATGGACCGACTTCCTCTACCACCTATCTTTCTGACCACAGTATTGGCAAGGCACTCCTGTGCCATGTTGGTAAAGATATTTCTTTTCATGCTCTTAAGAGCGGTATGTGCATCATCACTGTACAGAATGCTACCCAAGCTCATGATCCTTCTCTTCTTTCCCATATAGATACTGTTCCTGTCACTATTGAAAAACATCATTCCCTCAATTCTTGTAGTGGTACCGTCATTCTGCCCCATACCATAGTTCAACAAAATTTCCAGACATGTGGCAATGACATTCTTGAACAGCTGGAACTCCAAGATCTCCCAATCCTCAAGGTAGACACTTATGTTCTTCCTGCCCGCGGGTGGAGACGATACCCTAGCAATGTGGCTCGTTTAACTTTTGACAGCCGTAAACTCCCATCCTCAGTTTATATAGAAGGATATCGGTTACAAGTTCGAAAGGTGATCCCTACATCACAACAGTGTAGAAATTGCTGGCGATTTGGCCATCCAGCAAAATATTGCAGATCCATAGCAGAATGCCAAGTCTATGGTGCTGATGACCATTCTAATACGTCTTGCAATCGACCTCCCTCTTGCCTTAATTATCATGAGGCTCACCCTTCGTACTCTTGCCGTTGCCAAGTCTACTTAAATGAGCGGGAAATCCATTACCTCAAAGAGGCAGAAGGTCTTTCTTATGCCATGGCAGTTTCTCATCTCCGCCTCCGAGGGAGACTACCTCGTGTTTTTATTCCCTTTCAAAACGCCCCCATTCGGGGTCCCATCTTCTGCGGCCTCCTTCTGGGTTACCTCCCATAGTCACTCCTGATCTAATTCTTTTGCTGCCCTAGGCTCAGACTCCCTACTTCAATGCCTCAGTCTTTTCTGACTTCTTCGTGTTTTCCCCCCAAGCCTCGAAATCGACGAGCCCTTGTAGAACCCCCCCCAATCTGCCCCAATCACCCCTCTATTTCTCAGAAGTCCTTTAAAAACCCCTCCTTCCCTTCTTCCACCCCCTCTTTTACCTTTCCCCCTGTCTCTGTACTGGGTTCTTCCCCTCTCACGGGCTTTTACAATGTAGAGGTTCACCCTCCTCCTCGACTATACCACCTCCCCTGTTCCCCCCCAAGTTTCTCCTCTTCTGACCCCCCAGGTTTTTTTCCTCTTTTTGTTCCCTTCCACACTTTTTCTCCATTCCCTCCACCCCTTTGCCCCCCCTACCTTGGTACAGTCCATACAGTTCCAAACTTTACTATCCTTCCCCACCATTCCAATATGTCTCCATACGACTCTCTGAATTTTCCGAAACACTTAAGCAAACTCTGAAATATTGCAGAGACCAAACCCCCCATGGACACTGATCCACCCCTGTTCCTTCTTCTTCCCCTCCTCCTCTGCGCAAATCCTTTCTTCCCCCAGTGCACCGTTCCTTCGCTCTTGAACGTTGTCCGCTGCCTCCGCTGTGGGTTTTCTAACCCCTCTAGTCCGTAGGGAAACCCTTACCTGTGGATTTCAAGTATCTTTATCATTGCCAACATGGCCCATTTTCAGTGGGAATATATGCGGCCTCAGGGGTAAATTTCGGTGACTTCAGATGTTACCTCCCGTTTTCCCCCCTTTTGGGTTTGCTTACAGGAACCAAAATTACACTCTTTCAGGGGCCGGTTACCGCATAGGCAAGTAGGCATTTGCCTGGGCCCCCCGGATTTTGGGGGGCCCCCCGTCCAAGGGGTTCAGGGGGTCACCAAGACGCAAAAAAATCAAGACATGCTCACGAAAACAGTTTCTGATGTTACCAGTACAGTTGAATCTGCAGATCTAGATCATACAGGAACCCCCCCTCCATTATTTCTCAGCCGCATCTACTTTTTTTGTGTCTCCTCTCAATGTCTCAACGGAAACATTTCATTCACGGGAATTTGTCTTAAAAGATCCTGCCTCATGGCCAAATGTATCCCAGATTCTCTACGTAATGCTTTCATTGCAAAAAAACTTCAGTCAAACTCTGAACATTGACTTTAGGAAATCAGCAAGGATTTATGATGATGGAAGTCGTCATTGTTTAAAGTCATCTATGTTTTATGGGAAGCTTGCAAATTCAGAAACTGTGAAAAGATCAGGATGGTATACTCTGAAAGCTCAGGAAAAGTGTACTGTTCAACATGCAAGCTATTTTAACCAAAGAAAATACCCTCACACAGGGGTTCAATGACTGGAAAAATTCCAAGCGTTTTGAGGAACATGAAAACACCACCACCCCACAGGAGCTGCATTTTGCCAGTGTATTTCGTGCACAGAAAAAAGGCTTATTGGATTCTCATTTGGAAAATCAAACTGAAAAAGAGCGCACTTATTGGAGAAAAGTTCTAGAAAGAGTTTTTGCTGTAGTAAAATTCTTAGCTCTAAGAGGCTTGCTTTCCGTGGAGAAATGAGGTTTTTGGTTCGGAAAACAATGGCAATTTCCTGGGATCATAGAACTGTTAGCACAATTCGATCATTTTTAGAAAATCATGTGTCACGCCTTGGGAATGCAGGAAGAGGCACTGTATCTTACATGTCATCTACTATGTGCAATGAATTTATTGAACTGATGACTAAGAAGGTCCTCAATAACCTATAGCAGCTGTGAACACTGCAAAATACTTTGCAATAAGTGTAGATTCAACACCAGATATTTCACATACGATCAATTGACATTCATTGTTCGCTTTGTCGACTCCAGTGGTAAGCCTGTAAGCGCTTTAAAATTCTTTCCTCTTTCAGGCCATGATGGAGAAACAATGATGAATGTAGTACTGGATACTCTGCTTGAACATGATCTCTCTATTATGGATTGCCGTGGCCAGACTACGACAATGTAAGTAACATGTCGGGTAAATATAAGGAGTGCAAGCCCGTTATCAAGCAAATCAAGCCACTTGCTGAATATGTGCCCTGCTCAGCACATTCTCTTAATTTTGTTGGGTCATGTGTCAGAGCGTTGTGTCGCTGCGTTTCATTTTTTGGACTTTTACAAGCACTCTTTAATTTTTTCTCTGCTTCAACGCATCGGTGGAGTATACTCAAGTCAACCTTCATGGAGGTGTCATCAAATCATTTCAACAACAAGGTGGTCAGCGCAGCATGATGCACACATGCTTTGAAAGACACTTTGCTGAAATACATTCTGCTTTGATCCAAATAGCAGGGGATGAAGACCAACAGCAACTACAAGAAGCCAAGCAGCCAGCTTAGCATCAAAATTGGAAGATTTGAATTGGCCTTACTCTGTGTGCTTTGGGACTGTAAACTGGAACGGTTTTTAAAAGCCACGAACAAGACACTTCAGAAAATTGAAATTGAAATGGCTACTTGTGCTAACCTCTATGCAGGCTTAGTGGAATTTGTAAGCTCACTTCGCAATGATGAAGCTTTTGAAATGTTTGAAGAGAAAGCTAAACTGCTGGTGAAAGATACAGTTCCGGGCTGATCATCAGCGGTCAAGGAAGAGGGAAAAGCAATTTTGAAGAGCCAGACATAAATTGTGTTGCTGCCAAGGCAGAAATGCAAGACAGCTACATACTTCGTCCTTCTGGATTCACTGATTACAGAATTGGTGAAAAAAAAAGAAATCTACCGAATCTCAATTACAAGTTTGGATTTCTGTTCAAAATTACTACTATGCCAGATGCAGAATTGAGAGAAGCTGCATTAAAGTTGAAAAACACTTTCAGCAGATGTTCAGGACACATTTGTTGAAGAAATAGTTCATTTTCTGGATATATGAATCAATTAAGCTCCACCGGAAAAATGTGCACCCTCAGCTGCTTTGAAACATTTAAGAAAAGCAGGTATCTCAGAATCCTTCCCTTAAGTTTGACATAGTGTATCGCCTTTACCTAACACTTCCCGTTACTAACTGTGATGGAGAACGTTCATTTCTGTTTTTAAAAGAGTGAAAAACCAGCTCCATTTAACAATGAGCCAAGACAAATTGTGTAACCTAGCCTTGTTGACCATTGAGTCTGATCTAACAAGAAATATTGATTTTCAGAATATAATTGATGATTTTGCCAATATGAATCAAGAAAAAATTTATTTAAAAATGCCCGTGAATATAAACAATTCTTTACTTTCTTGAGTTTATATGATTTTATTAGTCTTATGCATGAGCAATGATAACAATAATGGTCGTGATTTATAAAGGGAATAATAGTGCTGTAGTGGTTATGCTGAATATAATAGGTACATGAAGTCAAATACTTTAATAGCCTAATCTAGTAATACTATGCTGTCTTGAGTTTATTCTCTTTAAAATGCATGATTTAACAAGATAGTTATAATGACTGCTGGTAAATGGTTTTGGTTGTCTTGATGTACTTTCCCTATTAAATTTAATCTAAATAGCCAGAATGTATTTAATTAAACCTTAAACAGGCTCACATCGACCCCTCCCCTACCCCCAAGCTGGAAGGGGTCGCTTCGCTTACCCGTAACTCAAAGGGGCCCCGCCAATCTGAATAGCCTTGGGCCCGGAGACTTCTTAATCCGGCATTGTCTGCTGTTATCTCTCCCATCTCAGGCTATAATTTATTGTATTCTTCAGATCCTTTTTCTGATGGGACCTTTAATGAAAGTGCCCTTCTTCTACGCATTGATATTCCGTACCATCAGCTATTTGTTCGTACTTCGCTGCATTACACAGCAGCCCGTATCAACTTGCATAGGTGGTATATGCTCTGTTCTTTATATCTCTCTCCTTCTCGGGCATTATCTATTCCGGATATTGCCTTTCTTGTTTCGTCATTACCGCCACCGATTCTGTTACTTGGCGATTTTAACGCCCATCATTTCCTCTGGGGGGGTCTCACTGTGATTTCCATGGCATTCTGTTAGAGGCTTTTCTTTCCACCCACCCCTTCCATGTTTTAAATACAGGTACTCACACCCATTTTGATCCTCGGACTCACACTCTCTCTTGCATCGATCTCTCAGTCTGCTCTTCCTCTGCCACATTAGACTTCACCTGATCTGTTCTCCCAGATTTACATGACAGCAATCATTTCCCAATCATTCTTACTTCCCCTTCATATTCACCACCTCTTCGTATCCCACGCTGGTAATTTGATCAGGCAAATTGGAATATTTACTCACAACTAACTGTTTTTAGTGAGGTTCGTTCTACGTCCTCCATTGATGAGCTTTTACACCTCTTCTCGTCCCCCGTTTTAACTGCAGCTTCTCATTCTATACCCCAAACTTTGGGCAGGCATTCTCAGAAATGCGTACCTTGGTGGTCTCCTGCTTGTGCTCGTGCAGTACGTTTGAAACATGCTGCATGGGACAGGTACAGGTACAATAGAACCACGGAGAGACTTCTTGATTTTAAGCAGAAGCGTGCGATCGCTGTGCGTCATCCGTGACGCTAAACGCACTTGCTGGCGAGATTATGTCTCCACCATCACCTCTGCTTCCTCTATGAGTGCAGTCTGGAAAAAAGTACGAAAACTGAGCAGTAAATATTCTCCTGACCCAGCTTCACGTCAAGGTCTTTCAATCGCTTAGCTGCTGCAGCAAGACCTCTCTCTGTAATTGCCGTGGGTAATGTCTCTACCACCAAGGCTGTAATGTCTCTGCGATGTCCACCTAATTTGACTGTGACATCCACCACATCATAAGATTTGGGTGGGACCTGACTTATAGCCCCTCCCAACATCATACTAACTTTCTTTGTGGCCTTCAACTTTAATTTAGCCACCAACTTCTTTGTTATCAAGGATACTTGTGCTCCTGGGTCAAAGAATAATCGGGTTGTTTCGGACCTGTGCCCACTCACAACCTTTGCCATGACTGTAGGTAGGGCAGCACCTCCATGATTCTCACTCGGATTAGAGACTTCACTCCCACTAATCACGCTGGCTACCATTTCAGGCTCAGACTCACTTTCTATCTCTACCTGAGAGATATCCCTACTAGCTTGGGGTTCCCTTAAATTATTGGGACATAGCGCAGTATGGTGCTTACCTTTGCAACAGACTCGACACTCACTGAGCTGGGTGCCACAGTCTCTCGCAAAGTGTTCCCCAAAACACTTGAAGCAGAGTCTCAACTCCCTTAGTCTCTGTTGCCTACTGCTCAGTGTTGTATACTCCGGGCAACTCGTGCTAGCGTGTTCGCCTTCGCAGAACACACATATTCTGGCATGAGTGCCTCTGAGGTTCTGCTTAGAGGTTCTTACATTAGACACTTCTTTACCATAGTACACTCCAACGTTAGTTGTACGAGCTTTAGACTGATCTCTCGAGATCTTTGAGTGATTGTCTGAGTTTTTATGTGGCGATGGTGGTGACTCTTCTCTCACACCTATACTCAAATGAGAAACGAGATCTCCCAACCCCTCAACAATTTGTTTTATCGTGAACCTATTCATCCGATATTTTAAGTGTAACTCATGCACTGTAGTGCTAGCCAGTTTCCTCTGAATCACCTGGCTAAGGACCCATTCTGAATCATCCTCATCATGCAAATCTCTGAAACTATTTGTCAAGCTCATAATTTCAATACGGAACATCTCTAGGCTGTGACGGTCATGTCGGCAAGCCTCTAGATCCAACAACCGATAAAGTATAGCTACCTTTATCTTTTCAGTGTTGCCAAACATGTCTTCTAATTGGTCTTTGGCATGTTGGTAATTAGTGTCAGTAATCTGGTAGTGCCGGACCAGGTCTAAGGCTTTACCCTGGAGCTGCGACCGCAAATACTGCAATTTGATGGCATCTGACAAATCGTTCCTGTAATCTATCTGGGCTTTAAACTGATCCCAGAAAGCAATATACTCTGTTAAGGTTCCGTCGAACGTTGGTAAATTCAACTGGGGTAACCTGGGCAACATATTGACAGGTGTGTGGTTGTTTGGGGTACCTGCGGTGTTCAACACCACCCTTGGAATACTAGCCTTTAATGTACTTAACTTATCTTTGTACATATTCATCTCCTGATGACAGTCTACATCATCCTTAGTGAATTCGTCCAGAGCCTGCTGAAGACTACCCTGGGATTCATTATCCTCAATAGCCTCTAGCTCATATGCTGAGAATGCTTGTTCATAGGCTTCCCATTTTTCCCCCAAACTCTTCAAGCAGTCTTGCAAATCATCGCAGTCTACGTTACTGCGTTGGCAAGTAGCCTTGCACCTATTACGCATTCTGTTCAGACGCCCTTTGTATGCCGCTACTGATCGTTTTAATTTTGTTAACACTGAACCAGACTCTCCTGAACCCCCATCTGCCATTGTCGAAGTTTAATGAGAAGTGTGAAACTAATTGTACTTTACCCAGTCCACCCCACAGCACGTCACGGTGTTAGGTAAGAATGAACGAGTCTTAAGGCTTCTCAACAAGCTTAACAATTCCCTTTGTTATATTGACTCTGCTCTGACTTAAAATGTACACTGTTAGCTCTCAAATCCCAATCAAAATGTGTATCGACGTGAAAGCTTAACCTAGCACTTTCCTGTACAATGCCAGCAAATAATTACAGGACTTAACCTAGTCTCAGGTACAATTCACAAATCCCACATTAACATGAATCATAGACAATGAAAATCACACAATAAAAGTGCAGTATACAAATTAAAATCACTTGGTTAACACAAATAAATTCAACAAATCAACTTGTGAAACAGTAAATGAATAATGTATGTAAATAGCTTGGCCTAACTGCCCCATTTACTCTGTCTAGCGTGGATGGTTGGATAAGGTAAATCCTAACCTAGCTAGTGTGCTATAGCTTAATTTAACCTAGCTTTAGAACTCCCTGCAAATAATAACTAGGTTAAATCTGTCCTAGCTACTATAACTGTTGTAAAATATTGTACAAGCCTAGCCTAACTATGGCTACCTTGCAAATTCACTGTAAGTAATTAACACACAAGTCTCCTACTCTGGATTACTTGTAATCACTGTAAATAATTAAATTCACAAGCTTCTTTAGCCTACCTGGCCTGCCTGTAAATTACTGCAAATAACAACTTCTGTGTATAGTCAGCTTGGTCTAGCTCTGTGTAACTCTGGGCCTAGGTGTGCTAACTTAACCTAACTCTGTTAAACTGGTTCCTAACTGTGGCCTAGCTATGATAGCTAAACCTAGCTATTCCACATCACGGTTTTCGAAGGACCACTTTTGTGAAAATTTGTGTGGACTGCCTCCCAGTGAGTCGCCTACCCTGGCAAACTCTGTTGACACCGAGCTCTGAGGTGGGTACCTCAGCCTCACAAGTGGCTTATAGGACAGATTTTCACAAATGATTGATGTTGCAAGAAACTCGCCTGCATGCACGTATAAAGGACTAACTTACTTGGTGTTGCAGCATATATCCTGATCTTCAACTTCCCTAAGCTTAGCCTTAGCCCCTTTGGACTTCCCCTCAGAAACCACGTGCAACCGGGAACCTTAATTCCTGCAATATTCAGTCGTTATTAGTGTCCTGCCTGCACCTCAGAAATTCCTATATCCAAGAGGGTATGTATCCCCTAGTATAACTATGCAGACACGGACACTAGCTTCCAGACTGCTCTGAGACACTGGTACTTACTGGGCATGCACTGCCTGTTGCACACCGGGCCCACAGATCAACTCACTCACAATCTCCCCAGACACTGGCCAGAAATCTACGAGATAAAAGTGGAGATCTTGTCTTACTGTATGGGCCTGACGGAGGTCATCTACGGTACATCGAGGTGCCTCTACCAGATTTCCCCAGGTCTCAGATGTGAAGACACGTGGGAGGCGCCGTCTGCTGATCACGGCACGTCTTGTCCAGTTGGTGTCTGTCTTAAGAAGAATGAGCTGGTCTCTCTTCCATACCCTCGTCTCTTCGTTCAAACTAGGGCTGCCAGTTCTCCCTAGCTAACTTATCCTAGTGTTTGCCTACATTATCGGCCTATTACTCCCCATGTTAAGGTCTTAGGTCTACATTACTATTATCTACATTTGTCTCAATAATCCTAATATTAGTGTACTAACAGTAAAACTACCTACTCCTTCCCTGAAGGGTAAATCTATAAATTAAATAAATGCCTACCAACAATCCACGCCAAAATAGAGAGAATGCTGTTTGTTTGGGAGGGTTTAAGGGCCAGCCAGCTCAGCCGTCC
The DNA here is from genome assembly GCF_026875155.1 of Cherax quadricarinatus. Taxonomy (NCBI): domain Eukaryota; kingdom Metazoa; phylum Arthropoda; class Malacostraca; order Decapoda; family Parastacidae; genus Cherax; species Cherax quadricarinatus. The sequence goes on from NC_069432.1 coordinate 6,436,107, forward strand.
CATTACGGCCATGCTGGATCTGTCCTGTGGAACTTTAGGGACCAAATAAATTTCCACACCTTTTACACTTCAAGAACTAGAGGCAACACTCTCAGCTTGCCGATCATCGGCAGCTGGGCCCGACGACATTCATATTCGTATGCAACAACATTTACATCAGTCAGCCCTTGCAGTCCTATTATGCCTTTTCAATCTTATTTGGTCACAAGGAGTTCTTCCACAGCTGTGGAAATCTGCCATTGTTCTCCCTTTCCGCAAACCAGGCACTACGGGACATGAAGCCTCCCACTATTGTCCCATTGCTCTTACCAGTGCAGTTTGCAAAGTGATGGAATGCCTGGTAAATAGACGTTTAGAGACACACAACAGTCTCTCCACTCATCAATATGGCTTTCGTAAGGGACGTTCTACCATAGACCCCTTACTACGCTTGGATACGTATGTTCGTAATGCCTTTGTGAATAACCACTCAGTTATTGCCATATTTTTTGACCTTGAGAAGCATTGACACAACTTGGAGGTTTTTA
>NC_069432.1:6437133-6455936 GCF_026875155.1 Cherax quadricarinatus
CAGACTAAATGGCAACAAGGCTAGTTACACAATTTGTCTTGGCTCATTGTTGAATGGAGCTGGTTTTTCACTCTTTTCAAAACAGAAAATGAACGTTCTCCATCACAGTTAGTAACTGGAAGTGTTAGGTAAAGGCGATACACTATGTCAACATTAGGGAAGGATTCTGAGATACCTGCATTTCTTAAATGTTTCAAAGCAGCTGAGGGTGCACATTTTTCCGGTGGAGCTTTAATCTGATTCATATATCCAGAAAAATGAACTATTTCTTCAACAAATGTGTCCTGAACATCTGCTGAAAGTGTTGTTGCAACTTTAATGCAGCTTCTCTCAATTCTGCATCTGGCATAGTAGTAATTTTGAACAGAAATCCAAACTTGTAATTGAGATTCTGGTAGATTTCTTTTCTTTTCACCAATTCTGTAATCAGTGAATCCAGAATGACGAAGTATGTAGCTGTCTTGCATTTCTGCCTTGGCAGCAACACAATTTCATTGTCTGGCTCTTCAAAATTGCATTTCCTCTTCCTTGACCGCTGATGATCAGCCCGGTAACTGTAGTCTTTCACCAGCAGTTTAGCTTTCTCTTCAAACATTTCAAAAGCTTCATCATTGCGAAGTGAGCTTACAAATTCCACTAAGCCTGCATAGAGGTTAGCACAAGTAGCCATTTCAATTTCAATTTTCTGAAGTGTCTTGTTCGTGGCATTTAACCGTTCCAGTATACAGTCCCAAAGCACACAGAGTAAGGCCAATTCAAAATCTTCCAATTTTGATGCTAAGCTGGCTGCTTGGCTTCTTGTAGTTGCTGTCTGGTCTTCATCCCCTGCTATTTGGATCAAAGCAGAATGTATTTCAGCAAAGCTGTCTTTCAAAGCATGTGTTGCATCATGCTGCACTGACCACCTTGTTGTTGATAATGATTTGATGACACCTCCATGAATGGTTGACTTGAGTATACTCCACCGATGCGTTGAAGCAGAGAAAAAATTAAAGAGTGCTTGTAAAAGTCCAAAAAATGAAACTGCAGCGACACAACGCTCCGCAGCACATGACCCAACAAGATTAAGAGAATGTGCTGAGCAGGGCACATATTCAGCAAGTGGCTTGACTTGCTTGATACGGGCTTGCACTCCATTATATTTACCCGACATGTTACTTGCATTGTCGTAGCTCTGGCCACGGCAATCCATAATAGAGAGATCATGTTCAAGCAGAGTATCCAGTACTACATTCATCATTGTTTCTCCATCATGGCCTGAAAGAGGAATGAATTTTATAAAGCGCTCTACAGGCTTACCACTGGAGTCGACAAAGCGAACAATGAATGTCAATTGATCTGTATGTGAAATATCTGGTGTTGAATCTACACTTATTGCAAAGTATTTTGCAGTTTTCACAGCTGCTATGATGTTATTGAGGACCTTCTTAGTCATCAGTTCAATAAATTCATTGCACATAGTAGATGACATGTAAGATACAGTGCCTCTTCCTGCATTCCCAAGGCGTGACACATGATTTGCTAAGAATGGATCGAATTGTGCTAACAGTTCTATGATCCCTAGGAAATTGCCATTGTTTTCCGAACCAAAAACCTCATTTTCTCCACGGAAAGCAAGTCCTCTTAGAGCTAAGAATTTTACTACAGCAACAACTCTTTCTAGAACTTTTCTCCAATAAGTGCGCTCTTTTTCAGTTTGATTTTCCAAATGAGAATCCAATAAGCCTTTTTTCTGTGCACGAAATACACTGGCTAAAATGCAGCTCCTGTGAGTGGTGGTGTTTTCATGTTCCTCAAAACGCTTGGAATTTTTCCAGTCATTGAACCCCTGTGTGAGGGTATTTTCTTTGGTAGAAAATAGCTTGCATGTTGAACAGTACACTTTTCCTGAGCTTTCAGAGTATACCATCCATGATCTTTTCACAGTTTCTGAATTTGCAAGCTTCCTATAAAACATAGATGACTTTAAACAATGACGACTTCCATCATCATAAATCCTTGCTGATTTCCTAAAGTCACTGTTCAGAGTTTGACTGAAGTTTTCTGCAATGAAAGCATTACGTAGAGAATCTGGGATTACATTTGGCCATGAGGCAGGATCTTTTAAGACAAATTCTGTGAATGAAATGTCCGTTGAGACATTGAGAGGAGACACAAAAGAAGTAGATGCTGGCTGAGAAATAATGGAGGGAGGGCTTCCTGTATGATCTGACGTATCTGCAGATTCAACTGTACTGGTAACATCAGAAACTGTTTTCGTGAGCATGTCTCTGATCTTTCTGCAGTCTTGGATGAGCCCCTGAACCCCTTGGACTGCGGGGCCCCCAAATGCGCGGGGCCCTAGGCAAATGCCTACTTTGCCTATGCAGTAATCCGGCCCTGACAGCAGAGTGTAATTTTGGTTCCTGTAAGCAAACACCAACAGGGGAAAACTGGGAGAGTAACATCTGAAGCTCACCGTAATTACCCCTGAAGCCGCATATATTCCACTGTAAATAGGCCATGATTGGCAATGATAAAGATACTTGAAATCCACAGGTAAGGGTTCCTACGGACTAGAGGGGTTAGAAAAGTCCACATGCGGAGGCAGCGGACAACGTTCAAGCAGCGAAGGAACGGTGCACTGTGAAGAAAGGAGTTGCGCAGATGGAGGAGAGAAGAGAGAAGGAACAGAGGGTGGATCAGTGTCTATTGATGGTTTGGTCTCTGCAATATATTCAGAGATTGCTTCAAGTGTTTCGGAATTCAGAGACGTCGTATGGGAGACAATATTGGAGATGGTAGGGGAAGGATGAGTAAAGATTGGAACTGTAATGGACTGTACCAAGGTAAGGGGGGCGAAAGGGTGGAGGGAACTGGAGAAGAAGTGTGGAAGGGAACAGAAGAGGCAGAAACCTGGGAGGTGGCAGAAGAGGAAGAAACTTGGGAGGGAACAGGGGAGGTAGGTATAGTACGAGGAGGAGGGTGAACCTCTACACTTGTAACAGAGCCAGTGAGAGGGGAAGAACCCAGTACAGAGACAGGGAAGGTAAAATGAGGAGGTGGAAGAAGGGAAGGAGGGGTTAAAGGACTTCTGAGAAGTAGAGGGATGATTGGGACACGATTGGGAGAAGGTGTCATACAAGGTCTCGTCGATACTGAGGCTTGTGAGGGAGAACACGAAGAAGTCAGAACAGACTGAGGCATTGAAGTAGGGACGTCTGAGCCTAGGACAGCAAAAGAATTAGATACAGGAGTGACTATGGGAGAGGTAACCACAGAGGAGGCTGCAGAAGATGGGACCCCAGAAGTGGGGGGACGTTTTGAACATGGGAATAAGAAACACGAGGTAGTCTCCCTCGGAGGCGGAGATGAGAAACTGCCATGGCATAAGAAAGACCTTCTGCCTCTTTGAGGTAATGGATTTCCCGCTCATTTAAGTAGACTTGGCAACGGCAAGAGTACGAAGGGTGAGCCTCATGATAATTAAGGCAAGAGGGAGGTCGATTGCAAGACGTATTAGAATGGTCATCAGCACCACAGACTTGGCATTCTGCTATGGATCTGCAATATTTTGCTGGATGGCCAAATCGCCAGCAATTTCTACACTGTTGTGGTGTAGGGATCACCTTTCGAACTTGTAACCGATATCCTGCTATATAAACTGAGGATGGGAGTTTACGGCTGTCAAAAGTTAAACGAGCCACATTGCTAGGGTATCGTCTCCCACCGCGGGCAGGAAGAACATAAGTGTCTACCTTGAGGATTGGGAGATCTTGGAGTTCCAGCTGTTCAAGAATGTCATTGCCACATGTCTGGAAATTTTGTTGAACTATGGTATGGAGCAGAATGACGGTACCACTACAAGAATTGAGGGAATGATGTTTTTCAATAGTGACAGGAACAGTATCTATATGGGAAAGAAGAGAAGGATCATGAGCTTGGGTAGCATTCTGTACAGTGATGATGCACATACCGCTCTTAAGAGGATGAAAAGAAATATCTTTACCAACATGGCACAGGAGTGCCTTGCCAATACTGTGGTCAGAAAGATAGGCGGTAGAGGAAGTCGGTCCATTGTGCAGTCTGAAACTGAGCGTGGAAAGGGAGTGCAGGATGTGTCGATCTTTTCTGAGAAAACGAGAAGGTGAAGAAGTATCATCAGCAGGTAATTGTCGTTGGCGTTTAGGAGTGGAACCAGAGTTGGTCAAATGTGGAACTGGCTGGCGATTCGAAAATTGTCGCACCGCACCGTAGAGGAAGAGGCCGAAGCATAGCCCAAAGGAGGCGGAGGTCAATAAATCAAAGGATCAGTCGAGACCTCAGACCTGAAGCTGGTGAGGAAACAGCACAGGCTAGAGGTACAGAGGCATGAGGAGTGTCCGATGAGTGGTCCAAAGATGAGGCGGGGTCAGAACGGGGTGCGGTATCAAGAAGGGGCCTGGGGGTAGCAGGTTCATGGATTGGGTTCTCTATGTTTAGGTTACTTCTTTCTTTTTTTTAAGAAAAAAAAAGAAAGAAAATAAAAATAAGAAAAGAATAAAAAAAAGGGGGGACCGGGGAGGGATAGTTTCCTAGGGGGAATGAAAGGGCCAGAATCTCTCTCCGCACCCAAGAGGACCTCAGCACCACAAGTAGCATAGATACAGCATGGAACCCATGCCATACCCTACCCATCATGCCAGCAAACCAGCAATCCGGGATAGCAACCTCACATCTGCCGAGCTACCTTGGTGGACAAAAGAGAGGGCGGCTGGATATCCGCCACGAAGCATACCTCCTTCAGCCACCACCCCCGGAATCCGAAAGGTGGCTTCCAGAGATACACCCGTTGCCCGAAAGACACCCAAAGCCACTCTCCGGGATACCGGAGAGGGATCGGGACATCCCCAGGCAATTCAGATTCCATGGCAAATACAGCAAATACGCCACCACCAAGAACCTCAATGGAATGGGATGGACCCTGGTACCCTTTCCCCTACCTAGGAACTAGCGCGCCTGTGGAAAAAATCCTAACGGCCAAAAAGAGGAAGGGCAAAAGGGAGGGGTGGGGAGGGGGAGGAGGAAAGGGAAAAGGGGATGATGGGGAGGATGGGATAGGGAAGGGGGGATTGGGGGGTAATTAGGTTCAGTCTGAGGAAGGAGACTGACAGGTCTAATTCCTCAGACCAAGAGCCTCTTCACCACGCCAAGAAGCCCCCCTTGAAGAGGATTTAGACCTAATGTAACAACGGATGGTAGGAAAAGTGTCTGTACGGCCCAAGTAGTCTGAAAGAATAGCAGAGGAATGAGTTTCTTTAAGATTAGGGAACAGCTTATCAGAAATGACTATACATGTGCATCCAGTGTCTCGTAAAATGGTAGGTACGTTAAGTCCGTTAACTGTTCCTGAACAGAAGGGTGCTTTGTCATTACAGTCTTTAAAACATCTTCCAACTTTCTGGACCTTCTTAGAAGGACAATTGGGACGTTTATGACACTTAATGCCACATAAATGACAAACAGGAATAAAAGAAGTTAGTTTGCTTTCTATTAGAGGCTTTATTTTCTTTTGATCTGGTGAACCCTTGCCCTTAGGGTTCGATCCCTTTAGGTCTTTATAAGAATTGTGAGCCTCAGCATACAAGTCAGTGGCCTCAGCAACTTCCTCAGCTTTAATCAGGTTATGTTCTCTAATGAATGTTCGTATCTGGTGAGAAGAGCTGTCAGGAACTGGTCAGCAACCATGAAGTCTCTAAGAGATTCATAACTGCGATCAATTCCTGAACTCTCTATCCAAAAGTTGAACAAACGAAAGAGCGTTACCTGTAACTGCTGAAAGTTTTGGCCATGCTGTAAGGTGGCATACCTGAAATCTTTCCTATAAGAATTTGTGGTTTTTTGATATGCTTTAAGGATTGCCTTCTTCAGTAGGTTATAATTACATATTATATCCTGCGACAAAGTTGCATAGATATTCAAAGCTGTACCAGAAAATAACATTCCTAACCTGGTAGCCCAGGTGTCAACAGACCATTCACAGAGGGTAGCGGTATTTTCAAACCTGATAATGTATGAAGTAATGTCTTCACCCTCTGTGAAGGGAGGTAAATTAGGTGTTGGAATATGTGCACTAGCTGCTTGATGTTCAATTACTCCTTCCTCTAATTGTTGTTGTGTAAGAGTTAACTTTTTATTCTCTAATTCAAGGCGAGCTTTTCGAGCTCATGATCTTTTTTCTCTCTCTCTTAACTCATGTTCTCTAGCTTTTTTCCTCACGTTCTCTAGCTTTTTCCTCAACTTCTCTATCCTTTTCTCTTTCTTCAAGTTCTCTTATTTAACTTGTTCCTTACGTACTCTAGCTCTCTCCTCACGATCAAGTCTATCACGCTCCTTTTTGCCTTCTCTCTCTCTCTTTCTAACTGTCTATTTTGGTTTTCTCTTTCAATTCTATCTCTCTCCTTTTTCTCCTGTCTTTCAAGGTTCTCTTTCTCTTTTCTCTTCTCTTTCGATTCTCCTTTTCCTCTTCTCTTTCGATTCTCCTTTTCCTCTTCTCTTTCGATTCTCTCTCTCCTCCTTTTCCTCTTCTCTTTTGATTCACTCTATCCCCTTTTCCTCCTGTCTTTCCCTTTCTAACTGTCTCTCTTCTCTCTCAATTCTTTCTCTTTCAAGTCTTTCCTGGATCTTAGCACTAATGAAAGATTCTAAATTTTTTCCTGTTATTCCTAACTTACTTCCAGCGTTCATCCAAAACTGGTATTCCTCCATACTTGCAAGGGGAAAATGAAACGGGTATCAAAGAAAATGAAGGGTTCAATTCCTGCTCCGCTCAAACTGTAAATAAACCAAAGGGCTCGATCCCTGCTTCAATTAACCAATATGTATTAATGAAAACGAGGGGTTCTATGCCGGCTCAGAGCAAACAGTAAGTAGAATGGGGTCCCTTGACCATCCAATCTTCTCACCAATAAATCAAGAGTGTCCTACGACAGTTCCCTTGATATAATAAAGAGCTCAATGAAACAAATTGTCACTGGAAAATCTCGGGTCCCTAGAGTCTATTCCTCCAAATAGTTTCAAGCTCACAATAGTTGGCAGAATTAACTAGTATATCCTGCCTTGACTTGACTTACAATAAATCGAGACTCTAACAATCACCAAATCTTTTAAATACCTGTACTGCAGTCCTGCCATAGAGAATGATTACTCATGGCTGGTGGTAACCGTCTGTGGTGTGCAGCGTTGAAGTTCCAATGGTAGATTCGAGATAGAGTTGAATCTTGATTCAGTCGAGTTGATCCTTGCAAGATCGCCACTTGTGAAGGCTTACTCAGCACTGTAACAACTTCAGTCAGCATTACCAAGGCTGGCTCCTCCTCAGGAAAATTAATGAATAGAAAAAGAATAAAAACTGACAAACACTTATTATTTAGAAAATATAAAATATAAAATACTTAAATATGAAACATTTATGCTACTTTAAAGAAAAATGAAAAATGAAAAATATAAACGATATCTGAATTCAACGCTAATATATACAAATTAAACTTGGGTGTCTGGTTGATGTTGACACAGTCTTGTATAGAATATAGCCGTTGTTGATGTGGGGGAGGGGTCACGGTGTTGGGTGACAACCCAACGGCCAGTTCTTCACAGAGTCTATAGCTTTGAATAGTCAGTCCAGTGACAGGAACGCAGGTTCTTTACCACTGCAAAGATGAGGGGTTTATGTCCTGTGGTGGCATACATATAAACAGGTAGATAGAGAGTGACGTCTCTTGGGCTGTTTAAAGCCATCTCCTTCAATACTTCTCGTTGTTGGCAGGTGACCCAATCTGTCATTCCAAGCTGGAAAGAGAGACAGGTTACCCACTGCTTAAGAAATCACTCTCCATGATAAGTACAATACCTAAAAGACATGGTGATTTTTAAAAACATCTAACAGAGATCAAGGCTGAAAGGACTAAGTTTATTATTGGCCCAAAAGTGAAGCTTTAACCAATAAGTCCACTAGAATAGGAGCAGGCTTGTACTTACAGTTGTGCGGGGAGCTGAGTCGAGTGATTACTGTTTAGGCCGGAGCCCACACATCCCTTTCGGGGGGGGGGGGGGGAAGGGGGGGATAGCGGGAGCTAGACTTACCCTACCTTAACAAGCAGCCGGCAATCAAACTATCGTTACCATATACTCACTCGCTACTCCTATCTGTTGAACTTTTCCCTCAAAAAAGTAAAAATTTTTCGTGCTTTGTCTGCAATTTCATGAAATATATTGCTTCCTATATCTCAATTCCACTAGCAACAGTGTTTGGCGCAAGCCCTGGGGATTTTGAGCACATGTGCTATTGTAGGGGCTTAACTCACCCACTTGCTTCCATCATATACTCTTTGATCAGATCTCCATTGGTGAATTGGTTTTCCTGTTCAAAGGTAACATAAAAGTTACTTTGAAAACTACGTAAAAAAAAACCTTGTTTTCTTTTTTTCCCGAATGCGTTTCTTGTGAATTGGGAATAACTTGGTTTATGTTTGGCCTCATAGGGGCCGACGTACATTGTACTCCTTCAAAACTGCAACAGTTTTTTGGCATATGACACACAAGACTTTATCACCTGCTTGTACAGAGAAGAAAATTAGGCCCCATTATTCATTAAACAGGCACACTCACTCTACACTGTTCTTTTCCTTCCATAAATGAAGGGTATATCTAAAAAATGAAAAGATTAGAACTAAAATTTGAGTAAATATTGACATACAAATTGTTACAAGCACAAAATCCTTAACATTGTCCTCATCGCTTCTGGCCGTGTGGACGTGCTGTGCAGACGCCCCCGATTCAGTTTTTTTTTTCTGCGCAGTTTTTCCTGTTTTAAGCAATTAAAATGGCGGATAGACATGGTCCGACGTGTAAATACTGTCTGTGTGGAACTGGTACTTGGTAACCTAAGCAGTTCTACAATGCAGGTGCTACTTCCCAACGATTATTCGTGATATGTATGGGATACCCAATGAAGAGCTTGTGGTGTGGCTGTTAACGGAGTTACGAGGATTTTTATCAAATTCATAAATGCTGGATTTTTACAAGAATAGTTGACACGTACCACGAGAAGAGGATGGCCTGAAAACAACAGTGGAGGTGTGTCTACAGATGTATCCAGCTATGTGATATATGTAAAAGTCGGAATGTGCCCTTTGAAGCTACAGAGTATGATGTGGTAGTGGTATTCCGTCGTTATGGCAAAAATGCATCGGCAGAATTGGGAGTGTGGAAGGATGGGCCTTATGTGGAACTGCCTGAGTGTTCCTTCAATCTGAAGATGACATTAAAGGCAATCAATACCTTTCGTATGTTTTATTTAAGAGTTTTCCCAACGCAGGTATAAAGTGTACTATGCGGGACAGAGAAGGACATGTAGGCTGTGCAGATCATTTGACCATATGGCAGCCCAATGCCATAGAAAACCAGGGGAGAGGGAACAGATGCCAACACCAGTGCAAACACAGTTGGGTCCTATGGTGCCAGAGACAGATGCGGCCGAAGGGAGGCATCGTGCAGTTGGAGTGAGGGAAATGGAAAAAGCAGAGGCAGAGATGGACTCATGTGCTATGTTACCTGTGGGGACAGGGCCTGAGCAACAACGACGATGAGCAATGAAAGGTGAGCCTGTAATGCAAAAAGGATGGAATGCTGGAAGAGGTTTTGACTACCTTCCTGAGTGAGGTGGAGGGGAGTCTGGATGATGAGCAGCGTGGGACGCTCTTTGGGGGAGACTACAGACTCATCGGGACGTGGGAAGACCGGTGCAATGAGGGGAAAAACCACGGTATGGCTGAGGTGCCAGAGCGTGCACAAAAAGAGGGGTTACAAGTGGAGACAGGGTTCCGCAAGAGAACAGCGGGGACGTCTTAGGATGATGTCTTAATGCCCGGGCAGAGCCCGGAGAAGTCTTGGAGCCCGGGTTTGGACCCCCCAGAGATGGGTGTAGGGGTACTGAATCTAAGGGTTCAAAGGAAAAGGGGGGGAGGCTGGGGGATGGACAGACGGGGGTGACAAACGGGTTTAGTCGCAGCCAGGCATGCAGGTGCCATTCCAAGGCGGGGGGGCAACCGCCTTACTGTAAAATTTCAAGGTTGTAACTATCAATTTTAAAGGGCCTGAAGCCGGGGGTTAAAAGATGGGGGTGGAAGGGTTTTTAAGGGATTGATGTAGGTATTTGTTTCTTTAGAGGCATAATTAAAAGTTTGGTTGTGAGTTGTCTTTGAAAGGAATAAGTTGATGTGATGGCTCGTTAAGGTGAAGGGTTGCTGTGGTAAAAAGGAAACCAGTCCATTGCGTATTTTGGGGTGGGGAAGGGGGGGGGGGCATGCGGGTGGAGGGGGGAAGGGGTGCAAAGGGTTTGTTTTATGGGTGTAATGCCCGGCAGATGGCAAACACGAATCAAGGGGAACTTTGTGAGGGATTTTTTTTGAAAATTTTAAAGGGGTTTACTTTATCACTGTCAAGGGGGAGATTGGAATTTTGTTATTCGGGGGGGGATGTGGAACCGAGGGGGGCGGGGATATGTTGGCAGTTCGCAATGTGTTTGGGAGACTGAGGGTTTTTGGTGTTTGGGGGGGGGTGGTTGGCGGGGGAGTATACGTTTGTCAGATGGGTTTGCTGCAAATTAATGGATCAGCAACGGAAGCTGTACGCGTGTTGGGGGTCAGGCTTTTTATGGGGGTTTTCTGTCAAGGGCAGTTATGGCAGATCTTGATTGGGGGGGTATTTTTGGATACAACGGGTTTTTTTGGGAAAATTTAAAAGCAAGACTCGTGAGGAGTGAGGGGGGAGTATGGCTTTTGGGGATGGTGGCAAACTTTTTGGGTTTGAGAGGTGGGGTCGTGGTTTAGAAAGGTGGGAAAGGCACGCTAACCGGGGATAGCAGGTTTTTATAAAAGGGGGGAAAGGGGAAAAGGCGGGTGGAGGCATGGGTTGCAAAAAATTTTTTGGAATATCGCTAAATGGTTTTTGAGAAGGGGGGGGGGGCGGTTTTAAAAATGGGCAACTCAGGACAGGTTGGCAAGTTTTCATAATGGTAGATTTTTATGGGGGAGGTGTTTAAAGGGGGGGGAAAGGAGGCTGTCTGTGGGGGGGGTAAACCTTCGGGAAGTATTTTGCGAGGTTTTAGGTAAGGGAGAAGGGTTTTTATTTTAAAAATTGGAGGAAGTGAGGATGTGGGGGGTTATCATAAGGGCAGGGACTGAATACAAAGAAGGTTTAGCAATTTTGCTGATTTCTGGTTCCCAAAAAAAATGGGGGAAGGGGGGGGAGGGGGTGCATTGAGGAGGTGTGGGGGGGAGAGGTTTTTGGGGCATGTGGAGAGGGGGGACATGGGGGTGGGAGGGAGATTCATGGGGGAAGTGAGGAGCTGTGTTCAAAAAATGGTATGGCAAGGTACCTAGAAGATGGGATTTCAAATGATTTTTATAGAATTCAATGGGAGCACATTAAGTACTGTCTGGTGAGGGTCATGAATTGTATGTGACGGGAGGGACAGTTAGGACAGACTCAGCGAACGGGTGTAGTCGTATTAGTACGCAAAAAGCAAGAGGGAAGAGTATTGAGTGAGTACAGAGCTATTTCGCTAATGTGTGCCGACTACAAGATTTTCGCAAAGATACTGGGCAATAGGATGAAGGTGTTAGATGGGGTTATTCATAAGGGGCAGATGGGTATTCTGGGCAGAAGTGTGAGAGATGGGCATGGCCGCATTAGGGATTTTTTGGAGGGTTGCAACAGGGGAGGGATTTTGGGTATTGATTGGGAAAATGCATATGACTGTGTTGATAGAAACTTTCTGAGGGCTAGTTTGTTGCATCTCGATTTTGGCATGGGAGTGGTGAGGTGGGTTGATACAATGTATTCATCTGCAATGGTGCGGATACAAATTAATGGCAGGTTGGGAAGGCCTGCAGATATTGTTTGCGTGTATACAGCATCCATTTTATGGGCTCGTTGAGGGGAGGGGATTTTAAATGGGGAGAAGGATGGATGTATAGATGTGGTGGGGATACCACTGTTCTGATAGCCGGAGTGGAGGGAGTGCGTACGGTGGAAAGTGTGTTGGAGCTTTTCGGGAGGGCATCTGGAATGCGGGTGAACAGAGCAAAATCAAGTTTGCTGGAGGTGGGTGCCTGGGTGGGGGGGTGGCTTAGGGTTGGAGTTTGGGTGGGAAGTGGTGGCTAGGCTAAAAATTTGTGGAGTTATATACATGGCAGATGCGCGGGAGGCTAGACAGGTGAATTCGGAGGTGGTGGTGAAGGCAGTAAAAAGGTTAAGGAGTTTACGGGCGGGGGACGTCACCTTACAACAGCGGGCGATAATCGTAAATTCATTAGTTTATAGTAAAGTGTGGAGTATGGCTGTGGTGTATCCACTGCGGACTCAATGCGTACATGAGATTCAGAGGAGGGCATTACATTATGTTTGGGGTTTTGGGAGGGCATGGCTAAGCAAGGAGGTTGTGATGTCGAAAATACGCAGTGGAGGAGTAGGCCTTTTAGCGTTGGGACCGAGAGTAAAGGCCCTATATGTGAAACAGAGGATCGTTAGGGAGGGGGGAAAAGAGGGGTTAGAGTGGGGAAAGTGATGGAGGATGTGCGGAGATGGTGGAGTGCGGAAAAGAATTAATTGAATGCGAGGATATGCTGAGGTTATTGTTATTGATTAGGGAAGCGGAAAAACTTATGGTGGGGCGTTTGGTGACGATGAGCAGGAGGCCGGAAATCATACAGGGGGTATCGGTTTATCCCTTGTATGATTGGGGGATGATATGAAATGACTTTCGAAAGCTTAAGTTAATGCCGAGAGTACGGGAGTTTGTATATAGATTTATGATGGGGAAATTAGCATCGAAAGCTGTTTTGTGTTCAATGGGATTGGTGAGGGAACAGACCTGCGATCACTGTGGAGAACAGGGAACAGCTTTTCATGCGGTTTATTTCTGTGAAGAGTTGAGGGAGATAAGGGTGTGGTTAGCGAAGGTTGATGGGTGGGGGTAATGTAGAGACCCTGCGAGCCTTAACATTAGAAGTACGCGGGGTTTACCTGGAGTTTACCTGGAGAGAGTTCCGGGGGTCAACGCCCCCGTGGCCCGGTCTGTGACCAGGCCTCCTGGTGGATCAGAGCCTGATCAACCAGGCTGTTGCTGCTGGCTGCATGCAAACCAACGTACGAGCCACAGCCCGGCTGATCAGGAACTGACTTTAGGTGCTTGTCCAGTGCCAGCTTGAAGACTCCCAGGGGTCTGTTGGTAATCCCCCTTATGTGTGCTGGGAGGCAGTTGAACAGTCTCGGGCCCTCGGGGTCTCAAGAGAAGTGAAAAATGCGATTATGTATGTAGTGGTGGATTTTCTGTATATTTCCTGGGGGATGAGGGACATGGGAGGGGGAGAATTAGAATTAGGGCAATAGCGGCAGGCATATATAGAACGGTTTGCAGGAACAAACTTATTTATGGGGGACAGTGGAGGGCACGTTTTCCTGAGACCTACTGCAAAATTACGGTCAATGGTCTCATTCAGTTGGCGAGCTAATTATACATAAAGGACTGGTTTCCTTTATAAGCGGGTTGACATTAGTTTTTCGTAGGGGGAGTGTATGAGGTAAAGGACTTGCGATGGAATGTGAGGGTTGGGAAGGTATGTACTGCGTGGTGCTGTGTTGACATGTAAGTTTTGTGTGAAAGATTTTGATAAGCCCAAGATTTGTACAAATTAGGTCCTTGTGATTAAAAGGGAGTTATAGAAGTCACTGTCCATGTTGGTCTACCAGTTTTTGCAAAGATAATTTTTCTGGTATGTATTTTCGCAGTATTTATTGTAATTTTGTAGAGACTTTATTTCCTCTTAGATGGCTTTTATATTTGTTTTTACATAATTTGTTTTCCATCACTTTTGTAATGGTATTAAGTTTCGTTGCTGATGCAACGTATGCTGTAAAAATCTTGCAGTTGTTGATGCTTTATACGCTTATGTAATTTTGTGTAATGCTTATTGTTGTTATAGAGAAATGTTTTCTGATAATTACCAGATTTTGTTCTTAAGTTAAATCTCATAAACAGTTGCATGTATATATAAAGTTACAAAAATTAATGTTTGATCACTGCTGTGATCAATACGTGTGCGAATGATGTGGGTGTATTTATAGATGGGTTTTCATGGGGGGGTCCCCCCTCCAACAGTTTTGTGTATGTGTCATATATATTATCATTTTGTATAATGTGTGTCAGTGAATGGTGTGTATGTATTTTGCGTGTTCAAAATTTTTTCTATTGCACTTGTGATATAATTCTTAGTAATCTTGTCCAGATCCTGTATTGTTGTGGTATTTAATATTTTATACTACCTTGTAATTTATGATGTTTTAAATAAAATATAAAAAAAATCCTTAAACTTTAAGTGTCTGAAAGTGAGTGTTTATTAGTTTTATTATTTATAATATTTCAAGTTGCTACGGGCCGCATAAAATCTTGTGGCGGCAGCATGTGGCCCGAGGCCGCAGTTTGGAGATCCATGGTGTAGATAACAGAGTTTTTGTTAAGTATGGTTGCGTTGTTGATACATGTGGTTGCGTTGTTGATACATGTGGTTGTGTGTTGTTGTTTGTTAGTAGTGACAGAATATGCTGGTTACGGTTAAACCGATCCCATGTTATAGAGGTTGTTATGTTAATGTGATTACTAGTAACTTTAATGTTGTTTGTAGCTGGAGTAGGACTGTAGGTAGTGATTTAGATATGATAGTGTTATTAACTTTGACAGTATTGTTAGTTATGGTAATGTTAGCAATGGTATTTATTATTTTGTGTTGTTAGCTATGGTAATGGTGGTTACAATGTGTTGTCAGGAATGGTAATAATGGTTACAGAGTTACTGTTGTCTATTCTATTTTTTTAAGCGTTTCTGGGTTTCCCCACTTTTTTCTCTGTTTTAGAGTCATTTCTTAATTTTTTGTGAAGGCTTACTCAGCCCTGAAAATAACTTCAGACAGTATTACCAAGGCTGGGCTCTCCTCGGGAAAATTAATGAATAGAAAAAGAAATAATAACAGAAAAACATAAACATTTTTAATATATAAAAATTTTAAAAAATAAAAAACACTTAAATATGAAATATTAATCCTACATTAAAGAAAATGAAAAATGAAAAATATAAATGATAACTGAATTAAACGCTAATATATATAGGGGTGTCGGGTGTTGGTGACACTGTTTTTTGAAATCGTAGCCGTTGTTGCTGATGGGGGGGGGGGGGTCGCAGGTGTTGGTTACGACCCACGGGCCCTAGTTCTTCACGTATAGCCTTGAGTATTCATCCCGATGACAGGAAAGCAGGTTCTTTACCGCTGCAAGTGAGGGGTTACGTCCTGCAATTTCATACAGGTGCACAGGTAATTAAATCCAAAAGGGGAAGTCTCAGGACGTTTGTCCTTCTCCATCAGTTCTTCTCGTTGATTGACAGGTGCCCTCTCTGTCATCCAAGCTTAAAAGATAGACAGGTTACCCACTGCTTAAAAAATCACTCTCCCTGATAAGTACAATACCTAAAAAGATGTGGTGATTATTACAACAGTCAACTTAGAGCAAGACTGAAAGGACTAAGTTTTATTATTGGTCAAAAGTGAAGCTTTCAAACCAATAAATCCACTAGAATACAAGGCAGGCATGTACTCACAGTAGTGCTGGGAGCTGGGGAGTCTAGTGATTACTGTTTTTGGGCTGGAGCCCCGCACGTCACTTTCGGGGGGGGGGAAGGAGGAGGGGAAGGGGTGGGGAGCTAGACTGACCCTACCTTAACAAGCAGCCGGCAATCAAACTATCACTTTAGGGGTGGGGGAGAAAAGGCAGGAATCGCGGGGGGCTTGACTTACCCTACCTTAACAAGTAGCCGGCAATGAAACTATTGTTACTATATACTTTCCCTCGCTACTCCTAACTATTGAACTTTTCCCTCACAATGTTTGTTATGCTAGCGATTTTAGGCTAGGCTAATGTTGTTGGCAATTGTGATGTTGCTATCTATGGTAAGGTTATGTGAGTAATATATTTAAAACATTAGTTTTTTAAGTAATGTATAATAGTGAAGTTACAACAAGAACTCTCAGGTAAGGACCCACGAAGGGCGAGGGGCAAGTGGGGAAAAGGCGAAGAACTGACGGTGGAGGAATGTCTCGAGTCGAAGAGAGAGAGTCGGACTAGACCCAACTGCAAGCCTTCTTCTTCTTATGACCAGAGCTTGGTAAGATGGGTAAGGAAGAAGGATGGGTAAGGATAGAAATATTGGAAAAGGGGGGGAGGGGGGAGAGGTAGGATATAAAAGGTAAGTGGCCCAACCACTTTGGTGTAATTTAAAAAGTGTATGTGAAATGATAAATATTCTTGAAGGGGGTATAATACTAACCCCTCAGAGTCACATAGATGTAACAGATACATTAAATTTAGCATAATTTTTATATTAGAAAAGTTATATAAAATGTCTCCCCAATTGGGGGCGATGATTTTCTCAGTAAACATAGAAGGGTTCTGGTGTTACCCAGTCATCTTCATCAGGGGGGTTGCTCAATATCATTGGGCGATGGTAATCATTTTGTGGATAAAACGACGGATCCTCTGTGGGGGAGTCATTCTCTGAGTCCTGTGAGAGGAGTAAATTGATGATATAGTCAGTGGTATTTCAACTTGTAGAGGATGTTCTCTATCTGGCATGTATAGTTCTTGCATTGCTAGAGTGCTTCTTTTTCAGGGTGTCAAGGCGTACATTTAATGCAGTAATATCATGTTGTACGTGTAAATCTGCCCTTTTAACTCTGTCTCTCCTCCTGGTACCCGTAATGAAGCGAAGAGCTCTATTCTGTACCCCTTGTAACCGTAGCACGTTGGTCTTTGTTGTCAATGTCATTGGGGCACAAGGGTATTCGAGTATAGGTCTTATTATCATTTTATATAGATGTTTTTTTACATGTGGAGGGGCTTGATTGAATCGAAAAAAGACTGCTAAGACCGGCTTTGGCTATGTTGATCTTTTTAGTTACATGAGATGTTGAGTGGAGCAGCCTGTTATTTCATATCCCAAGATCTTGTTAGGGTTTCTAATGGCTACAGGTGTGCCTTTGATGGAGATACCTCCTTTATCTTCAATGGTTGATGCAAAACATCCTATCGTGCTAACAAGGACCTTGTCAGGATTAGTCGTAATTCTCCATTTCTTTTTCCAATTAGATTGTTCGACGAAGTTCAATATTCATTTTTTCTATGCTCTCTCATACTTGTATTTTCCTGTTACTGGAGTTGATGAGACAACCTGGATAACATCATCTGCAAACTGTGTTATAATTGTATCATTAACTCTGGTTGAGGAAGGTCATTCACATAAATGTTGAAGAGAATTGGACTAAAGCAAGAACCTTGTGGGACACCAGCTGTTGGTATAAAAAGGCTCTGTTCGACCTGCCATGAAAGGTAGGAATGATTTTTCTTTGAGTTAAGAAATTGTATATTAATCTGAGAAAAGTCAGTTTATGGTCTGGTAGGTCAATGAGTTTGTATATAAGACCATCATGCCATAAGCTATCAAAAGCTTTATGAACATCTCTGGTGGCAATTAGGGCAAGATTGCCCTGATGTTTTAGACTTGCTACAGTATCGAAAATAATATTTGTTGCATGATGGGTACCTCTATGTGTTCTAAAGTCAAATTGTTTTTCAGTAAAAGGGTGATTAAACTCCATATAGTAGTTCAGTCTGTTGGAAATGATCTTCTCAAGAACTTTTCCAGTGACTTCAAGTAAAGATATAGGTCTATAGTTCCCTGGATGGTGGATGTCTTTATCGGGCTTAGCAAAAGATCATCCTAGCAGTCTTAAAAAACCACTGGAAAATGTACTGAGGCCAAGATGGCATTAAAGATATTAACCAAAGACTGTTTACAATTTCTGGGTAGGAACTTTATTTGTTTCATTGTTATTCCAGAGAGAAAAGGGGCTCTATTTCGCATTCTTCCAATACCTGACTCATCTCGAGTAGTGTAATAGGTCTAGTAAGCGGGTGGGCCGTCTTCAAGAGTTGATGTATCTATTGGAAGGTAGTGGTTGTAGATCATCTAAGTTCTCATCTCTCCATTCATTTACAACTGATAGTGATTATTGTTAAATCGACGACTGTTATTGTGGGAGAGAATTTTCTCCCATACATCACCCATCAAATTAGCCTGGTCCAGTGGATCATCAAGTTTAATCTCAACATCTTCATCATCCTCATCAGTGAAGGTCTGAATTAGGTAGTTAGGAGCCTTGTGCTTTGCCCCTAACAGTTGTCTGATCTTACTCCAAAATTTTGCTGGCTCACGTTTATACTGATTAGCTTGGAGAACTAGCAATTTCCATAAGTCACGTTTGTGATGACTAATGTTAATTAATTCTTGCCTCAATCTGTGCAATGTAGCTACTGGTGGTTGTCGCGTTTGAAGATGCCTTCGACATTCTGCTTGATAATTTCTTAAAGCGTCTCTAATTTCCCTAGTAGGTTTATATTGTTGATAGATCTTTGTGGAAGCTAATTGGCAAGTTGCATTAGTAGCTTCAATTATTTGATTGTGAAGGGACCTGATCGCGTCATCAATTGCAGTGGAAGGTAGATTTTCCAACGACACAATTTCATCTTCACCCAGAAATGCCCTGAAGGGGTCAAATCCTAGGGTGTTAAGATTGGGTTTAGGAGGTACAGGTATTCTAAATGGAGAAGTTTGTAGTTGTATTATAACAGGGATTGTCAGATCCTACGTTTTTCCCCCAGGAAAAAAGACGGGGGGC
>NC_069432.1:6456436-6461436 GCF_026875155.1 Cherax quadricarinatus
CAGGAGGAGTAGCTTGGGCAACTTATAGGACAGTAGTGGATTGAGCGACTGTGGTTGGAGGATCGACTGTGATGGTGATGCCTCGTACGTTGGAGTAAGTTTTCAGCTCATAAATGTTTATAGCAGAGGTGATGATCTTGCCTGCTTCGTCATCGTTCGAGCAGACGGCGATGAAAGAGTCGTTAATACTAAGGAGGTTGGGTAGTTTCATCTGCAGGGTGGCCGTCAGTAGTGTTGTGATAATCTTTTTCTTCGTATATGAGATGGTTACACGAAGTGATGATGCTGCTGATATCCTAGGAGAGAGCAGACTCGCTGAAGCGGTGTGTGTGTGTGATCTTGTGTAATCTGGGAATTATCGGCCCCGCTCATGTGAAGCACTAGACGTCTTTCTTAACAGTATCAGACACCTCTATGTCCAAAACAAGAAACTAAGTAATTTGAGTGTCACTTCCTTCTTCACATGTTACCCACCACACAACGATGTAAAGTTAGTCAGGACCTTAATCTTCCACTGCCTTCGAGAGATTTTGTTGACCTGATTGAGCTCTGCATTAACTTCAACTGTTTCTTTTTCAACAATAGTCTCTACTAACAAACATACGGCATTAGCAAACTTGAACGTGGAACACGTACAAGTTGAACATTTTGTCAACATCTCCACCATCGTCCCATGGTTACGTTATGTTAACCACGTCCTCATAATAACTTCCAAACGTTTAGGTGTGCAGAATCTATAGAAAGGCTTAAAGCAGTTGTGAACCGGACATCCCATTCACAGTTGAAGAAGAGTCTTACGATAGGGTGCCATTTCTCGACATCCTTATTCATAAAGTAGCTATCACCCTAAAATTCTAAATTTACAGGAAGCCAACAAACAAAAACGATCTCACACTTATATTCTAGTCAAGATACTAAGACCAAACGAGGTATCATTCATTGGATTTCTCCTTAGCTCACGCTGAATTTGTAGCCTTCAGTTTCTTGAAGAGGAATTCTCATACATACACAAACTTTCATTAAGCTGCACTTTTCTTCTTTTTTTCATCAAAAACAATAAGACAATAGCTCTCCAAACCATTAATTCTCCATACATTAAGAACACTTTAAAGAACGTTATAATCCTTTCCAACAGTCAGGTTCCCTTGAACGCCTCCAACGTCCTCGTGCAAGCCAACACTAGAGTCACCATCGCAACCAGCACGTGCATCAAAGATCTGCTCAGGACCTAAGTGAAGAACCATGAACCAGCCAATACAGGTGTTTATTCAATCCCTTGCAGAGGACGTGACAAGGTATACGTCGGTGAAACAGCACAAAGCACAGGAACACATATCAATGAATGCAGAAACGACATCTCGAACAACGCATGTGTACTACTCAGGAACTCAACCAACCATTTGGTGTGATTCAGTGACACTCGCCAAGTGACCAAAGAACTAAATTTTAGCAAGCGTAAATGCCCTGAATAATTTTTAATCATCATTTCAGACATTAAACAGAATAAAGGGAGCTTCGTCATCTCTGAAAAATTAGAAAGAATTCCCCTAGTGTTATCTCTATTTCTACTATTTCTACAACTACTACTACTTTTACTGCTACTTCTACTACTGTTACTAATACTACTATTTCTACTGCTACTACTACTACTACTGCTGCTGCTGGTATTTCTACTGCTTCTACTATTACCTACAACATGAATCAGTAGATCTACAGCAGTGTTTGTGACCTGTCACCTCATTTTATTACCTATACACTCAGGGGCCACTTTATTAGGTACACCTGTACACATGCTCATTACTACAAATATAAGCCAACTACGTGGCAGGACGTCAATGCCTAAAAGAATGCAGACATGGTCAAGAGGTTATGTTATTGTCCAGACCAAACATGGGAAGAAACATCATCTAAGCGACTTTGACCGTGGAAAACAGGAATGTGAGGTGTAGCAACTTGGATTTGAGGTCATAGGCGAGCTGGGCCCACTAGTGTAAGTAGGTCATGATAAACAGTTTTTTTGTAAAAGAGTTGCCGAAGACATCTCCTTTTCCGAGACCCGCGTGTTGCTGCGTCAGGTACGTGTCGGATTATCAATGATATACAATACTGACAAATTGATATGTAAGACGCTAGGAGCTATGTCGATAAATGAGAGACTTGTACAACACTTGGGTATCTTAACTGTGTTGCACAAGTGTCTCATTCATCAATTTGCTTGTTTTCTGAACCACTTATGTAAATAGGAGACAAGAAAAACTGCATTGTTGCAAAGTTTACTATAACTTCTGAGAATTATGAATGACTGCAATTAATCATTCATGTAATGTAACTGAGAGCTGATGGAATTATACTTATTGTCTGTCTGGACTGAATATATCTAAATTGGACCAAATCTGATTAATTATCATTCCACACGTGATGAGTGATCCATAAGGGTTTAGTGCTCAAAGGGAATATAATAATAACAGTATCCCTTGCCTTAGCAAATAATCTAACAATTATTTGTTCAATTTATTTAAAGGTGAGTATTCATTCTGAAGCATACACTGCTTCCTGAAGCTCTTGTCGATGCACTGTAAATGTTAATACACTTCAGACACTGGATGAAGATGATTAAATCTGCTAGTTTGTAGAAAAGAATAAAATATGGTACAACAGAGCTGGACAGTGTGAATCATGAGGGACGTAATGTAGTGAGTTTTGGGGATGCTAGTTTTAGGCAGAATGAGGAAGGATTATTGGTTAATACTGAAAATTCAGTGGCTTTGGGTGATAAGGGAAGCAGCAGTGATGGTGGAGGAGCTTGAGGAAGCCAGGAGAAAGATACGGCAACTGACTGAGGAAAACAAGAGGATTCATGGCAAACCTCGTGGCGAACTGGACAATGAAGATCAAAAATAAAATGATGGAAAGGTGGAAATTAGTATGATGTAAGAGACTGCTGTTTAAGCTTCCAGTTCGTTCTCCGTGTGGCCTGATGTGTGTGCATCAAGTACTGGGAAGGACACGACGAACACCAGGGAAGGTAAGAACATTTTTCTTACAAGGGACAAGGCTTTTTCTTTGAAGGATATGAGTAGGAAACAGAGGGTTTGCTTTTCTGTTGCTGGGATGGAGGATATTGTTAGCTGTCTTCACTGCATTATGAACGGTAATGGAATCAGTTCAATTATCTACTTTAGGCAATTATGTTAGCAAGGTTGGAGGTGAGGATTTGTTTAGCAGGTATAGGACAGTAATAGACAATAAGGAAGAAGGGAGGGCTCCCTGTAATATGTGGCATTCTACTAAGAAGGGAAACTGGAAATGAATGATTGTCCATGTGTAGTATTTAAGATGTGGAAGATGGTTGAAGAAATTCCCAGTCTTGAAGTAGGGGATAAGTCAAACTCATCAAATTAAAGCCGAATAAGCCTAACCTTATAGAGGTTAGGCTTATTCGGCTTTAATTTGATGAATTTGACTTATTATTGCAAATTATTAGAGTCAATCTTAGCCGCTATTATAAGAAGCAATCTTGATAAGCACAATTTGATTTATGATATTCAACATGGACTCACGAGGGGCCGTTCCTTCCTAACTTGTTTACTGACTGTCACCGGTTCATCATTATAAATAATACGATATAATTTATTTGGATTTCAGGGAAAAGTGGCAGCTAATAGGTCCTGTAATGGACAGAGGCGTAACTAAGGAATAGGAAGCAGTCTGCATAAATGAAGTGAAATGGCACAGGGAACCAGTCACAAGTGGTGTTACTCAAGGACGAGTTTTAGGCCCATTGTTATTTATAATTTAGATAAATGACCTTGACGAGGGAATAACAAGTGATGTGAGAAAAATTCGCCGATGACACAAGAAATAGGCTTGATAATACTCAGAGGAAGAAGCCACTGAATTTCAGGAGGATTTAGACAAGCTAATTTCTTGGTAGAATAAGTGGCAGAAACAGTTCAGTGTAAATAACTGCACAGTCCTTAAGCTCAGAAATGTGAATAACTCTAAATGAAAGCAACGGGAATAACGATACCAGTACATTACTCATGCCTTCACACGCCTTCTACTTACTTCATACAACATTGCAAATTCAGTGGTATGAAAATTCGCAAATTTACCGACAACATAAAACGAGGGATGCCAAGCCCATGATGACACTCTTCAGGTCACTTGTTCTATCTAGGATGAAATATTGCTGCACACTAACAGCACCTTTCAAGGTAGGTGAAATTGCTGACCTAGAAAATGTACAGAGAACCTTCACGGCGCGCATAACGGAGATAAAACACCTCAATTACTGGGAGCGGTTGAGGTTCCTGAACCTGTATTCCCTGGAACGCAGGCGGGAGAGATACATGATTATATACACCTGGAAAGTCCTAGAGGGACTAGTACCGAACTTGCACACGAAAATCACTCACTACGAAAGCAAAAGACTTGGCAGACGATGCAACATCCCCCATATGAAAAGCAGGGGTGTCACTAGCACGTTAAGAGACCATAAAATAAGTGTCAGGGGCCCGAGACTGTTCAACTGCCTCCCAGCATACATAAGGGGGATTACCAACAGACCCCTGGCAGTCTTCAAGCTGGCACTGGACAAGCACCTAAAGTCGGTTCCTGATCAGCCGGGCTGTGGCTCGTACGTTGGTTTGCGTGCAGCCAGCAGTAACAGCCTGGTTGATCAGGCTCTGATCCACCAGGAGGCCTGGTCACAGACCGGCCGCGGGGGCGTTGACCCCCGGAACTCTCTCCAGGTAAACTCCAGGTAAACATCACCACTTAAAACCCAGATTCCTTACACTACTTCGAGGAGAAGAATCCAACAACTTTCAAAAAGCAGTATCCGCATAGCTACCATGGCCACGATGTCCGTCAGAAACTTCAAACAGCAAGGCTGGCATGTACACAGTACCATGTGGAGGGTGCAGTAAGATAAATATAGAAAAAACTGGGAGGAATCTTTCTGCAAGGGTTCAAGAGCACATAAAAATGCATGAAAC
>NC_069432.1:6466436-6478388 GCF_026875155.1 Cherax quadricarinatus
TAAAAATATATATATTATATTAATATAAATATTTTTTATATTTAAAATTATATATTATAAATTTTATATAAATATATATTATAATATATATTTATATATATAATTATAATATTATATATTATATATATTTATAAAAAAAATTTATATAAATAATAAATATATATATTTATATATTAATATATATATTTTTAATTATATATAATATATATATAAATATATATATATAATATATATATATATATATATATATATAATTATATTTATATATATATTATATAAAAAAATATATATATATTATATTAATATATAAAATTATATATATATATATAAATATGTTGTTTAGTGGGGGTTGTACAACTCATTTGCTGTGATTCAAGCCCCCCATACACTGGTTTGTTTGCAGTCAGTTTTTAATATTTCGGGTCCCCAAAACTTAAACCTGTGTTCCCAAAATAAATTTATGCTTTTAAACCTGTGTTTGAAAAAAATAAATGCCCCGCAATCTGATACTTTAAACAACTTTTTGTATGTTTTCCAGTGCATTTATGTCCATTCTGTAATAAAGTGATCAGAACTGTGCAAGATTATCTGAATGAGGCCTTACCATTATATATAAAGTTGAAATTTAACCTGAGGACTTCTATTATTTATACAGTGGAACCCCGAGTTTCAGCAGCCCTGAGTATCGGCTGCTTCGAGTTTCGACCCATTTTGGGTAAAAATTGTCCCGAATTTCGGCCTGTGCCCCCGTGTTTCGGCAGGTGCACCAGACCTGCCCACCTGCCCGTGCCTGCACTCCTGCCCGCCTGCCCGTGCCTGCGCTCCTGCCCATGCAGGCACCGTGAGTCAGTCTAGCTTTGTTTATCCTTGAGTGAACATTACCCTGTATGCTCATCCAAACCTTTCACAAAAAATTCATTATGTTTAGTGCTCTGTTTATTGATTTTGACTGAAATAAGCCACCATGGCACCTAGTGGCCCCCCTTTGGTAAAGAAATTGAGAAACCATAGAAGTGAAGGAGATAGTACAAAACTATGAGAGTGGCATATATGTGGGCGAGCTTGCTAGGATGTAGGCAACAACAAATTAACAATCACTTCTATTCTGGTGAAGAGAAAAGAACTCAAGGAAGCTGATGTTGCAAAAGGTGTTGACATGTTAACCAAAAATAGATCTCAAGCAGTGGAAGAGGTTGAGAAGTTGTTGGTGGTGTGGATCAACAATAAACAGATAGCTGGTGACACTGTTTCGGAGTCGATCATTTGTGAAAGGCAAGGCAGTTGCATGACGATCTTGTAAAGAAAATGAATGGACCCAGTGATGATGTTAGTGAATTTAAGGCCAGCAGAGGCTGGTTTGACAGATTTAAGAAGTATAGTGGCATACACAGTGTGGTAAGTCATGGTGAGGCAGCAAGTTCTGACAAATATGCAGCTGAAAATTATGTTCAGGAATTCAAGGGGTACATAGAATCTGAACAGTTCAAACCCCAACAAGTGTTCAATCGTGACGAAACAGGCCTCTTTAGGAAGAAAATGCCTAAGAGGACCTACATTACTCAGGAGGAAAAGGCACTGCCAGGACAAGCCTATGAAAGAAAGACTAACTCTTTGGTTATGTGCTAATGATATTGGGGATTTTAAAGTGAAGCTTTTACTGGTGTATCACTCTGAAAATCCCAGAGTGTTCAAGAAAAACAATATCATCAAGAGTAAATTGTGTGTGCTGTGGAAAGCCAATCTTAAGGCATGAGTCACGAAACAAATTTTCAAAGAGTGGGTCCATGAAGTGTTTGGCCCCAGTGTGAAAAAATACTTCCTGGAAAAGATTTTGCCACTCAAGTGCCTCCTGGTGCTGGACAATGCTCCTGCTCGTCCTGCAAACCTGGTAGACTTCAGTTTTATAACAGTGAAGTTCTAGCCTCCTAACATAGCTCCTCTCCTTCAGCTCATGCACCAGCATGTCATTTCTAACTTCAAAAAACTTTATACAAAAGCAGTGTTTGAAAGGTACTTTGAAGTGACCTCGGACATTGAATTGACCCTAAGAGAGTTCTGGAGGAATCACTTCAATATCTACAACTGCATAAGCCTTATAGCTAAGGCTTTGGAGGAAGTGACTTCCAGGACTTTGAACTCTGCTTGGAGACAATTGTGGCCACAGTGTGTCCTTGAGAGAGATTTTGAAGGTTATGCCAGCATGACCCTGCCGACCCTCTGCCTGTTGTGGAAGGTATTATGGCATTGGGCAAGTTCATGTGGTTGGAGGTTAGTGCCGAGGATGTGGAAGAGTTGGTGGATGACCACATGGAAGAGCTGACCACTGAAGAGCTGCAAGAGCTTCAACTCGAACAGCAACAAACTGCAGCTGAGGAACTTGCTTAAGAGGAGGAGGAAGAGGGAGTGAAGGAGGTGCCTTCTTCGGAGATTAAAGAGATTTGTGCAATGTGGACTAGGGTGCAAGCTTTTGTAGAGAAATACCACCCTGACCAAGCAGCAACAAGCCACATCTGCAACATGTTCAGTGACAAAACCTTGTCCCACTTCAGGCAAATCTTAAAGAGACGCCAGAAACAGAGCACTCTATAGAGTTATTTTGTAAAACAGGGGTCCAGTGACTCTCAAGCTGGTCCTAGTGGCATTAAAAGACAAAGACGGGAAGTAACCACAGATAAAGACTCGTTACCTAAAGTCTTTATGGAAGAGGATTCCCCATCCAAAAAATAAGTCCTCCCTCTCTCCTCCTCCCTATCTTCCAGATACCAGCAAGACTCTTCGATAAAGGTATGTAAATGTGATTTTAAATGTATATTTAAATGTTTATTTATGTATTGCATTACTCATTTAAATACTATATGTATGTTTTAAGTACTATATATGTGTTAAACTACAGTTATTATTTAAAAAATGTATTTTTTTATGAATATTTTTGTGAGTCTGGAATGGATTAATTGTATTTACATTATTTCTTTTGGGAAAATGTTGCTTCAACTTTAGGCCATTTCGAGTTTAGGCCTAGCTCCTGGAATGGATTATGGCCGAAACTCGGGGTTCCATTGTACTTCTTGATATGAAGCCAAGAATTCTATTAGCTATATTGCGAATTCTTGTTCACTGTTGTCTTGGCTTTAGATTTCTCCCAATCAGAACTCCTAAATCTGACGGCTTATTTTATTGAATCGGCAAATTTTCTTACGTCACTATCTATTATATCATCTATGTCTTTTATGCATATTACCAATAACAAAGGGACCAGCACTGTTCTGTGGAACACCGTTTGTGATGTGTCGCTACTCTGATTTCTCCTCATATATGCAAAGTCTCTGCTCTCTATCTCTCAACCACGCCTCGATCCAGGAGAAAATTTCTTCTCGTATTCTATGTCTCTACTTTCCTCAGTAATCTCCTGTACGTTAACAGTTATTGCCTTGCTGAAGTCCATATGCATAATATATTTATTATCATGATCTACCCCCTCAAATACTTCATATAAAAATGTTTGCAAATTCGTGCTGGGATTCCTAGATCAATGTAATGTTTTCAAGGTTGATTCGAATAGCCTCCGCAATTATCAGTTCTATCAGTTATTCCACAATGGATATTAGGCTAATTGATCTATAATTCGAAGCTAACGACCTATCTCCTGCTTAGTAGATACGTATCACATATACCACTTATCCGGTACTATACCAGTTTGTAGCGATATGCTAAGAAGACTAGCTAAGGGTTTGCTAAGTACCTCCTTACAGTTCTTTATAATCCTTGAGAACAGTTCATCAGGGCCCAGTGATTTGTATGGTTTAATCTATTTGTCTGAGAACCATGACAAGTTGCAACATACTTGTCAGACAGAGCAGCATAACGGTATATTGGTACAGAGAACATCTTTCTCAGCTTCATCACTGACTACTAGCTATGAGTGAGAAGGGTTGGATTCCAAAGGGACCCACTTAGCTTGAGCTGTAGGCTTGCTGAAATAAATTAGACACATGTGCAACACATGGGTATCTTTATTGACGAAACGTTTCGCCACATAGCGGCTTCATCAGTCCTATATAAAGAACAATGGTGAAAATCAGAAGGAGTTTGTGGTTATCAGAAGTGGCTTATATTCTGTAGACATGTAAGGTGAAGCAGTTTTAGGCGGTATCACATTGGACAAATCCACACGTAGAAGTAGGTCATGCCTAAAAGGTTAGGCAAGTGAAGAATTCCCTGTATCAAGATCCCGAGATGTTGTTATATTTGACAGGAATGTCAGGACGCAGTTCTTGAAGAATTATTCAGTCAAATTTTCTTGTATCATTTGGAATGATCAAGTTCCCAGGACAGTAACGTTTCCAGTGAAGATGTCCTAAATGTATGCACTTGTGTCCTTTCATCGATAAGTATCCCTAGTCAAGCCGTTACAAACAATACTGGGACATTGAGGGAATATATTGATAACAATGTGAGATAACCAGAGATAACAAAGCTGCCTTTATTCTGTTTCATAGAGTTTGAAATGGAGATTAAAAATTATTAAAGTCATTTACGTCTGGGTTCTTTAATCGCATTGCGGCCGTCGTTAATCTCATCAAATGGTTGACGGAATTCCAGTGATGTACACACGCGTTGTTCGAATTATCGTTTCTTAATGCATTTATTTAGATCTGTTTCCAGGCTTTTTGTTGTTTCACGGAGGAATACCTTGCAACAGCCTCCACGGGGAATTGTTTAAACCCCTTCATTGACAGGCTCTTCAAGATTCTTCAGTTCAGTCCTGGTCAGATCTTTTTTGGAGATGCTGGTTGCGATGACGACTTTAGGGTTGGCTCATGTGAGTACTTTAGAAACGTTGACTGCTAACTGGCTGTTTGGAACAACTATAATTTGCTTATGAGTGGTGTTAGTGTTTGGATAAGTGATGATTTGAAGGGCTCTTTTCTTACAGTGAAGGTTTGAATGTATGTATACATATTCCTGACGAGGAATGGGCATACATACCTCCTTAAAATTTTCGGCTGAGCTCCTCACAGTCTTCCTGGTCATTTCGTGTGATCTCCCCTTTCTTCTTCAGCCTGATTACCTAGTACTTTACTGTTGTATTCTTGACAACAGTAAAGGACAGTCGGGTTTAACTTTCGATGCTAAGTCATTCTCAAATTGTTGTTGAGCTTCTCTTCTTACCCAGCATAATGGTTTCCGGCACTTCTGCACACTTCCTTGTTTTTTCTGCATTCTTTGCCTATTATATATTTTCTCCATGCTCCGTAACTTTTATCATTTGTTTCTCTGCACGTCTAGGTGAAACATGGGCTCACTTTCTTTTTGTCATTGCTTCTCTTGCTCCAAGGTATGAATTTTTCATCCTCCCGTCACTTCCCAGCTACATGTTTCATCATTTCATTCGTTCTTTTTCCTTTTAGATTCCTTTCCCAGAGCTCATCATTCAGGAATTGCCTCACACCAGTGAAATTACCATTAGACGTTTAGTTTCTCCCATCATTCCCATTCTCTCTTTCCAAGTTTACTGACACATGGGTCTCGAAACTCAGGATTATATGGAAACTAGCTATTGGGGGGAGGGGTCCTTTCGTATTGAATATTATTTGTCAGAATCACTCAGGATGAATAAGTTCAATCTTGCTGGTTGATCCCCCTCCTCTCTCTCTCTCTCTCTCTCTCTCTCTCTCTGGGGGTGCCCTTGATATACTGTTGCATGAAGTTTTCCAGCATCACCCCCGGCTTCTTACCCTTCCACGTTTCTGTTCCTTAGTGTAGTTCCAGGTTCTCCTGGTCTGTTTTCCTTGTGGTTAAAGTCTCCCATGATCAGCAGCTTAGCACTACTCATGTGGGGTCTTCTGGTCACCTACGTTGTTGTGTTTACCATTGCTCTGTTGTTTTTGTTGTTGTACTGCTGTCTTGGTGTCCTGCTGTTTAGTGGTGGATTGTTATTACCTCTTATCTGTAATTCGCTGTTTCCAATAAGCAGCGCTACACCTCCTGTTTCCTTTATCCTTCCTCATAATTAGATATCATTCCAAGACGATCTCATATGTTATCATCTCTGTAAGCACTGTCTCAGTCTGGGGACTTCTCTCTTATTCATTACTTCCATTCACTACTCTCATTAATTATTCGGAGAGGTAGTTGAGTGGAAGAGTTTTCTTGTACTGGATGGGTCAGGATTGTGGATATAGATGAGGGAAGGTAGGGGTCTAATGGGAAGTGGAATTTGTTCGATGGGGAGTTGTGAGGAAGGTGCTTATATTGGGAGGGATGAGGACTGTGGATGTAGGAAGGGGGGTTCAGTAAAGCTTGTTATGACTGGGAAAGTGAGCTAGGGAGTGGGGGAGAGGAGAGTCTACATAGATGTGTGCATGGCGTTTCCCTGTAGCCTGAGCTTCCACACTTGTCCAAGCATTCCTTTGCTCTCCTTCCCATCTCTGGCGTTTTTGTACTCTCTCCGTTAGTTGTTTCATTTCTTCCCGACTACCTTAACAGTGTTTTCTGTTTCATAATCTTGTCTAGTGCAATTTCTCTTGTTAAGGTTAGTTTAACTTAGCATATTTTTTTCCTTGAGTGCTTTGAGAGTATAAAATTTGTTTATTGCTTCATTTCGGCTTTCCAACTTATCATTTCAACATTAGTATCGAGTCTCCTGTTTCTCAGCCATCCGTATTTCATCAAAAGTTCTCGCTCCGGTCTCATGATGCATCAGTGATCTTCCTCTCTTCTCCTCCCATTTCAATTTCTTGTAGAGTTTTGTGTCTGATTTTAATAGTTCCTTTGCTGCTTCCTTTATCTTTTGCACCTCCTGATTACCCGAGAGAATTTATGCATTTTTTTCCTTTCCTTCTGTCCACTCTCCTGATATTCCACCTCATTTCTTTTGTTCATTGCCTTTAGTTCCTTCCTCAGTTTCATTACATCTCCTTCCTCCTTCCAGGCCTTTTACCCTTGTCTCGGCAGTTGTAGCTCTTCTCACCCATTCCATGTTTTTTGCTCTTACATTCTGTACCTTCTTTGGGGAATAGTGTTGACACATTACCAGTAAACATTGATGGAAGCAATGATGTCCGTACAGTGGCTGTAGGCAGCGGGGAAACCGAAAAAATGCACCAGTAGGGAACACAGCCACAAAAAATCCAGGCAAGCAAAAATCCAGTCTATGCAAGTTAAGATAAGATAAGATTTCGTTCGGATTTTTAACCCCGGAGGGTTAGCCACCCAGGATAACCCAAGAAAGTCAGTGCGTCATCGAGGACTGTCTAACTTATTTCCATTGGGGTCCTTAATCTTGTCCCCCAGGATGCGACCCACACCAGTCGACTAACACCCAGGTACCTATTTGCTGCTAGGTGAACAGGACAACAGGTGTAAGGAAACGTGTCGAAATGTTTCCACCCGCCGGGAATCGAACCCGGGCCCTCCGTGTGTGAAGCGGGAGCTTTAGCCACCAGGCCACCGGGCCACTTACGTTTTATGCCTATGGTATCTGCAGGCATGGTATATGGTTGGAAAAACATGTGGGACATGCACTTTTGACCTTCCCAAAAAATGCCGCACTCACATGACAACAGGAGGGTGCAACTCTTCTTCATGTAACTTATTTCACCCCGAAATGTGTCACTCGTCAGTCCAAGAAAGACAGTGCTACAACATATACTGTCAGGCACACAATCTAAAGGGGACATGAAGATACAGATCACTCAGACCATGGGAAACAAAAGAGGGGAGCCAAAACCTCTCCAGAGAAGGAGGTTTTTTAGTGCCAGAAAGAATAAAAGACTGACAAGAAATGACAGAAATCCTACACCAACTGAAAGCACTTCTTGAGAAGAAGCACAGTCATTGGCCTCCACTCCAGAACAATAGATGTTAATGCCAGCAAACAAAGATCCCATAAATTCCATCAATATAACAACACTTATCTTTTGTAAACATACAGGGTCTAGAGCCAATAACAAACAACAAAGCACCTTGCATCAAGGGACTGCTCACGGAGTCAAACGCAATGTTATCAGGTTTCACAGAGACCCACATAAAGGACCATTTTGACAACGAAATATGGATCCCAGGTTATAGCTTATTCAGATGCGACAGACTAAACAAGCAACAAGGGGAGGAGGGGGAGGGGTTGGCCTGTACGCCACAGAGCCGCTTACTTGCTCACAACTGTTATGCACCTCAAATGACGCAGTTGAAGTTTTCGGCAGTAAAGATGGAAAAAAACAAAGCCTTATCACTGTGGTTGTATACAAGCCTCCGGATGGAACTTACCAGCAATTCCAGGAACAGCTTATGAAAGTTGACCACTGTCTGGAATCTCTCCCAACTCCTGCCCCAAACGTCTTGCTACTGGGAAATTCAACTTGATACACCTAAAATGGAGGAGTGTAGCAAATAATGTTTCAGCAGAGACCACCCCAGGAAGCAGCTCAGGTGAAAATTCACACACATACGAACTATTAAATCTCTGCACCAAATTCACCTTAAACTAGCAAATATTAGAGACTATGAGACTAGAAAATACAGTATACCACAACGACGATCTAATACGTAATATAACCGTATCAAAGACGATACACTCATATCACAACATAATAAAGGTACAGACATGTATGGGCTGAGCTCTTGACCAGCAAAATGTGATCAGTTATGAGGGTGTCTTAACAAAATTCAACTTCAATAACAAAAACATACACTGGGAACAAGTCAACAATGTCCTAATTGAAACAAGCTGGGAAGATATCCTAAACAACACGGATCCGAACCTTTGCCTAGAAAAATTAGCTCTGTGGCACTTGAGGTCTGCTGAAAGTACATTCCATTAAGAAAAAGAAAGAGCAGATGTAAACTAGAAAGAGAGAGATGCTCCCTGTAAAGGTGGAGGCGAAGAATTATAGAACTGCTGAGAGGGGCCAGTATATCTGAAATACGAAGTGAGGCACTGGTCAGAGAAATAGCAAACATCGAATCCAGGAAGAACTTAAAGCCATAAAGGAAAATGAGAAAAACCCAAACTACTACTTCTTTTATGCCAAATCTAAGGCAAAAACAACACCAAGTATTTGACCGCTGCTTAGACGAGATGGTACCTACATAGATGGCACCAAAGAAATGAATGAGATACTATAATCACAATACGACTCAGTGTTCAGCGAGCCGTTAACCAGACTAAAGGTCGACAATCTAAATGAATTTTTTATGATTGAGACTCAAAATTTGGTCATTTCAAAAGTCTCTGATATTATCCTTACACCACAAAACTTCGAAAAGGCAATTAATGACATGCCCATGCATTCTGCCGCAGACCCGGACTCTTGAAACTCCGTGTTCAAATAGAATTGCAAGAATTGCACGTGTTTTCAACATTGTATAAAGAGGGAGCATGGACACAGGAGTCATCCTACAGTCACTAAAAACAACAGACATAGCCCACTCCACAAAGGTGGCAGTAAAGCAATTGCAAAGATCTACAGACCGATAGCACTAACATCTCATTTCATAAAAATCTTTGAAAGGGTTCTCAGAATAAGATCGCCAACCACCTAGATACCCATCAGTTACAAAACCCAGGACAACAAGGGTTTAGATCAGGTCGCTCCTGCCTATCCCAGCTACAGGACCACTACTACAAGGTTCTGGATGGTTTAGAGGATAAACAAAATGCAAATGTAGTATACACAGACTTTGTGAAAGCCTCTGACAAGAGCAACCACGGTGTAATAGCGTACAAAATACGTGATAAATGAATAACAGGAAAAGTTGGTAGCTGGATCTATAACTTCCTAACAAATAGAACACGAAGAGTAATTATAAACAGAGTAAAGTCTGAGGTAGCTACGGTGAAAAGCTCTGTTCCACAAGGCACAGTACTCGCTCCCATCCTCTTCCTCATCCTCATATTTGACATAAACAGAGATGGAAGCCATCGCTCCGTGTCTTATTTGTGGATGACACCTGAATTGCCATGACAGTGTCCTCCATCGGAGACACCGCAAGACTCCAAGAGGACATTAACCAAATCTTAAAATGAACCGCAGAAAGTAATATGAAGTTTAATGAAGAGAAATTTCAACTACTCAGATATAGAAAACTTGAGGAAATAAAAACTGTATCAGGATATAAAACAAATTCTAACCACACAGTAGAGCGAAAAACTAATGTGAAGGACCTGGGAGTGATAATGTTAGTGGATCTCATCTTCAAAGAACACAACAATGTACTCATCTGCTAGAAAAATGATAGGATGGATTATGAGAACCTTCAAAGCTAGGGACACCAAGAGTTTGTTCTTTCTAGGCTGGAATGCTGCTGTACACTAACTATCCCCTTCAAGGCAGGTCAAATTATTAACCCGGAGAATATACAGAGATCTTTCCCGGTACACATAAGTACGATAAAGAATCTAAATTACTGGGAACGGTTGTAGTCCCTTGATTTGTATTCCCTGAAACACAGGCGCGAAAGAGGGATTAGTATCAAACTTGCACACGAAAATCACTCCCTACGAATGCAAAAAACTAGTCAGGAGATGCAATATTCCCTAAATGAAAAGCAGGGGCGCCACGAGTGTACTATGAGACAACATAATAAGTGTCAGAGGCCTAAGACTGTGCAACTACTTCCCAACATACATAAGGAGGATTACCAATAAACTCCTGGCTATCTTCAAGAAAGCCCTGGACAGTCACCTAATGTTAGTACCAGATCAGCCGGGCAGTGGGTCGTACGTCCGTTTACGTACGGCCAGCAGTAACAGCCTGGTTGATCAGACGCTGATCCACCACGAGACCTGGTCTCAGACAGGGCCGCGGGAGCATTGACCTCCGAAACCCTCTCCATGTATATATTCCACGAATACCTTATATCTAAGCCTCTCAAAACATTAGTTCCTTTCCCCACCACTCACATCCTGATTCTTTCTCCTCAGTTCTCCTTTTTATAGTTCGCTCCTGGGTTCACATTTCTTCGCCCCACAAGTTACACCTAACTGGGTACAATAAGAATCAAATACAGCTTGAGTAGATAAGAGAATCTCTAGTCCCTGCCCTGGCGTGTGTATTGACAATTCTGCACTGATGAGCTTGTGTGTGTGTGTGTGTGTGTGTGTGTGTGTGTGTGTGTGTGTGTGTGTGTGTGTGTGTGTGTGTGTGTGTGTGTGTGTGTGTGTGTGTGTGTGTGTTTTTGTGTGTGTGTGTGTGTGTGCAGAGGTCAAGTCATATCACCTGGCCCCGCCTCTTCACTGGTCGCTACTAGATCCACTCTCTCCTGCTCCATGAGCTTCATCATACCTCTTCTTAAAGCTATGTATGGATCCTACTTCCACTACTTCACTCTCCAGACTGTTCCACTTCCTGACAACTCTATGATTGAAGAAGTACTTCCCCAAATCCCTGTGACTCACAACTTCCAGTTGTGACCCTTTGTTTCCGTGTCACATCTCTGGAACATTTTCTCCCTATCCACCGTGTCAATACTTCTCAGTATTTTATATGTCGTTATCATGTCCCCCTGTCCCTCCACCACTCCAATGCTGTAAAGTGTTGTTCCCTTAACCTCTTCTCGTAGGATAAACCCCCTCAGCTCCAGGACTAGTCCTGTTGCAAACTTTTGCAGCTTTTCTAATATCTTGGGATGTTTGACCAGGTGTTGGTTCCATACTGGTGCTGCATACTCCAATATGGGCCTGACATACACGTTGTACAGTGTCATGAATGACTCCTTACTTATATGTCGAAACGCAATTCTCAGGTTTGTCAGGAGCACATATGTTGCAGCATTTATTTGACTGATGTGCGCCTCAGGAGAAGTGCTCGATATGATGCTCACCCCAAAATCCTTTTCCTTTAGTGAGTTTTGCAGCCTCTGACCTCCTATGTTGTACTCCGTCTGTCGTCTCCTTTGTACTTCCCCAGGTATTGCTTGCTGGGGTTAAACCCCAAGAGCCATTTGTCGGACCAA
>NC_069432.1:6478888-6511129 GCF_026875155.1 Cherax quadricarinatus
TGGTGGTCGTGATGTACCAAGTAAAGCGTAGAAAAGAAAGGGGAAAAGAACCCCATGTATATCCCAAATATGGGGGGCAGCCCCAGCATGCATACCCCATTCCTAAAATTTTTAAATACACGTTGAATATTATCTAAAATATTTTGTTAAAAAATATTTTAAAGTTAAAGGGTGTTTTATATATTGCATTGACTATTGCAATTTAAGGAATATGCATTAAATATCACAACGGCAGTGCTGTGATTCCCTTGGAATATTAATTTCCAGACCCCTCTAATGTAATTTTAAGAAATATATTGAAGAAGATAACTTAGACTTGATATCCGATAACAATAGAAATATAATATATTTTTATTATTTATATAAATATATATATATAATATATTTTAAATATATTTAAAAATATAATATATTATTATATATTTAAAATTTATTATATATTTATATATATATATTAAATATAATATATATTATATATTATATTTTTAATTTATTTTTATAATATAATATATATTATATATATATATATATATATATATATATATCTAAGGGGGTGATTGGAAGACGCAACCACCCAGGGGGGTCTCCCGTCCTCCAAAAGTGAGTGTAAAACGAAAGCTTAATTGTTTTACATGATATAGGTTTGCTGGTGTCTTTTTGTCTTCTCATAAATAGCAAGCGGACGTTTTGCTATTTTATTACACTTAGGTCACAACACATACATGTCATGTTTTTTTACACACTCTCTGAGTTTTCTTTGATTTTATCTTAATAGTTTTTGTTCTTTTACTTTTCCCTTTATACCCAGGGGAAAAGTAAAAAGATTTTTCCCCCATGGTTATGTGTGTTGTAAAAGTCAACTAAAATCCCGGAAAATTTGGGGCTATAACCCCCTTTTTTAAAAGTTATAATAAAAAAAAAAAAATTTAAAAGGGGGGGAGCCGAATGTGCGGGGATTTTGTGCGAATGATAAGAAAGAGATGATTTTGGATGTTAGGGAATAAGAAATTGGTTCCCCGGTTTTTAAGTAAAAACAAAGATGGAGGGGGGGAGAGAGTTTCGTAAAGGGGTTAGGTCAGGGGTTTCAAATAGAGCTAAAGTTAAAGAAGGATTTGCAAAAATGTGAAGGAAAAGGTATGGCAGGAAAAGGGGGAGATAAATGTATTTTTTTTCAAGGCTACATGGAGTGAAATAGGGGTTGGATGTGAAAAGGGGGTTTTATAGTAAGGCTATGCACCTGGAGAAGGAGAAGTGTAGGGAGGAGAAGAGTTTTGGGAATTTTTGGGTGAGTGTGTGGGGAGTTTTAAACCAAGTGTGGAGTATTGGCTGGGATTTAAATCTAAAGTGGGTAAAAATGTTGTGGAGGGAAAGTAGTAGGAAAATTTGGGGGCCGGGGGGTAAATGAAAAAGGGGAGCCTTTAATTGAGTTATTGTGAAAGATGTTTGGTAAAAGTAAATTATTTTACGAAAAAGAGGATAAAAAATATACAAGATATGATATACATGTAATGAAAGTAGTTTTTTTGATTAATATTGGTGGATAAAAGGGTGATGGGAGGCTTCAGGATGTCATTTTAGGGAGGGGCAACTGTTTTAATTGATTATTATTTAATTGTACACAGTTAGAGTAAGGAAAATGCAAAAAAAGAAAAAGGAGGTGAAAGTGTAAAATTTAAGGGAGGAAGAATTTTCGGGGGAGAATAACAATGTTGGCAAAAGGGGGGGGCTGGTGCAAGTATAAGGGGGGGGGGGGGGTTTTGAAGAGGGTTGGAATATTTTTAAAAATGCAGTTTAGAATGTGGGGCAATTTTTGGGGTTTAATAGGAGGGGGGGGGGCAGGGGGAAGGGGGAGTGATTGGTGGAATGAGCAGAAAAGGGTGTGAAAAAAGAGAAAAAGATAGTTGGGGGGGTTTTTTAAAAAGCAAAAGGTTTAAGAAGAGTAGAGTATATGGAGGGTAAAAAAAAGGTAAGAGGTGGTGAGAGAGTGTAAAAGGAGAGCAGATGATGAGGGGAGAGGCACTGTCAAAAAATTTTGATGAAAAAAAAAAAAATTTGGGAGTGAGATAAAAATTAAAAAAAACCTGGGGAACAAAGGATTTGTCTTTAAAAAAACAGAGGGGGGATTTATTAGGGGGGAGAGGGAGGATGGGTAATGGCGAAAATTTTGAGGAACTTTTAAATGTTGATTAGAAAGGGAGGCGGTAATTTCATGCACTGGCCTGGGTATCCCTCTTTCAAGGAGGAAGAAGAGCGGGTTTTTGGTGTGGGGGAGGGCGGGGGGGATTACGAGATTGAAAGGGGGAAAGCAGGGGGGAATGAGGGGATCATGACGAAATTTTAAAAAAGGGGGGGGGGGATAATAGGTTGGAGGGTTGTATTTTTGTTTAAAAAATGTATAAAAGGGGGGAAGGTCCCTAGGGTTTGGGCGGAGACATGTATATTCCTTTATATAAAGGGAAGGGGGACAAAAGAATTTAAAAATTAAAGAGGAATAAGTTTACTGATATCCAAAAAAAAGTGATGGTAGGGTTAAAATTGAAAAAATTTAAGGCAAGAAGAAGTAGGTTTGGGGATGAGCAAGAGGTTTTAGAGTGGGGAGGGGATTGTAATCAAGGTTTGCATTAAGCATATATGTAACTATTTTGATAAAGGTAGGGAAGTTTTCATTTCATTTAGGATTTGATATGTAGAGTGGATGGGGGGGGGCAACGTGGCGTTTGCAATGTATGGAATAGGGAGTTAAATTTGTAAAGAGTTTTTTTGGGTATGAGGCTCAGGTTGGGGCAGTAGAAGAGGGGAACTACTTTTCCCGGGAAAGGGGGGGTCTTAGACAGGGGTGTGTAATGTCACGATGGGGGTTTAAATATTTTTGGTTGGGTTTTAAAAGAAGTAAATGCTAGGGGTTTAGGGAGGGGGGCGGGGTTTTAAAATTTGGGGAATCAAATACAAAATGGGAACTGAGCGTTACTTTTTGTGATGATATTGTGCTTATGGGGAAATTTTAAAAAAAGTTTCAAAGGTTGTGGGGGAGTTAAAGAGGTGTAAAGGTAGAAAATTAAAGCGACATAGAAAAAGGGAAATGATGGGGGTATAAATGATTTTATAAAGCAAAATTTGATATCAAATTGGGGAGGAGGGGGAAAAAGAAGAATGAAAGTTTTCAATATTTGCGATTTTAGTGTCAGCAGTATTTTTATGGATAGGTTAATCAAAAACTGAAAGGGAAAAAAGGTGAGTGGTGCATTGAGGGAATGGGAGACAAAAAAAATTTCTTGGGGGAAAGAAAGGAATCTATGAAAAATCAGTGCTACAAAACTTTACATGGGTGGGGAAGCTTGGGTTGTAAAGCTGCAGCGAGGAGGGGGGTGGGATTCCTGTTTTAAAGGGGAATGTGTTGATAAAAAATTACAAAAATTTGGGGTGTGAAAATTAGGGAGTGGGTTAATAAAAATTTGACGAGGGCCCGAAAAGTTTTTTAGGTGGTTTGGGGCTCTAGAGAAAAGGATCAAATAAATGAAGGAGAGGTTAAATCGTAGGGGAAGGGAAGGCGAGGTGGGGTTGTCCTTGAAAAGGGTTTTAGGGGGCGGGTAAGGAAGTTTCGTGGGCAGGGGCTTGGACTTCCAGGAAGATGCGTGAGGTGTTAATAGGGTTTAATAGGACCTACTAGTGTTGGAGTGTGGCAGGGTAATTTTAGTGAAGGGATTCAGGTAAACCCTTATTTTTATAGCCCGGGCTTGACCGTAAACTGGAAGTAAATGGTGCACTTTTAAGGAGGCGTTGGGGAACGGGAGTTTTGGGGGATTTTTTGTATCTTTTTATGTACAGCTTCTAAATGTTGTTTTCTGGGCACCTCTGCAAAAACATGAGTGAGGGGAAAATGTTGAATGTGATGAAAATATTTATTTTTGGGAAATTTTTTTTTCTTTTGGGGCCCCGCCTCTGGGGAGAGTCCAAAAATTTAAAATAAATATTTATATAATATTATAATTATATATATATATATTTAAAATTTTATTATATATATTAATTTATATTATATAAATATTTATTATATGTCTGCCGAAAAGGCAGAACTTTCGATCTGGCTTAAAAGCAACGCTCACTTGCCATATGGGCAATGAAAATTGTGTATGCAAAATTTCGCCAAAAAACTTTGAAACCCAACAAAAAAAAATATTTCACTGGGGTTTTTTATATTAAATTTCTGAAAAAAATCTAAAATATATTAGTTGGGGTTTGACTAAAATAAATTGTCTTTTTATAATAAGGTTTGGTAAGTTTTCTAAGATTTTTTTGGTGCAAAAAATTAAAATTTTTTTATTAAATAAGAAAAAAAATCTTTAAAAGTATAAGAGGAAATTTTAGAAAGGGCTTAAAATTTTAAAAGAGTTTTTGCTAAATTTACCGTTTTAATATTCGGACGAAATTATATTATTATTAAATAATATAATTATTATTATATATATATATATATTATAAATTTTAATATATAATAATATATATATATATTATATTAAAATATATTATTTAAATTTTAATTGCAAAACAACCACTGTAAAAAAAATAGTTTAAATTCGAAACGCTTTTTGGGGTTCTCAATTATCAAGGTCTATAAAAGGGAAAATGAGGAAGGCTATAAAGGGTTGGGGCCACACCTCCCTACATCCCACAAAAAAAAACACCTGACCGCGACGACACCGACTCAAAAAAAAAAAGGAACACTGCAGCGGCCCCCTGGCCCCAATGACAGGGCCTGAGACATTTCATAACAAAATATTCTACCCAAAATTAAGGGGTTTTTTTTTTCCCGTTTATTATTAAATTTTTTCCCCAAATTTTATTAAATTTTAATGATCAATTTTATAATTCAAAGGGAAAAAATTCATTTTTTTTTCAAAATGCTTTTTTGAAAAAAAGTTTCAAATTTCATTCCCGTCAACCTGGGCTTTTAATAAACTTTCTAACTTTTGAAAATCAACTGGTTGGTTAAATCTTTCATAATAAATAAGCATCGGAAACTTGTCCCTTCTAATGCTAATTTAGTTGTTTTAACTTAGTAAGTTTTACCCGTTTGACCGTTAACGGTAAAGAACATTGCATAAAAGAGACATTATTGTA
The DNA here is from genome assembly GCF_026875155.1 of Cherax quadricarinatus. Lineage (NCBI taxonomy): Eukaryota > Metazoa > Arthropoda > Malacostraca > Decapoda > Parastacidae > Cherax > Cherax quadricarinatus. The sequence goes on from NC_069432.1 coordinate 6,484,007, forward strand.
TGAGAACCCATCAGTACGCATATATTGACAGGAGTGATCACTCTGTAAAAAAAGTTCATAAGAACATAAGAACTTAACAAAGAAGGAACACTGCAACAGGCCTACTGACCCATGCAGAGCAGGTCCATGTCCACCCCCTGGATTAGCCTAATGACCCACCCAGTCTGGTCACCTCCACTCAAGGAAGGAACACGGCACCAGACCCAGCAGCACAAGCTAGTCCGGTCCAACTCACACCCACCCACACCCCCTCATGTATTTATCTAACCTATTTTTTAAAACTACACAACGTTTTAGCCTCTATAACTGTACTTGGGAGTTTGTTCCACTCATCCACAACTCTATTACCAAACCAGTGCTTTCCACTGCTTTCCTATATCCTTCCAGAATCTGAATTTTTCCAACTTGAAACCATTGCTGCGAGTCCTGTCTTGGCTGGAAATTTTCAGCACGCTATGTACACCCCCTTTATTTATTCCTGTTTTCCATTTATACACCTCGATCATATCTCCCTAATTCTATGTCATTCGACAGAGTGCAGATTCAGGGCCCTCAGTCTATCCTCATAGGGAAGATTTCTGATACATAGGATCATCTTTGTCATCCTCCTCTGTACGTTTTCCAGTGAATTTATATCCATTCTGTAATATGGTGACCAGAACTGAGCAGCATAATCTAAATGAGGCCTAACCCAAGGTATATAGGTTGAAGAACAACCTGTGGACTTCTATTATTTATACTTCTAGATATGAAGCCAAGAATTCTGTTAGCTTTATTGCAAACACTAACGCATTGTTGTCTTCGTTTTAGATTACTGCTAACCAGAACTCCTAAATCCTTTTCGCAATTATTAGTATTAAGATTTACATTATTTAGTTTATATGTCGCCATGGCTGTTTTCCTGTCCAACATTTGGAACTTTGCATTTCTCTATATTAAACTGCATCTTCCACTTCTCCGACCATGGCATCAGTCTATTCAAAATCATCCTGGAGTGCACTAGTGTACTCTAGAAGGAATTGGAGGGCCTATTTTGGTTGTTCATCAGGGAAATCAGCCCTTCCCCCGTTCTTTCTACCCACAGCCTCGCCTGCAACTTCCCCCGTTCATTCTCACCCCAGCCTCGCGCCACCTTTCCCCGTTCTGTCTACCCACAGCCTCGCGCACATTCCCCCGTTCATTCTACCCAAGCTCGCGCACCTTCCCCGTTCATTCTACCCACATGCCTCACAGCACCTTCCTCGTTCATTTCTACCCACAGCCTCACGCACCTTCCCCCGTTCATTTACCCACAGGGCCTTCACGCCACCTTCCCCCGTTCATTCTACCACAGCCTAACGCACCCTTCCCCAGTTCATTCTACCCACAGCCTCGCGCACCTTCCCCGTTATTCTACCCACAGCCTCCACGCCACCTTCCACCTTATTATAACCCACAGCCCTCACGCCACCTTCCCCCGTTCATTCTACCCACAGCCCTCACGCCACATTCCCCGTTCATTCTTCACAGCCTCACGCACCTTCCCCCGTTCATTCTACCCACAGCCTCACGCACCTTCCCCCGTTCATTCTACCCACAGCCTCGCGCACCTTCCCCCGTTCATTCTACCCCCAGCCTCGCGCATCCTTTCCCCGTTCATTCTACCCACGCCTCGCCGCACATTCCCCCTTCATTCTACCCACAGCCTCATGCACCTTCCCCCGTTCATTCTACCCACAGCCTCGCGCACTACCCCCGTTCATTCTACCCCAGCCTCGCGCACCTTTCCCCGTTCATTCTACCCACAGCCTCGCGCACATTCCCCCGTTCATTCTACCCACAGCCTCACGCACCTTCCACCGTTTATTTTCCCAAAGACTCACGCACCTTCCACCGTTCTTTCTACCCACAGGCCTCAACGCACCTTCCCCGTTCAATTCTAACACAGCCTCGCGCACCTTCCCCCGTTCATTCTACCACAGCCTCACGCACCTTCACCGGTCCATTCTACCCACAGCCTCGCGCACTTCCCCCGTTCATTCTACCCACAGACTCACGCACTTCCACCGTTCATTCTACCACAAGCCTCACGCCACCTTCCCCCGTTCATTCTACCACAGCCTCACGCACCTTCCACCGTTCATTCTACCCACAGCCTCGCGCACCTTCTCCCGTTATTCTACCACAGCCTCGCGCCACCTTCCCCCGTTCATTCTACCACAGCTCTGCGCACCTTCCCCCGTTCATTCTACCCACAGCCTCAGCACCTTCCCCCGTTCATTCTACCCACAGCCTCACGCACCTTCCCCCGTTCATTCTACCCACAGCCTCGCGCACCTTCCCCCGTTTCTCTACCCACAGCCTCACGCTCATTCCCCGTTCATTCTACCCAACAGCCTCACGCACCTTCCCCTTCATTCTACCACAGCTCAGCCACTTCCCCGTTCTTCTACCACAGCCTTGCGCACCTTCCCCCGTTCTTTCTACCCACAGCCTCACGCACCTTCCACCGTTCATTCTGCCCACAGCCTCACGCACCTTCCCCCCGTTCATTCTTACCCAACAGCCTCACGCACCTTCCCCCGTTCGTTTTACCCACAGCCTCACGCACCTTCCCCCGTTCATTCTACCCACAGCCTCGCGCACCTTCCCCCGTTCATTCTACCCACAGCCTCGGCACCTTCCCCCGTGCATTCTACCCCCAGCCTCGCGCACCTTCCCCGTTCAATTCTACCCACAGCTCGACGCACCTTCCCCGTTCATTCTACCCTCAGCCTCGCGCCCTTCCCCCGTTCATTCTACCCAACAGCCTCACGCACCTTCCCGTTCATTCTACCCTCAGCCTCACGCACCTTCCCCCGTTATTCACCACAGCCTCAGCACCTTCCCCCGTTCTTCTACCCACAGCCTCACGCACCTTCCCCGTTCATTCTTTACACACAGCCTCGCGACCTTCCCCCGTTCATTCTACCACAGCCACACGGCACCTTCCCCCGTTCATTCTACCCCACAGCCTCCGCACCTTCCCCCGTTCATTCTACCCACAGCTCGCGCACCTTCCCCCGTTCATTCTACCCACAGCCTCCACGGCACCCTTCCCCGTTCATTCTACCCACAGCCTCACGCACCTTCCCCGTTTCATTCTCCACAGCCTCGCGACCTTCCCCGTTCATTCTACCACAGCCTCAGCACCTTCCCCGTTCATCTACCCACAGCCTCACGCACCTTCCCCCGTTCATTCTACCACAGGCCTCACGCACCTTCCGTTCATTTACCCACAGCCTCACGCACCTTTCCCCCGTTCTTACCACAGCCTCGCGCACCTTCCCCGTTCATTCTACCCCCAGCCCTCACGCACATTCCCCGTTCATTCTACCCCACAGCCTCAGCACCTTTCCCGATCATTCTACCACATCTCACGCACCTTCCCCCGTTCAATTCTACCCACAGGCCTCGCGCACCTTCCCCCGTTCATTCTACCAAGCCTCGCGCACTTCCCCCGTCATTCTACCCAAGCCCTCGAGCACTTCCCCGTTCATTTCTACCCCCAGCCTCGCGCACCTTTCCCCCGTTCATTCTACCACAGCTCGCGCACCTTCCCCGTTCATTTCTACCCACAGCCTCGCGCACCTTCCCCGTTCATTTACCCACAGCCTCACGCACCTTCCCCCGTTCATTCTACCCACAGCCTCACGCACCTTCCCCCGTTCATTCTACCCACAGCCTCACGCACCTTCCCCCGTTCATTCTACCCACAGCCTCACGCACCTTCCCCCGTTCATTCTACCCACAGCCTCGCGCACCTTCCCCCGTTCATTCTACCCACAGCCTCACGCACCTTCCCCCGTTCATTCTACCCACAGCCTCGCGCACCTTTCCCCGCCCCCTTCATTTACCCCAACTCAACTTATTAATACTCCAACCCGATCACACAGTCTCAGCCACCCTTATTGACCACATACTTTGTAACCGCTCTGAGAAATTAGTCCAGTCAGGCGTCATTACCACAGGTCTTAGGAGTTCATTTCCAGTCTTTTTACTGCACCAGGAAAATAACTAGGGATAGGATAGGCCTACACAGGACAATAAAAATGAGGTCAACTAGAAACTACAGTAAAGAAACACTGGTAAATAGGCTACACAATTGTGATGGACAAGAGATAACAAGTTGGCACGGACGTAAACGATGCCTGGGAAAAATTCAAAACAATGTTCACTACCATCCTTGATAATATTGCACCAGATAAAGAGGTTAGGATTAAACGAAGAACTGAACCTGGATGAATATGGACGATATTAGATAATATTGAAATTCGAGACCGCTGCTAAAAAGATTTAAGCAAACAGACAGGATATTGCAGCACTAAATGAATTCCAAAGGTTGGGACAGAGACAGGACTTATAAAAGGAGCAAGGGCAAAGCAACTACTGCTCAAAAATTGAAGAGTATAAGCATACCCCAGAAAAGCTCGCAACAACTAATCAGTTGGGGTTAGCCATAAGCCAGTAGATAGGTCTAAACATAGTATCACTACGGATAATGAGGTTGCCACGAAACATCTAAGGTGGCAAATTGCTTTAATTCCGACTACACATCTGTTGAATCAAACACTTGTAAGTAAACTTACCAGTGCTGCATCAAATACCTTTAACACAGGACTTGATAAGTTTTTCAAACATACTATAACCAATAAAGGGGAACCCAAACAGTTGTCACTAGTAAGTGTAATCTCATGACTTTATTCAAAAAGAACTAAGCAGGTTTAAACCCACGAAGAGCAAGGGCCTGAAAATCCCGTCTAAGTCCTAAAAGATGGTGCTTCTGAAACTGTCAATCCTATTGCTCAATAATAAATCTATCAATCACCACTAATACAGTACCTGAGGGCGTTCAAGGAGGCCAGAGTCACTCCTATCTTCAAGAAAAAATAGAAGGTTGATGTAAGCAACTATAGTGCCTGTTAGGATACTCAGATAATATCTAAAATTCTTGAGAGTGGTCGGTGTATTCTCAAGTAGTTAAGTACCTTAATGACAACAGCATTCTCCATGCTATCAATCGGGCTTTAGAAGATCCTACTCAACCGACACCTCCTTATTAATCTGATGGATTACCTGAGAACTGAAATGTCAAAGGGGAACCTCTTAGGCATGGTAACCTTAGACCTGCAAAAGGCCTTCGATCTGTCAACAACAATATATTATGTAATAAACTTCAAGCTATTGGTAGAGGTTCTGTAGACGGTTTAAGTCCTACCTTAGCAGCAGGAGACAAATAGTCAAAATCAACAAACAGAATCAGAACCCCTGCAGATAACATGTGGAGTTCCCCAAGGTAGTATTTGGGTCCCTTATTTTCTATGTTATGTCAATGATATTGCTATCAGTGTCAAGTGCAAACTCCTACTGTATGCAGATGACAGTGCTCTGTTAGTGTCAGGTAAAGACCCACAAGATATTGTAAATGTTTTATCATGAACTGGGTCCTGCAGAAATGGTTAGTGACAACAAACTATCATGTTACACCTAGGAAAACTGAAGCCATTCTCTTTGGCACGGAAAAACATAACTGAGGAAGGGTAAATAATTTTAATGTTAATGTAATGGGGAGCCCATCACTTTGGTTTCATCAGTAAAATATTTTGGAAATCCCCTTTGCCCATGCATGTCAGGAGAATTGATTGGGAACAGTTGTAGTAATGAAAAGCGAATTGCCAACTGAAGTTCTGTATAGACAGCACCAGTGTCTACTACTGAGGCTCGCAGGACCCTATGGTCTAGCCCTTATACAATGCCATATGGCTTACGCTTGCTCTTCTTGGTTTAACTGCCATGACAAAAAAACTGAAAGAGAGACTGCAAATCACCCAGAACAAAATGTACGATTCATCCGGGCTGGGACAAGAGAACATGTAGGCCAGGATGAATTACAGCAGTTGGATATGCTAAATGTTGAAGACAGAGGTAAAACAACTGAAGCTAAATCATGTTTATAAAATTGCTCACAAACCAATGTTCCAGAATATCTTGCATGTTCAGTTTTGTCAAGGTTGGGAACCAAAGCAATCATAGTACTAGGGGGAGAGAGCCAACTTTGTAGTACCACAGTCAGTGGGCCAGGCTTCAAACACCTTTTATTGTACAGCAATAATGGACATGGAAACAGACTACCGCAACATGTCAAAGCAGGCATTAGCGTGAACCAGTTCAAGAAGAAGTGCCAAAAGGTGTCTGATGAATGTAGCAGCTACAGAAAGGGAGGGGAATGATTTTCTATTTTTTAGCTAACATAAGTGTAAAATTTTACCTTATTCCTTGTAATGGCCTCGTATGTAGATAGTCTTAATGACCTTGTGTAGCAGATAGTCTTTTTAGTTTGATAATAGATGTTATCTTCATTGTAGAATAATAAGAAAAATATTATAAACCTTTATCTATAATAATAAGAGTAAAGGACCCCAATGGAAATAAGTCACTCTGTCTGACTTTTTTGGGTTATCCTAGGTTCCCTACACATATGCTGCTATGTATGATAATTCTATGTAACTGTATTTGTGTTTACCTGAATAAACTTACTTACTTACTTACTTACTTACTTCATTCTACCCACGCCACACGCACTTCCCCCGTTCATTCTACACACAGCCTCGCGTACCTTCCCACACTCGCATCTGGTTTTTCCTCATTTCTACAAGACGTTACATCTCCCTGCCCATTGCCTGAATCCCCTGCCTCCCTTTCTTCGCCAGCATTTAACATTTCATCGAATTATTCCCTCCATCTTCCCATTACCTCGCATCATTCAATTTTAACTATTAAATCCATTTGTTCCCTAGGTTTTCTCAACTTATCGACCTCATTCCAAGGCTTTCTCTTATTCCCAGCAAAATTTGTTGATAAAAACATTATCTACTCTCTCATTGGCTCTCCTTCACCACTTCATTGCCAAAACCTCTCATATGGTAAATTTCTCTCCTTTATCACCCACTTTACCTGATCAATCCACCATCACTCCTCTTTCCTCCAGTGCCCATACTCTTATGCCCATAAACTTCTGCTGCGTACTAACACTGTATTCTTAAATCTGCCCTATATCTCTTTAATTTTCTTTTGATTATCTGTACTCTTTCTAGTCCTCCTTTCTGCCAATAGTTTCATATATTTTACCCTTACCACCTCCTTAATTTATTAATTTTAGCTTCTATCTTACTACCTCATCTTTACAAAATACATTCCAAAACCATTACATAACTTATTCACTCCCCACACTTCCCCACTGTTACCTGTTACCAGCTGAAACCCGACAGTGATAGGGAAGTATATCGATAAGATCTTATGCATCTCAAGGGAGCTACTGGGAAGGAGCGAGGGACTCATACACCTCACTCTTCATGTAAACAAAGTTACTATTCAACTCAAAATGACAGTCTCTAATAGAAACAATATTTTTTATTGGAAAACCGAATAACACTGTTTTGCTGTCGAGCTGATATTTTATTGACAATTAAGGTACAAGTGTCACTACGATCTGAACTGAATCTGTAACAAAATATTCTCCTACAACTTCACAATCTGTACATTCATGTTTCAGTGCGCTAAATGATAGATCACACCTGAGTGTAACAGTGATATATCACATCAAACCTTACTATGAAAGTGACGCAATGTGTTAGCTTGAAATTGATACATCATGTGTCAATGTGAAAACATTGTATTATGTGTCGATGGGAAAATGTTGTATCACGTGTCAGTCTGAAATTGATACATGCGTTAGTGTGAAAAGTATGCATTACATCTACGTGTGAAAGGTATGCATCACATGTCTGTGTGAAAGGTATGCATCACATCTGTGTGTGAAATCTATATATCATGCGTTTGTGTGAAAGTGATACATCATGCGTCAGTGTGAAGTCACGCATCTTGCCATCAGAATAAGAGGAATTTTTTTTAGTATATCATATATCAATGACGTGTGTGGAAATTCTTTTCCCATTTCAACTGAGAACCGTCCCTTCGTCTCACACTGGAGTGGGAAGTGGAAGGTTCGAGGAGAGGGTTAACAGGGTCCTTGGCGTTGGGACATTCCCTGCCAAAGGGCACCTGAAGTTTACCTGGAGAAGGTTTCAGGGGTCAACGCCCCCGAGATCTGGTCTGAGACCAGGCAGCCGGGAGTTACTCGCTGACTCTCAAGTATGCACACTGCAAGATAAGGTCTTAGTACCTGAAGTCTTCCTGTGGGTTAAGGCCACCAGTGATAATAACGAATGTTAGGACATTCTATCTCCTTGCATTCACAAAAGCAAAGGGAGTTGGCTTATTAGCTGGGAATGCATTCAACCATCCTAGGCTTCCCTCGAGGAGAGTGAAAAGTACCCTGACCAGTCTAATTTAGAAGCCTAGCATGGCCACAGCGACATGGCATCTTTCCGGAATACATGTATTGGGGAGCCTGATTCAAAACAAAACACATACTTCTAACATACAAGAGAAGGCATACATCATTTATATCAATTTAATGTGTGGTACGTGCGTCTCACAGAATATAGTGAAGAAACTCACAGACGATGTGCTCCTAGTATAACTTCCTGCACCAAACAGTGAGACACAGTGTATGTGGACACTCCTGCTATCGTAAGTATACACAAGGATGTGCAAGGTATATTAAACTGTTGTAACTATTCAGTGATGCTTGGACGCAGTGAACGCTATTCTAAGTGGAACAGGGAGTAAGTACACAAGTCAGCAACTTGTGGATGGAACAATAACATAAACAGAGACATTCACGCAAATCCAGGTGTGCACAACACCTGGACAGGTGAAGTACCCACATTCCTTTCTAGTATCAAATTAAACAGACTGCAGTCAGTAATGTTTAATGCAAGGCTGGGTTAGTGGATCTTTAAGGGGTATAATATATGAGTGAAACTAAAATATGAGAGTTCATTGGCACTTTAAACAGGGAATGGCTTTATTTGACAACGTTGCTCAAACACAGGGGCTTTTTTAAGTTCTTGACTGAGCCCCACCCTCTATTTGACAACGTTCCTCCAGTACTGGGGCTTTTTGTAAGTTCTTGACTGAGCCCCGCCCTCTATTCTTCAAACTAATTATTATGGAAAAATGTTAGAATTCTTGCAACAGTAAAGCGAAGTTAATATTAGACACATTTAGCCAAATACACATGAAAACCTACGTTTTCTGAGGCATGATCCATTATTTTTATACTGACGCATGATGCATCACTTTCTTAGTGAAGAATGATGTGTCAATTCCACACTAACGCATTATGTGTCACTTTCACACTGACGCATTATGCGCCACTTTCACACTGACGCATTAACGATCATACGAGGAAGTTTCACATGTGCTGAGGTGCAGGTAATTACACAACCAGGGTAATTAAAGGTGGAGCCCTGCATGTTTTCATAGGATCTGCAGCTGTAACCGGGTCCTACCTGTAATCAGAAAATTGTCGTGTCTCGTGGGTCTGTTGAAAAGACATGTATCGAATGTACATTGAACCACTGGGTGACATTTACCGTGGGTTTTCCAGTACGCTTGATCACTTGTGTTGGTGTAAGGCAGTCTTGAAGGAGTGGTATATCGCTTGTTGGATGACTCCTTTTTGGTGGAGTTTGGCTACACACCTGAGCCCACGTATCCTGTTCACGTATGTTTTAAGTATACGAGGCCCTCCACATTCGCGAGGGTTGGGGGGTCAAGAACCTCGCGAATTTTCCAAATTCGCGAATGTCTGGTTCGCAAATATGATGTAGGGAAATATAATAATACTCTACTGTAGCGTTCGCGAATGTTTTGATGCGCAGATGTACTGTAGGGAAATATAATAAATCGGTCTACTTAGCTAAAAAAATATTGCTTCCTTAACTATTAACCACGACATATCATAAAACATATGAAAACATAACATAAAAAACCACATGAAACCGGGCGGCTGGCATTTTTCGCGAATGTTCGAAGCTAGCAAAAGTGGAACTCGCGCAAGTGGACGTCTAGCTGTAGTCATTTTTATTCAATGAAGAAAAATTTTTTTTTAGGGAATATAAACTATTACATTTTTCTCTATAATGTTAAGGAAATCCCGTTCTCCTTCAGCTGAGGCTGTATTATGAAGAAAAAACACAAGTTACCAGGCCAACATATCGCTCAGTGAAGAACTTTATCAAATAATTGGTTCAGTTAAAACGTCTTGTTTCTACACTGCAATTGTCATTTTCTTCATTTTGTCGGCAGTACTATATTTTCTTCATTCTTGTCGAGTAGTAGTACTATATTTTCTTAATTCTTGTCGGCAGTACTATATTTTCTTCATCTGTCGGTATAAGTACTATATTTTTCTTCATCTTGTCGGTAGTACTATATTTTCTTCATTCTTGTCGGTAGTACTATATTTTCTTAATTCTTGTCGGCAGTACTATATTTTCTTCATCTGTCGGTAGTACTATATTTTCTTCATTCTTGTCGGTAAGTACGATATTTTCTTCATATCTTGGTCGGCAGTACTATATTTTCTTATTCTTGACGGTAGTACTATATTTTATTAATTTCTTGTCGGTAGTACTATATTTTTTTCATTTCTTGTCGGTAGTACTATATTTTCTTAATCTTGTCGGCAGTAAGTACTCATATTTTCTTCATTCTTCCTTCGGCAAGTACGATATTTTGCATTATTCTAGACAAAGATTCTAGTATAATTATTATCAAAACAATATCTACTATGGTACAATTTGCTTGATACAAAGAACCTGTTAAATATTTATTTACATTTAAAAATAGAATGCGCCAAAAAAAATTTCAATTGAATGTCTTTAAACATAAATTAAGTAAAAGTTTGATTTATGAAGTCAAAATTTGTAAAATATAAGTAAAATACCGTTTAGAAGAAAAGAATTGATGAGCATTTTTTAATTAAAAAAATTGCGAGTATGATTTTTACAAGTATCCCATTACAGATTTTCATTGTTTTTGTGTATGATTTACAAGAAAATACTAATGTTCAAAAAAAATATCAGAGCAGTATGCAGTGGCATTAAGCAAATCTAATTAGGATCTATGGAAAAAATCAATTTAGAGCTTTAAAATGCATAGATTGATAATTAAAATACTAAACCTACCATTGAAGTGTGTCGTGATGTTACCAAGTAAAGCGTAGATTAAGCAATGGGAAGAATCCCATGTATATACCAATGATGGGAGGCAGCTCAGCCAGCAGTGCATAGGCCCATTCCTAGAAGTTTTTTAATACGACGTCTGAATATTAGTCTCAAATATTTGGTTACTAATATTATATAAGGTTAAGGTGTATTATATACTTGATTGACCTATTGCAATTTAAGGAATATAGCATTAAATATCACAACGGCAGTAGCTGGATTGCCTTGTGAATATTAATTTCAGACCCCTGCTAATTGATAATTTATTAGAAATATATTGAAGAAGATAACTTAAGGACTTGAATATCCCTGATAAACACATAGAAAGTAAAATTTATAATATATATATATATATTAATATATATATATATATATATATATATATATATATATATATAGGTGGTAGATGGAAAGGACAAACACCCAGGAGGTACTACCGTCCTGCCAAGTGAGTGGTTAAACGAAAGCCTGTAATTGTTTTAATGAATTGGGGGATAGGATTGCTGTGTGTCTTTTGTCTGTCTCATAAAATATGCAAGATTACAGGTACGATTCTTGCTACTTCTGCTTACACTTAGGTCACACTACATACTGTACATGTTTATTTATACACACTCATCTTGGAGTTTTCTTTGATTTTATCTTAATTGTTCTGGTTCTTATTACTTTTTCACTTTATATCCAGGGGGAAGTGGAATAAGGAATTTTCCTCCATAGGTTATGGTGTGTTGTAAAAGTCAACTAAAGCCAGGAACAATGGATAGAACCCCCCTTTCTGTAAAAGATTACTAATAAGAAGAAGAAAATTTTCAAAATGGATGCCTGAATGGCGGGATGTTGTGCGAATGATAAGAAAGAAGATGATTGTGGATTGTTATTGAATGAGAAGAAGTTGGATATGATCCTGGCTTTAAGTGAAACAAAGATGGAGGGGGACGTGAGAGAGTTTCAGTAAATTGGGATTAGGTCAGTGGGGTTTCAAATAGAGCTTAAAGTTAAAGAAGGAGTAGGATAATGTTATGATAAGGTATGGCAGGAAAAGAGGGAGTATAAATGTATTAATTCAAGGACTACCATGGGTTGAAATATAGGTTGGATGTGATAAAAGTGGGTTATAGTAAGGCGCATATGCACCTGGAGAAGAGGATGTGTAGAGGAGAGAGAGAGAGATTTTGGGAATTGTTGAGTGTGTGTGTGGGGAGTTTTGAACCAAGTGTGAGAGTACTTGTGGTTGGGGATTTCAATGCTAAAGAGGGTACAAAAATGTTGTGGAGGGTAGTAGGTAAATTTGGGGTGCCAGGGGTAAATGAAAATGGGGGAGCCTTTAATTGGTTATGTGTAGAAAGATGTTTGGTAATAAGTAATACCCCCACAAATCTCCCCCGCGGATAAATAAATATACAAGATATGATATAGCATGTAATGAAAGTAGTATGTTAGATTATATATTGGTGGATAAAAGTGATGGGTTAGGCTTCAGGATTGTACATGTTTTGGAGGGGCGCAACGGATATATCTGATTATTATTTAATTGTATCTACAGTTAGAGTCAGAGTGAAAATCGCAACAACAAGCAAAAAAGAGAGGTGAAAGTGTATAAAATTAAGGGAGGAAGTAGTTTCGGTGAGATATATAAGCAACTGTGGCAGTAAGGTGGGGCTGTGCAAGTATGAGTGTGGTGGGGGGCGGAGTTGAAGAGGGTTGGAATAGTTTTAAAAATGCAGTAATAGAATGTGGGGCCAGAAGTTTGTGGTTATAGGAGGGTGGGTGCAGGGGAAAGAGGAGTAATTGGTTGGAATGATGCAGTAAAGGGTGTGATGAGAAGAGAAAAAGATAGCTTGGGGAGGTTTTACAAAGCAGAAGTGTTATAAGAAGAGTATGAGTATATGGGGGTAAAAGAAAAGGTGAAGAGAGTGGGTGAGAGGAAGAGTGCAAAAGGACGGCAGATGATAGAGTGCGAGAGGCACTGTCAAGAAATTTGTGAAAATAAGGAAAAAAATTTGGTGTGAGATAAACAAGTTAGAAAAGCCTATGGAACAAATGGATTTGTCAATAAAAAACTGCAGTAGTGGAGTTATTAGATTGGGGAGATGGAGGTATTGCGGTAGATGGCGAGATATTTTGAGGGAACTTTTAATGTTGAGTAGAAAGGGAGGCGGTTGGTAAATTTTCATGTGTGCATGGCCAGGGAGGTATACCATCTTCAAGGAGTGAAGAAGGAGCAGGATGTTGAGTGTGGAGGAGGTTGCGTGAGGCATAGTTAGAATTGAAAGGGGGTAAAGCAGCTGGACTGACGGGATCATGACAGAAATGTTTAAAAGCAGGGGGGGTATATAGTGTTGAGTGGTTGGTATTTTTGTTTAATAAATTTGAAAGAGGGGAAGGTACCTAGATGGCGGGAGAGCATGTATAATTTCCTTTATATAAAGGGAAGGGGGACAAAAGAGATTGTAAAAATTAAAGAGGAATAAGTTTTACTGAGTATACCAGGAAAAGTGCATGGTATGGTGGTTATTATTGAAAGAATTAGAGGCAAGACGAATGTAGGATTGTGAATGAGAAGGAGGTTTTAGAGTGGGGAGGGATGTTTGAACAAGTGTTTGCTTGGAAGCATATAGTGAAACCAGTATTTAGATAAAGGTAGGCACACCTCAGCACCCCCCCCCCCTTCTCTGCATTATGGATTTAGATCTGATATGATGGATTGGGGGGAGCATGAAGCAAAAAAAGGCAAGCAAAAGAGGAGAAAACGTGGCAGATGTTGCAAGTGTATGGAATAGTGTAGTTAAATGTTGTAAGAATTTTTTTGAGGTAGTGAGGCTCAGGCTTCAGGTTTTTCAAGGTTAGGGTCAGTAGAGAGAGGGTAGAAGAGGAGGGAGACTACTTCCAGGGAAAGGTGGGTATTAACAGGGATTGTTGTAATGTCACGATGGTTGTTTAATATATTTATAGATTTGGATTGTAAAAAGAAGTTAAATGCTAGGGTTATATAGGGAGAGGGGGTGGGTTAAATTATGGGGAAATCAATTTACAAAATGGGAAATTGACGCCGCAGTGTTACTTTTTGCTGATGATACTGTGTTATGGGAGAGAAGATTCTAAAAGAAATAGTTGCAAAGGTTAGTGGCGCGCGAGTTTAAGAGAGTGTGTAAACGGTAGAAATAAGTTGAAATGAAATGGAAAAGATTTTAGAAAGTTGAAAGCGAAACATAGAAAAGAAAGTAAGACGGATGAGGGTTATCAAATGATTTAGATAAAGCAAAATTAGATATCAAATTGGAGGAGAAGGAGCTAGTATAGAAAGATAAGTGAATGTTTTCAGATATTTAGCGAGTTTGACGTTGTAGCAGATGATTGTATGTGGATGAGGTTAATCATAGAAACTGATGAAGGAAAAGGTGAGTGTGCATTGAGGTATTGTGTGGAGACAATAAAACATTATCTATGGAAGAAAAGAAAGGAAATCTATGAAGTACAGTGCTATCAACACTCTAATGGGTGTGAAGTTTGGGTTGTAAATGCTGCAGCGACGGAGGCGGGTTGGAGTTAGATGTCTCTGTTTAAGGGCCACAATGTTGGTTGAGTCAGTAAATATTATGCAGAAAATTCGTGAGTGTGGAAAATTAGGAGATGTGGAGTTAATAAAGTATTCAGACACGAGGTCCTGAAGAGAAGGAGTTATTGAGGTGGTTTGCGTCATTCTAGAGCGGATAAATCTGTTAGGGGAAGGGAAGGCGAGGTGGGGTCGTCCTATTGAAAAGGTTTGAGGGAGGCGGGGGTGGGTGTAAAGGAGGTTTCGTGGGCGAGGGGCTTGGACTTCCAGGAAGCATGCGAGCGTGTTAGGAGTGAATAGGGACCTGCCTAGCTGTTGGAGTGTGAAGCTGGGTAATATTTAGTGAAGGGATTCAGGTAAACCGTTTTTTTTATTATAGCCGGACTTGACTACTGTAAACTGGAAAGTACAATGCGTTGCACTTTCAAGGAGGCGTTTGGGGACTCACTGGCAGTTTGGAGGGATAATGTTGTGTATCTTTATATGTACATGCTTCTAAACTGTTGTTTTCTGGGCACTCTGCAAAAACATGAGTGAGGTGATGTGTTGAATGATGATGAAAGTATTTTATTTTTGGGGATTTTCTTTCTTTTGGAGTCACTCTGCCTCTGTGGGAGACGTTAAAACATTTAATATATATTATATATTATATATATATATATTATATATATTATATATATATATATATATATATATATATATATATATTTATATATATTGATATATATATATGCAAACAACCACTGTAAAAAATAGTGAAATTCGAAGCGCTTTCGTGAACTCTCCAACATTATCAAGGATCTATAAAAGGAATCATCAGAGGAAGGCATTAAAGGGTTATGACCACACCTCACCATCACCATCCCACAACTAAGCAACAACCTTGACGCGCGACGACACCCGACTCATAAAAAGAAGGAACACTGCAGCGGCCCCTCTGGCACCAACTAGACAGGGGATCCTTGACGACATTTCACTAACAAAATACTTCACCAAAAATTAAGGTTTCTTATTTGTCCAATGTATTATAATTAAATTTATCCCAAATTTTATTAATATAAATGTCTAATTTATATATTCAAAGGATATTATTCATATCATTTTCAAAACTGCTTTTTTTGAACAAGATTCATTACCATTCCTGTCAACAATGGACTTGTTATGTTAGATATCAATTTCTCAACTTTTTGAAAATTAACTGGTTGGTTAAAATCCTCTTAACATGAATAATAGAGCATCGGAACTCTTGTCCAGTTCTAATGCTATAGTTATGTTGTTTTATCTTAGTACGAGACTTTTACCAGTTTGACCATAAAAGAGACATTATTGTATGAGAAACCATCAGTACGCATATATTGACAGGAGTGATCTCTCTATAAAAAAAGTTCATAGAACATAAGAACTTAACAAAGAAGTGAACACCTGCAACAGGCCTACTGACCCATGCAGAGCAGGTCATGTCCACCCCCTGGATTAGCTTAATGACCCACCCAGGTCTGGTCACCTCCACTCAAAGGAAGGAACACGGCACCAGACCCAGCAGACAAGCTAGTCCGGTCCAATCACACCCACCACACCCACTCATGTATTTATTAACCTATATTTTAAAATACACAAACGTTTTTATGCCTGAATATCTGTAATCGGGAGGTTGTTTCACTCATCCACAACTCTATTACCAAACCAGTTGCTTTCCTATATCTTCCAGAATCTGATATTTTTACAACTTGCAAACCATTGCTGCGAGTCCTGTCTTGGCTGAAATTTTAGCACGCAATTTACACCCCTTTATTTATTCTGTTTTCATTTATACACCTCGATCTATCTCCCTAATTCTATGTCATTCGACAGAAGTGCAGATTCAGGTCCCTTCAGTCTATCCTCAAAAGGGAAAGATTTTGAATGAACATTTAAAATGGTTTAAAATACGACAGATTGTTAGTGTAAGAACACATATGCAACAGTCAGGTATCTTTAATTTCGAAACGTTATCGCCTACACAGTAGGCTTCTTATTGGTTTCAGACAACGGAACCAATGCTCTTCCCAGACTGAGGGACTGACCACCTCAAAACTTTAAGGGTGATGGACATGATTACATCGTCTTCAAGTATTTTGCTTTCTATCAATTTTCTGCTACTCGATGAAGAAGCCTACTGTGTAGGCGAAACGTTCGAACTTAAAGATACTGACTGGTTGCATATGTGTCTTACCTAACAAGATTTCTGATACATAGGATCATCTTTGTCATCCTCCTCCGTACGTTTTCCAGTGAATTTATATCCATTCTGTAATATGGTGACCAGAACTTAGCAGCATAGTCTAATTGAGGCCTAACCAAGGTTATATAGAGTTGAAGAACAACTTGAGGACTTCTATTATTTATACTTCTAGATATGAAGCCAAGAATTCTGTTAGCTTTATTGCAAACACTAACGCACTGTTGTCTTCGTTTTAGATTACTGCTAACCAGAACTCCTAAATCCTTTTCCCAATTATTAGTATTAAGATTTACATTATTTAGTTTATATGTCGCATGGCTATTTTCCTGTCCAACATTTAGAACTTTGCATTTCTCTATATTAAACTGCATCTTCCACTTCTCCGACCATTGCATCAGTCTATTCAAATCATCCTGGAGTGCTCTAGTGTCCTCATTAGAAGGAATTGGAGGGCCTATTTTGGTGTCATCAGGAAATTTGCTTATATCGCTATTTATTCCCTCATCTATTTCGTTTATGTAAATTGTGAACAACAACGGGCCCAACACTGACCCCTAAGGGACACCGCTTGTGACGTACCCCAATTCTGATTTCTCCCCATTTATGCAAACTCTCTGCTGCCTATTTGTCAGCCATGCCTCTACCCAGGAAAAAATTCTCCTCCTATTCCATGTGCCTTAAGTTTCCTCAATAGCCTCTGATGTGGAACTCTATCGAAAGCCTTACTGAAGTCCATATACACAATATCATATTCATTACCATGATCTACCTCCTCAAACACCTTAGTGAAAAATATTTGTAAATTCGTAAGACAGGAGCGCCCCTTTGTAAAACCGTGTTGAGAGTCATTAATCAATCTGTGCCTATCAAGATGGCTACGAATTGCTCCGGCAATTATTGATTCCATAAATTTTCACACTATGGAGGTAAGGCTTATTAGTCTATAGTTCGAAACCAAGGACCTGTCACCTGCCTTGTAAATAGGTATTACATTTGCCATTTTCCACTTATCTGGCACTATGCCAGTTTGTAGTGATATGTTAAAAAGATTAGCCAAAGGTATGCTAAGTTCCTATTTACATTCCTTTAACACACTTGCAAACAGTTCATCAGGGCCTGGAGATTTGTTAGGTTTTAGTTTCTCTATTTGTCGGAGAACCATGTCACTAGTTACCGCAATCGTGCATAGTTTATTATTGCCCTGTTCTACATAATCTATTATTTCAGGAATATCGCTAGTATTTTCCTGAGTGAAAACTGAGAGGAAGTGGGTTTTGAGAATTTACACTACCCTTATCCTGTCGTGTCTGACCGGGTTTACTCTTAAGTTTGTCATCTTGTCCCTAATTTTACTTCTGTTCCTGAAAGAACCCTTTTGGGTTAGTTTTTAAACCCCTTGGGATTAGCCTCATAATCCCTTTGCTTTTTTATTCCTTTTTTTTATTTTCTCTTCAATTGAATTATGATTTCTTAACTGCCCCCCCTCTTTTGTATCCCTATTATCCCTCTCTTTTGCCCAATGAGATGTTTTAATCTTTTGTTCATCCTTTGGGATCATTTTTGTTAATCAATTTCCCTATCGGAAAAAAAGTTGTTGGGGCTAAAACATGCTCTAAAAAAACGTTTTTGGAAACCCAAAGTCACCTCCCTGACCCCAGTCAGGACTTCTAATTTAGCCCACCCGGTTTAATTTTTCAGCCCCATGAAGTCGCCCAAAAGCAAAATCTGGGCAGATTTTTGTTGCAGTTTTGGGTAATTTCCCATGTTTTTTGAAACAAAGTGTTTTGTGATCTTTCTCCAAAATCATCTTTAACCCTCAAATTATTAATTATGAATCTTTTTTTGGAAAAGAATAAGTCAAGCAGATTGTTTCCTCTAGTTGGTTTGTCACAACCTGTTCAAAAAAGCAATCCTGAACCGTATAAGAAATTTCCCCTAGATCTGATTTCCTGTCTATTGTTCCAAATCAATTTGTCTAAATTTAAATCTCCCATTTCACAACATTTTCATATCTAGTTGCTTATAAATTTCGTCCCATAACAGCTTACTGCACTCCCTGCCAAGGTTTGGGGCCTATTCACATCCAAAATTAATTTGTCAGACCTCGAGAAACTGTAACCAAACAGTTTCTGTGTTCGTGTTTTAATTTATATCTTTGTCTAAGACAAAAATTTTTAAATTTTCTCTGACATACATCACCACCCCCACCCTTCCTGTTGCCTATCAGTGTGGAATAGTTTATAAACAAGAACTAAGAACAAAAGAATGTGGAACACTCCCGAAGGCCTACGGCCCATACGAGGCAGGCCCTTATCAAACGCCTCTACCTAAGCAACACAAGGGTTTTGGTCGCCTGAAATCAATTCCTCAACTTCCACTAGTGAGAGGGGCGGATTTGAGGGGGACCCTGCCCTTTCAAACTGAGTTCTTACCTTCCTAGTGGCCTAGTCTCACCTCTTGGCGCTTAAAAGTCGATCCTGTCACTTTTTTCTCCTTTGTTTCATACTATGGAACTGCTCTTTCCAGATGAGGGACCCCCCTAAAAAATTTTTAAGGGTGATGGCGATTCATCGTCTTCAAGTATCTTCTGCTTCTATCAACTTTTCTGTACTTGATGAAGAACCCTCTGTGTAGGCGAAATTTTTCAAAAAAAGATACCTAACTGTTGCATATGTTTTTTCCCTAACCCCCTCATTCCAACACCTTTACCGGGCAAAGTTTTCGTTGTGATATTTTGGGTTTTTCTTCCGAGACGTTCAATTCCAGGCCCTTCTCACAAGATCATGCAGTTAACCATCAATAAAGTTTCCTTAAACTCAAAAATGATGGCAAACTTCCTTTCCTCGCGTTTTTGTGCAATCCCCCGACAGTGAAAAATTTCTCTTCAAAGTGTTTTTAAAAAACCTCCCAACAAGGACGTCTTATCATTCTTTTCACCCAAGGCTCCCGCACAAGAGGGAGCCTCTTCGCTTCTTCTTGAGAGTTTCGCATTCACCCCTTGTTTTCTGAAGAAGAATGCCTTAATAAACACAAGCCTTTACACGTTTTCAGTTCCCATTTTCTTCTCCGAGTTTGCAGATCAAGGCACAAGCTATCCTCAACAAACCCCCCAGGAAAACACCCCCCCTCATTTTCATAGTATCCATGTGGCGTGTTGCCACGAATACTCGCAGGGCATTGCTTGAGTAACATCACTTTTCCCACCATAAACACATCATCTATCAAAGATCAACTCAAAAACGCACCCCCACATCTAACTTCTACAGCAGCGCCACACTACCCCCTGGGGTTCTGTCCCAAGAAATATGTAGGCGAGCAGGCAGAGTTTGCGTCCCCCTAAATGGAGAAAGAAATGCCTTAACAGAGCGATGTGTCCTCCCGGAGCTCCACGGGGCATTTTAGAAATGGAAGAGGCACAATGTTTACGAACCCGACCTCAGACGCCGACGGTGCCCAGAACCTCTAATCGCCTACCGAAAATAGAAGCAACACTGGAAACTAAAAAAATTTTAAAAAACTTGGCTACTGATTCTTAAAACAGCACCAACCCAACAACACAGGGTCACATGATTTCATCGTCTACCCGTCCTCATCTGGTAGAGGTTGTTTTTATAGGACCTGCTCGCATGGGCCCGTAGGGGTTCTACGTTTTCCCCCATTCTTATGTTCTTTGACATTCCCCAGGTCACGGCGTCACCCCCTCACTTCCCCCTATATATAAATGTCTTTTATCTGTTTTTAGAAGTGATCAAGGTCCCCGGGCCGAAACGTTTTCTAAAAAATTGTTATAGTGTTTGCTTCGTGTCTTTTAAACCAACTTGTCGGTTTTATTACCAAGGTTTTACCATCTCAAAAATATAAGTAACAGAAGTCCAAAAAATTATTTTACAGCTCTTAATCATAGTGGGCCTATTTGGGTTTTGTGCTCAGTTTTGGTTTTTTTACTAAGGGTGGGGGGGGGCATTTGACTCGTTAGAGAACATAAGAGAAGAATGACTAAAATGATTTACTGTGTAAGGAACCCCCGTATGAAGATAGACTTAAACCTTTAAAATTCCATCTCGGGGAGGGTAGAATGAGGGGGGATACATTTAAGTGTATAAAGGGGTGACGGATAGCAAGGGAGATATTAATAAAGTACTGGGGTGTCGAAACCGGTAAGAACCCGAAATAATGGATATAAATTGGATAAATTTTGATTTTGAAAGGCATAGGTAAATACTGGTTTTTAAAAAGAGTTGTAGATGCGTGGGAAAAGTCTTCCCAGTGGGGGTAGAGGCTAGGGCCTTTTGGGAGCTTTAAAAGAGACTGGAAAATTATGATGGGAGGGGGGTTTTTTTGGTGTCATGGGGTAGGGGTTATTTCTTGGGGGCTTTAGGTAGAGGTCGTTTTGATAAAGGGCCCCGCCCCGTATGGGCCGTAGGCCTTCTGCAGTGTTCCTACATTTTTGTTCTTATGTTCTTGTGTTATTAACTATTCCCACTGTAGGGTCAACAGGAAGGGTGGTGGTTTTGGTGATGTATGTCAGAGAAAATTTAAATTTTTGTCTTAGACACGATATAAGTTAGAAACATCGAAAACGAATCTGTTTGGTTACGTTTCCAGGGTCGTGACAAAAATTTAATTTTGGATGTGATTTTAGGGCCCCCCAACCCTTTGGCAGGGAGTGCAGTAAGCTGTTATGGGACGAAATTATAAGGCATCAGTATAAAATGTTGTGATAAAGGGGATTTTAACTTTAGACAAATTGATTGGGGAAAAATATGACAGGAAATCATGAGTTTTGTTTCTTTCTTGATACGGTTCAGGGTTTCTTTTAGAACAGGGTGACAGCCCCAAATAGAGGAAACAAAATTTCTTGGACTTGTTCTTTCCAACAAGATTCACAATTAATTCTTTAGGTTAATGTGAGTTTGGGAAAGATCACAAATCACTTAGTTTCAATAATCATGGAATTACCCGATAACTGCAATCAAATCTTGTCCCCGATTTTCGCTTGGTTGCTTCTGGGACTGAAAAATTACCCGGGTGGGCTAAATTAGGAAGTCCTGACTGTGGGGCGGTTTGGTGATCTTGGTTGCCAATAACGTTTTTCAGGCATTGTTCTAGTGCCCCGACAACTTTTGTTCCGAGTAGGGAAAATTTGATCTAACAAAAAAAGTCCCCAAAGGATGAACAAAGATTAAAAAATCCATTGGGCAAAAGGAGGTATATATAGGATATCAAAGAGGGGAGGGCAGTTAAGAAATCAGTATATTCAATTGAAGAGAGAAATAAAGAAAGGAATAAGAAAAGCGAAAAGGGATTATGAGGCTAAGGTCGCAAGGGATTCAAAGACTAACCCAGGTATACAGAAGTAAGATTAGGGACAAGACTGACAAACTTAAGAGTAACTCAGGTCAGATCACTGACAGTGATAAGGATATGTGTGAAATTCTCAATACCTACTTCCTCTCAGTTTTCACCAGGAAAATACTAGCGATATTCCTGAAATAATAGATTATGTAGAACAGGACAATAATAAACTATGCACGATTGCGGTAACTAGTGACATGGTTCTCCGACAAATAGAGAAACTAAAACCTAACAAATCTCCAGGCCCTGATGAACTGTTTGCAAGTGTGTTAAAGGAATGTAAATAGGAACTTAGCATACCTTTGGCTAATCTTTTTAACATATCACTACAAACTGGCATAGTGCCAGATAAGTGGAAAATGGCAAATGTAATACCTATTTACAAGGCAGGTGACAGGTCCTTGGTTTCGAACTATAGACTAATAAGCCTTACCTCCATAGTGGGAAAATTTATGGAATCAATAATTGCCGAAGCAATTCGTAGCCATCTTGATAGGCACAGATTGATTAATGAATCTCAACACGGTTTTACAAAGGGGCGCTCCTGTCTTACGAATTTACAAATATTTTTCACTAAGGTGCTTGAGGAGGTAGATCATGGTAATGAATATGATATTGTGTATATGGACTTCAGTAAGGCTTTCGATAGAGTTCCACATTCAGAGGCTATTGAGGAAACTTAAGGCACATGGAATAGGAGGAGAATTTTTTCCTGGTAGAGGCATGGCTGACAAATAGGCAGCAGAGAGTTTGCATAAATGGGGAGAAATCAGAATTGGGGTACGTCACAAGCGGTGTTCCTTAGGGGTCAGAGTTGGGCCCGTTGTTGTTCACAATTTACATAAACGAAATAGATGAGGGAATAAATAGCGATATAAGCAAATTTCCTGATGACACCAAAATAGGCCGTCCAATTCTTTAATGAGGACACTAGAGCACTCCAGGATGATTTGAATAGACTGATGCAATGGTCGGAGAGAAGTGGAAATGATGAAAGTTTAATTTAGAGAAATGCAGAATTCCTAATATGTTGGACAGGAAAACAAGCCATGCGACATATAAACTAAAATAATGTAAATCTTAATACTAATAATTG
The DNA here is from genome assembly GCF_026875155.1 of Cherax quadricarinatus. Classification (NCBI taxonomy): domain Eukaryota; kingdom Metazoa; phylum Arthropoda; class Malacostraca; order Decapoda; family Parastacidae; genus Cherax; species Cherax quadricarinatus. The sequence goes on from NC_069432.1 coordinate 6,507,385, forward strand.
ACGGAAATAAGATTATAGGAAGTTTCAGGTTAGCAGTAATCTAAAACAGAAGGACAAACAATGCGTTAGTGTTTGCAATAAAAGCTAACAGAATTCTTGCTTCATATTAGAGTATAAATATTAGAAGGTCTAGGTTGTTCTTCAAACTCTATATATCCTTGGTTAGGCCTCTTTAGATTATGTTGCTCAGTTCTGGTACCTATTACAGAATGGATATTATTCACTGGAAACGTACAAGGAGGTTGACAAAGATGATCTATGTATCAGAAATCTTCCCTATGAGGATAGACTGAGGGCCTGAATCTGCACTCTGTCGAAATGACATAGAATTAGGGAGATATGATCGAGGTGTATAAATGGAAAACAGGAATAAATAAAGGGGTGTACATAGCGTGCTGAAAATTTCCAGCCAAGACAGGACTCGCAGCAATGGTTTCAAGTTGGAAAAATTCAGATTCTGGAAGGATATAGGAAGCAGTGAAGCTGGTTTGGTAATAGAGTTGTGGATGAGTGGAACAAACTCCCAAGTACAGTTATTAGGGCTAAAACGTTGTGTAGTTTTAAAATATAGGTTAGATAAATACATGAGGGGGTGTGGGTGGGTGTGAGTTGGACCGGACTAGCTTGTGTGCTGGGTCTGGTGCCGTGTTCCTTCCTTGAGTGGAGGTGACCAGACTGGGTGGGTCATTAGGCTATCCAGGGGTGGACATGGACCTGCTCTGCATGGGTCAGTAGGCCTGTTGCGTGTTCCTTCTTGTTAAGTTCTTATGTTCTTATGAACTTTTTTTACAGAGTGATCACTCCTGTCAATATATGCGTACTGATGGGTTCTCATACAATAATGTCTCTTTTATGCAATGTTCTTTACCGTTAACGGTCAAACTGGTAAAAGTCTCGTACTAAGATTAAAACAACATAAATATAGCATTAGAACTGGACAAGATTCCGATGCTCTATTTATTCATGTAAGAGATTTTAACCAACCAGTTGATTTTCAAAAAGTTGAGAAAGTTGTATCTAACAAGTCCATGGTTGACAGGAATGTAATTGAATCTTGTTTCATAAAAAGCAGTTTTGAAAATGATATGAATATTTCCTTTGAATTATATAAATTAGATCTATTTATAATTAATAAAATTTGGGAAAAATTTAATAATAATACATTGGACAAATAATAAACCTTAATTCTTGGGTAGAATATTTTGTTAGTGAAATGTCGTCAGGACCTGTCTAGTTGGGCCAGAGGGCCTGCTGCAGTGTTCCTATTTTTTTTGAGTCGGGTGTCGTCGCGCGTCAGGTGTTGCTTTGTTGTGGGATGTGATGGTGAGGTGTGGTCCAGACCCTTTATATGCCTTCCTCTGATGTATTCCTTTTATAGATCCTTGATAATGTGAGAAGTCACGAAAGCGCTTCGAATTTCACTATTTTTTTACAGTGGTTGTTTTGCATATATTATTATATTTATATATTATATATATATATATATATATATATATATATATATATTATATATATATATTATATATATATATATATTATATTTATATATATATATATATATATATATATATTTAGTCTCGTGCCGGATATGTAAAAATGGTCAATTAGCAAAATCTCATTTAAATTAAGTCTTCTAAATTTCCTCTATAGTTAAAGATATTTTTTTTTATTATGTAATGTAAAAAATTTTAATTTGCACAAAGAATCTTAGAAAACTTACCTAACCTTATTTAATCAAGAAACAATTTATTTTAGTTAACCAATATATATTTAGATTTGTTACAGAAATTTTCACTAACAAACAGTGAAATATATTTTTTTTGTAGGTCGAATGATTTGGCGAATTATGCTACACAATTTTTCTTCTTGTTATATGGCATAGATCAGTCGTGCTATTTAAGCAAGATTCGCAAGTTCTGCTATTCGGCCGCTATATATATATATATTATATATATACTTATTATATTATATATTAAATAAATTATCTATATATATGAATATATTATATTATATTATATAAGATGTGGACTCTTCCCACAGATGCCAGGGTGACCAAAAGAAAGAAATTCCCAAAAATAAATACTTTCACTCATTCTAAACTATTCACCTCACATGTTTTTGCAGGTGCCCAGTAAAACAACAGTTTTAGAAGCATGTACATATAATTACCAACAATTCCCTCCAAACTGCCAGTGTCCAACGCCTCTGAAGTGCACGCATTTACTTCCAATTTACAGTAGTCAAGTCGGTATATAAAAATAATCGGTTTACCTGAATCCCCTTTACTAAATATTACCTGCTCAACTCCAACAGTAGTCAGGTCCCATTATCCCATCAAAAACCTAGCATGCTTCCCGGAAGTCCCAAACCCCGCCACAAACTTCCTTTACCCGCCCCCCCTCAAAACCCCTTTTCAAGGACGACCCCTACCTCGCCTTCCTTCCCCTACAGATTTATCCCTCGCTTCTAGATTTTTGGACCAAACCACCTCAATAACTCCTCTTCAGACCTCTGTCTAATACTTTTATTAACTCCACATCTCCTAATTTTCACACTCCGAATTTTCTGCATAATATTTACTCAACACATTGCCCTTAAACAGGACTCTCCACCGCCTCCTCGCTGCAGCATTTACAACCCAAGCTTCACACATGTAAGAGTTTTGATAGCACTGTACTTTCATAGATTCCTTTCTTTTCCTCCATAGATAATGTTTTTTGTCTCCACATATACCTCAATGCACCACTCACCTTTTTTCCTTCATCAGTTCTATGATTAACCTCATCCATCATACAATCATCTGCTGACACGTCAACTCGCAAATATCTGAAAACATTCACTTCTTCTATATCTCCTCTCCAATTTGATATCTAATTTTGCTTTATCTAAATCATTTGATACCTCATCATCTTACTCTTTTCTATGTTCGCTTTCAACTTTCTACCTTTACACACTCTCTTAAACTCGCCCACTAACCTTTGCAACTTTTCTTTAGAATCTCCCATAAGCACAGTATCATCAGCAAAAAGTAACTGCGTCAATTCCCATTTTGTATTTGATTCCCCATAATTTAAACCCACCCCTCTCCCTATACCCTAGCATTTACTTCTTTTACAATCCAATCTATAAATATATTAAACAACCATCGTGACATTACACATCCCTGTCTAAGACCCACCTTTACCTGGAAGTAGTCTCCCTCTCTTCTACTGACCCTAACCTGAGCCTCACTATCCTCATAAAAATTCTTTACAACATTTAACTACCTATTCCATACACTTGCAACATCTGCCACGTTGCTCCCCCCATCCACTCTATCATATCTAAATCCATAAATGCAATGAAACTTCCTACCTTTATCTAAATACTGTTCACATATATGCTTCAATGCAAACACTTGATCTACAACATCCCCTCCCCACTCTAAAACCTCCTTGCTCATCCACAATCCTACATTCTGTCTTGCCTCTAATTCTTTCAATATTAACCCTACCATGCACTTTTCCTGGTATACTCAGTAAACTTATTCCTCTTTAATTTTTACAATCTCTTTTGTCCCCCTTCCCTTTATATAAAGGAATTATACATGCTCTCCGCCAATCCCTAGGTACCTTCCCCTCTTTCATACATTTATTAAACAAAAATACCAACCACTCCAACACTATATATCCCCCCCTGCTTTTAACATTTCTGTCATGACCCCCTCAGTTCCCGTGCTTTACCCCCCTTTTAATTACTATGCTCA
>NC_069432.1:6511629-6516629 GCF_026875155.1 Cherax quadricarinatus
GAAAAAAAATAGACGGGTTACCCACGTTTAAATAACACTCCCCTGGTAAGTCTGATACTTAAAAGATGGGTGATTATTACAACATCAAATAGAGAAAACAAAAAGACTAAGTTATTTTGATCAAAAGTGAAGTTTTCAACCAATAAATCCACTAAAAAAGGCAGGCAGTACTTACCGAGGGGTTGGGAGCTGTGATCAGTGATTATTTTTTAAACCAGAGCCCCACCGCCCCTTTTGGGGTGGGGGGGGGGGAAGAGGGGGGGGGAAGGGGGAAGCGGGGCTAGCTGACCCTACCTTAACAAGCACCAGGGGGGGAAAAAAGGGGGAAAAAAACGGGAGTTTGACTTACCCTACCTTAACGGGTAGCCGGCAGACAACTATCAATTTGGGGGTTGGGGGGAGAAAAAGGCGGAATATGGGGGAGCTAACTGACCCCCTTAACGGTGCCACATGAAAACTATTGTTATTTTTTTTCCCTCTCTACTCCATCTATTAAACTTTTCCCTCACATAGGTGATTTAAAACTAATCCAAACCAAAACTAATATTGCGAATAAAGTCTTTGTGTTCATTGGGGGAAAGGGAGGGGAGGAGGGTGGCAGCAGCAGTTTCTGATTACCTGTAAAGATCAAGAAGGGATCCACGTGAGGTCCCGACCTAAAAAGTGATGAAAATATGTGAATTAGCAGTTTTGGCTTCATAACTCTAGTTTTGTAATACATGCTGGGACAAGCTAAGGCCTAATGCAGTTTTTTTTTCCTCACAAAACACGACAAAATTTACTCTGTACAAAGGTAAGGGGGAAAAGGGTAAATAACGTATAGAATTATTGGGTAGACTCGGTTTGAGTATTCCCTATGTAAGAAATGGTTGTATGACAATAAGTGGGATTCTATGATTGGGGGTTTTTCTCCCTTTTACTAAAGCGCTTCTAAAACAGACTGTCCGAGCAACATAGAAAGTTTCCAATTTTTTTTGGTACCCCATTCGCTGCTGACCACGGTAGATGGGGTTTTTGTGCCTACACCCCTCTGCTTTTGTGGGGCGAGCCCCTTTCGTTACCTGGCTGCGTGTGTGAAGTGGTGCTGTCACACCTCGGCAAAATTTAGTGCCTGTGATTGTCAAGATGCGGTTTCTGAGACAAAGGATAAATACTGTAGGATTGACTATTTAAAAGGGGAATGATAACGCCCATTCTGGCATTCTTATTCCAAAAGGATCACGGGGGAGACTAGGGCGTAAAGAAGTGCTTGTATGGTGTAGTAGTAAAACTACTATCACCAAGGGTTTTAGGGAATCGTTATCACCAGGTTTCAGGACGTGGTCTTAACGTCACACCAGCTGTCAGTGTAAGAATATAGACGTTTTCACAGCACATACAGGGATAAATTTTACGCAACGTTCCCTTTTGAGGCGGACGGGGGGATAAAAGGGAAAGTTTTTGGAAAAGGGATGGTGCATTATGCACAACTGGTACTTTGGGCGGCAGGGCCACGGGTTTTTCCAGAGGTTTTTCAACCTCAAAATACTTTGAGGCACCCAATACCATCCTATTGTATCTACAAGATTTCGGACCAGGTAAGGGTAAGTACCCAGGACAAACGCGTACTCCCGCCTAGGGGTGATATGTCACATGTGGACATTGACAAGCGAAGACAGGGCCTGGACCTGGGGTGGACGCCGCGGGCCCTGCTTAAAAGGTGGCAGGTGGGGAAAAAACATGGGAGGAGGCGTGGGTTTGTGGGCGAGAAGTGGATTGGGAACCAGGACTGGCGGGAGTTGGAGTCCCGCCCCCAGCTCCCTGATCAGGTGTCGTCTCCTGGGATAAGGGGAGCAGCAAGTACAGGAAAGGTTTTGAGATTAGGGGGAATTGGGGGAAAGGGTTTTTAAAAATTTTGTCACCACCAAGAGGGACGTTACATCTGAGCGTGGTGCCCAGGAGAATGGGCGTTTCCCCGAAAGTCTGAGACATGAAAATTTTGGGGCCCATGATGGTGGTTTAGAGTCGCCTTTGAACATTAAACCATTCTCGGGTGGAGGGGAGGTTCATCGAGGGGTAACATCTGACCACACATGTGTAACATGACTGTCACGAGAAAGAGGGGGCTACATCAGATTCTGAGACGCCACCCTGCGAAAAGGCCTGGGAAACAGACTGAGGTGAAGTGTGAAGGTAGCGGTGTAGGTGGGGTAGCCATGATAGGGGCACCGGGAAAAAGGGGGGGGGGGAAAGAGAGCCTCTGAAGGTTCAACTAAATTCAAGCTCTGGGGTTTTTAAAGAGTGATGAAGGAAGCAGGGGGGGAAACTTTTAATGGCCTTGGGGTATGCTTAAATGTTTAAAGGGTTATTAGCGGTAGAAAGAGATTGGTTCGTAATTTTTGAAAAATTAGGGGATGTTGTTTCCTGCAGGAGCACAATTTCAAAGGGGTAGGGTTTGGAGGGGAGATTTCGAGTAGTTACCCGCCCTCGACCCCCCCCAAAAAGGGGGTTGGAAATTTTAATAAGGGAGACGGGCCCCTTTGTTTTGCAGAGAAAACGAGGGAGGAGGGGGGAGGGGGGGGTGTTTGCGGGGATGGGGGGTGGGTGGGTAAACATGTGTCTTTTGGAGTGGTATGCGCCGGCTGAAAAAACTAAAGGTAAGAAAAGTTTGTGTGTGAGGATCTTTTGTTTTTCTTTAGTCACTGCCAAGGTGGGATATTTGGGGGACTGGGGAAAAGGTTTTAAACAGGGTGGCTAATTGGACCCAAGAGGGGGTGGAAAATTGTCTGTGGGTCTTTGGGTTTATTAAGGGATGTTAGGTTTTTGTGATGCCTTTGGGGGGGGGTGTGGGAGACTGAAAAACGTTTGTTAGGATGGTTATGCGCGAGACTAGAAGATGTCCTTTCCGGAAATGGGTGTAAAAACTGATGAGGCTACAAATTTGATCATAGGGGAGTGGTGGGGGAGGTTGGGTGGGGGATGCTCGCGGGCATTTTTAGAAGTTTTTTGGAAAATTAAATTAAGTTGTTAGGTGATGGGGGGGTTGGGGGTTTTTATCCCATGGAGGGAGCTTTGGGGGTTTGGGAAAAACAGGGGGGATGACATTGGACATGGGAGTAGTGGGCGCAAGGGAAAGATTAGAAAATTTTATGTGGAGAGGGAAAACGTATTTAATAATTTAAAATATGGCTGGCTAACTATTTAGAGGATAGGGTTTAAAAGGTTGCTATGGGGGGGGATGGGGGGGAATAATTTTCCCCATGGATGAAAAGCTGAAAAAAAGGGGAAGGGTTTAGGGGGTTGCAAAAAAGAAAGGTTTTAGCGTAAGGGTGCAGGCCGGGGGGGGAAGTCTTTGGGGCGACAAGCCATCAGCGGTTTTTTCGGCATCAAAAGCAAAGGGAGGGGGTGACAGCTATACCTTTTTGAGGTAACGGAGAGGGGGGAAATTTTAAGGGAGGGGAGGAGATACGAACCACGAAGGGGGGATGTGTGCTTTATGGGGAAAGGTTTGGTACGAAAAAATACGGGAAAACATGGTGGGGGGGGGGGTTGACGTGGCGGGGGAAAAAAGGGTGTGAACAAATTGTGCCCGTGGAAAATTTGGGAAAATAGTGTTCAAAAGGGTTTTTGGGGGGGACTATTAGGGAGGGGGAAATAGGGGGAATGCTTTTGGGGAAATTGAGGAAGGGAAAGCCCCCGGGTTTTGATGGTCTCCGGGTTTAGAATTTTATTTAAACATTGGACTTTGGGATGAAAGGAAATTTTTTAGTTGGGTTTTTTAAAACGTATGAAGGAAAAAGGGAAAAGGGGGGGAAAAGCAGGAACCCGGGCATTTTTAAAGTTTTTGGTCCCGAAGGTAAAGGGCAGCCCACCCTTGGGGAGTCCCAATATCACTGATGTTGCGGGGACTAAAAGGTTTTTTGAAAAAAATTTTGGGTAACATTTTTTCAAATGTTTTTGTGGGGAGGGGGGGTGTAAAAATTTCTCATTTGGGTTGCCGGGAAGGTCAAAATGTTTGAAGGACATGGGAAACTGAGAATTTTTGTGGAAGCAAAGGGGTTGGGGGGGAGGGGGGGTTTTTTTGTTGGTTTTAGATTGGGGGGGGACCCCATTTGAAAAGGGGGTTTTATACTTAGGAGACGGGGTTTTGGGGGGGAAAAAATAGTCGGTGGGTAAATACGTTGTACAAGGGGGCGAGAATGAGGTTTACAGATTAAGGGGGGGGGGGTATGGGGGGGGAAAATTTGGGGAAAAGGGTTTAAGGGGCCCCTTAGACAGGGAGGGCCCCATGTCCCAAATTTTGTTTCGTTTTTCCAAAAAACCCCTTTTATAAAAAGGTTGCCCGGGTTGTTTAAATTTACCCCCATGTGGGGGAAAGGTGGGGGGGGGGTTGGGGGGCCGGGCCCCGGGGTTAATTGGATATTCGACGACCCCAAACTGTTTTAAATTCGTAAAGGGGATGTAAAAGGGGGGTTGGGACGGGGTGGTGCAATTATTTGTAATTTTCCAAACGGGTAGCAGGAAATAGGGCGAAGTCAAGGTGCAGGGGGTTGGGGTTTCCTTGGGTGGGGGGTGTGGGAGGGAGATGTAATGTTGTTAAAGAATGGGGGGTTTCCTTTAAAAAAATTTTTGGATTATTTAAAGGACGACATTTTTGGGGCGGCGTGGGAGGAAAACTTTGGGTAAAAATTTTTGGAAAAAGGGTCGGGGGGTCTAGGTGTTTTTGGGGCCCCAGCACCTAACTCTTAACAGCGAAAGGTGAAGTCGTGAATATTTTAAATTTTATAGTAAGGTTTTGGGATGTTGCAGCTGTTTTTTCCCCAAATTTCAGGGACAGCGATTGGGGGAATTCTTTAAAAACGGGTTTTACAAATTTTTGGGGGGGGTTCACGTTTTTGTTTTGGGTTTGGAGGGAAATTTGTAATGTTACCCGTAAAATCAGGGTGGGTTGGGGTTGATGGATTTTGGGAAAAAAGGAGGGGGTTTAAAAGTGTTTATTAAATGGGAAATGTTGCGTGAGG
>NC_069432.1:6528485-6546429 GCF_026875155.1 Cherax quadricarinatus
TAGCTCGACGTGCGTCACGCAATCCAGTGTTGTCATTGAAAGTGTTGTCAGTGAAACTGTTGCCACCGTGGACATTGTTGTCAGGAACGACAGTGTTGTCAGTGAGGACAGTGTTCTCAGGGAAGACAGTGTTGTCAGGGTGGAGAGCGTTGGCAGAGTGGACAGTGTTGTCAAGGTTGATAGTGTTGTCAGCGAGGACAGTGTTGTCAGGGAGGACTATGTTTTCAGGGTGGACAGTGTTGCCAGTGAGGACAGTGTTGTCAGGGTGGACAGTGTTGTCAGGGTGGACAGTGTTGTCAGGGTGGACAGTGAGGACAGTATTATCACTGAGGACAGTGTTGTCAGGGAGGATAGTGCTGTCAGGGACGAAAGTGTTGTCAAGGTGTACAGTGTTGTCAGGCCGGACAGTGTTGTCAGGGTGAACAGTGTTGCCAGAGAGGGCAGTGTTGTCAGTGAGGACATTGTTGTCAGATATGACAGTGTTGTAAGGGTATACATTGTTAACAGGGAGGACAGTGTTGTCAGGGTGGACAGTGTCGTTAGGGTGGACAGTGTTGTCAGGGTGGACAGTGTTGTCAGATAGGATAGAGTTGTCAGTGAGGACAGTGTTGTTAGGGAGGACAGTGTTCTCAGGGAGGATAGTGTTGTCAGGGTGGAAAGTGATGTCAGTGAAGACAGTGTTGTCAGAGAGAAGAATGTTGTCAGAGGACAGTGTTGTGAGGGAGGACAGTGTTCTCAGGATTGACAGTGTTGTCAGCGTGGGTATTGTTGTCAAGGAATACAGTGCTGTCAGCATTAACGGTGCTGTGAGGGTCAATAGTAGTGTCAGGGAGGACAATGTTGTCAGCGTGGACAGTGTTCTCATAGTGAACAGTGTTGTCAGGGAGGACAGTGTTGTCACGATGGACATTGTTGTCAGGGTGGACAGTGTTGTCAGGGTGGAAATTGTAGATGAATGGTTCAGAGAACCGACATGTTGATAAATTAGACACATGTGCAACTCTTGGGTATCTTTATTGAGGAAACGTTTCGCCACACAGTGGCTTCATCAGTCCATACAAAGGAGAATCTTGAAGAACAGGAGGAGAATGAGGTAATCAGTCCCTCAACCTTGATGGACTGAACACATCGACTCAAGGTTGAGGAACTGATTACCTCATTCTCCTCCTGTTCTTCAAGTTTCTCCTACGTATGGACTGATGAAGCCACTGTGTGGCGAAACGTTTCCTCAATAAAGATACCCAAAAGTTGCACATGTGTCTAATTTATCAGGGTGGAAAATGTTGTCAAGGAGGACAGTGTTGTCAGTGGGTAGAGTGTTGTCAGGGAGGACAGTGTTGTCAGGGATGACAGTGTTGTCAAGGAGAACAGTATTGTCAAGAAGGACAGTGTTGTTAGGAAGGACAGTGTTGTCAGGGAGGACAGTGTTGTCAGGGAGGACAGTGTTGTCTGGGAGGACAGTGTTGTCAGCGTGGAAAGTGTTGTCACTGACAAGAGTGTTGCCAGGGAGGAGAGAGATATCAGGGAGGACAGTGTTGTCATGGAGGACAGTGTTGTCAGGGAGGACAGTGTTTTCAGGGAGGACAGTGTTGTCAGAGAGGGCAGTGTTGTCAGCGTGGAAAGTTTGTCACTGACAAGAGTGTTGTCAGGGAGGAGAGAGATATCAGGGAGGACAGTGTTGTCAGGGAGGACAGTGTTCTCTGGGAGGACAGTGTTGTCAGCGTGGAAAGTGTTGTGACTGACAAGAGTGTTGCCAGGGAGCAGAGAGATATCAGGGAGGACAGTGTTGTCAGGTTGGAGAATGTTGTCAGGGGGGACAGTGTTGTCAGGGAAGGCAGAGTTTTTAGTGTGGACATTGATGTCAGGGTGAATTAATTTTTCAGGGTTGGAGTGTGTTGTCAGGGTGGACAGTGTTGTCAGAGTGAACAGCGGTCAGGGTGGACGTTTGCAAAAGTGAAAAAGTTGTCGGGTGGTAGTGTTGTCAGGGTGGACAATGTTTCGGGGAGGACATTTTTGTCAGGGTGGAAAATGTTGTCAGGGTGGACAGTGTTTCAGCGTGGAAAATGTTGTCAGGGTGGACATATTGTCGGGGTGGCAGTGTTGTCAGGGGGGAACAGTGTTGTCAGTGGGGGACAGAGTTTCAAGAAGGAGAGTGTTGTCCGGAGACGTTTGTCGGGTGGACAGTGTTGTCAGTGTGGACAGAGTTATAAGGGAAAGGCGTGTTGTCAGGGGAGACAGTGTTGTCAGTGTGGACAGTTTTGTCAGGGTGGACCGTGTGTCAGGATCGGATATACTAAAAATTTTTTGTCAGAGAAAAGCGTTGTCCAGGGAATTGTTGTCGGGAAACGACCGCGTTGTCATGAGGACAGTAATATCGGGAGGAAGTGTTGTCAGCAGGGAAAAAGTGTTGTCAGACGAAAGTGTTGTCGGGGAGGAGGAGATATATGGAGGACAGTTTTGTCGGGGAGGAAAAGTGTTGTCTGGGGGCAGTGTTGGCAGGGAGGGCAGTTTTGTCAGGGGGGGCAGTGTTGTAGGGAGGGCTGTTTCTGGGAGGAAAGTTTTGTTGGGAGGGGAGTGTTGTCAGGGAGGGGTGTTGTCAGGGAGGGCAGTGTTGTCGGGAGGGCAGTGTTGAGAGAGAGCGTGTTGTCAGGGAGGGCGTGTTGTCAGAGGAGCAGTGTTGTCAGGGGGGGGCAGTGTTGTCAGGGAGAGCAGTTTTGTCAGGGAGGGCAGTGTTGTCGGGAGAGCAGTGTTGTCAGGGGGGCGTGTTGTCGGGAGGGCAGTTTTGTCAGGGAGGGCAGTGTTGTCAGGGAGAGCAGTTTTGTCAGGGGGGCGTGTTGTCGGGAGGGGCTTTTTGTCAGGAGGGCGTGTTTCAGAGGAGCGTGTGTCAGGGAGGGCAGTGTTGTCAGGGAGGCAGGTTGTAGGGGGGGCAGTTTTTGGCAGGGAGAGGTGTTGTCGGGGGGCAGTGTTGTCAGGGAGGGCGTGTTGTCAGGGGACAGAATTGTCAGGATGACCCTTTTTTTGTCAGGGAAGCTAATTTGTAGGGTGAACAGTGCTTTTACCTAGATAGAGATGTCAGCGTAAACAGTGTTGTCGGGAAAAGTGTTTTCAGGGTGGATAGTTTTGTGGGTAGGACAGGTGTAGGTGGACAGTTTGTAGGTAGGACAATGTTGTCGGGTTTGGACGTGTTGTGGGTAGGCCCGGTTGTCATGGTGGATGTGATGTCAGAGTGGAATAGTTGTAGGGTGGACAGTTTTGTAGGGTGGACGTTTTGTCAGGGTGGGCAGTGCTGTCGGATGGAAGGTTGTCAGGGGGCCAGTGCTGTTAGGGTGGACGGTTGTCTGGGTGGACAGGTTGTCAGGGTGGATGGTTGTCGCGTGGATGTTTAGTCGGGTAAAAAGGTTGTCATTTTTGGATAGTGTTCCAAGGGTGGACAGTGATGCCGGGTGAACAATTTTGTCGGGTTTGGGGGAGGTTTTCAGTGTGGATAGTGCTGTCAGAGTGACGTTTTGGGAAAGGAAAGGAGAGCGTTTTCAGTTGGAAGTGTTGTCGAGTGGACAGTTTGAAGGGTGGACAGAGTTTTGGGGTGGACGGGGGTTTGTCGGGTGGACAGTGTTCTAGGGGGACAGTTTTGTCAGCGTGGATAGTGTTGTCGGGGGAACAGTGTTGTCACGGTGGACAGTGATGTCGGGGGCATTAAGGTTGTCAGGGTGGGACAGTGTTATAATGTGGATAGGGTTGTTAGGAGGAAATTTTGTCAGGGTAAAAGGGTTTGTAAAGGGGATAGGTTTATAGGGTGGACGTCCCCCAACTGCATCTCACACACTAAGACACAGTAAAACTAGCACCTCATACAGTCGACACAGTACACAACTGCACCACAACACAGTACGACACAGTACACGCTAGCAACATCCTCACTACGCACGAAACCAATAGTCATCACAAACATTAAGAAACGTACACAACAGCTTATCACACACAGAAAGACACAGTACACAACTAGTATATACACGTAAGAACAGTACCAACTGATCATCCCCAAAGTAAGCACAGACAAACAGCAACACACCACAGTAGAAAAAGTACACAACAGCCCATCACACAGTACGACACAGTAACAATAGCCCCATCACCACAGTACGACACAGTAAAATGCCCCACAACCAGTACGACCCAGTACAAACTAGCATCACACTCACAGTAAGACACGTCACAACGCATCATACACACGTAAGACACAGTCCCAAAACTAGCTATCACACACAGAAGCACAGTAACAATAGATCCACACACAATAAGACCCCGTACACAACTAGCTCATCGCACCAAAAAGACACTTACAAACTAGCATCACGCACACGTAAGACCAGTACACAACTAGCATATCGCACACAGTAAGAAAAGTACCAATATCCATAAACCACAGTCGACACATGCAAACTAGCTCTCCCCAGTAAGACACAGTACAAAAACTAGCAACTCAACCGTAAAACACAGTAACAACGGTACACCACAGTAGATACAGTACACAACTGCATCATCACACAAGTAAGTACAGTACACAACTAGCATCATCAAACAGTATGCACGTACACAGTAGTACACCACAGTAGGGAACAGTACACAACTAGCATCTACACAAGAAGTACAGTACACAATAGCTCTCACACCAGTATGACACAGTAACAGCTGCATTTTACACACATAAGATCAGTACACAACTGACCATCACAAACGGTAAAAAACCAGTACACAACTAGCACCATCACACACAGTAAATTTGTACCAATAGCACATCAACACAGTAAGACACAGTACACAATAGCACCCACCACAGTAAAAATTAGTAAAAAACTAGAATCACACACAGTAAGACAGGGTACAAAATGCATCATCACACGAGTAAGACACGGTACAAAAATAGCCAATAACAGAGTAAGACACGGTAAAAATGCATCTCACAACAGTAAGAACCGTACCATCTAGCTCTCCAACAGAAAGACACGGTCAAAAACTAGCCCAAACCCACAGAGAAGACACGGTACACAACTAGCACATCACACGTTTTAGACACGGTACAAAAACTAGCACCACACACGAGTAAGACCGATAAAAAATTGCACCATACACAGAGAAAAGACACGGTACACAACAGCACCATCACCAGAGTAAGACCGGTACACATTTGCCCCATCACACAAGTAAGACACGGTACTAAAACTAGCCCACACACAGAGTAAGCAGGGTATAACTAGCCCCATCCACAGGTAAGCACGGTACTCAACTGCACCATCACCAGAGTAAGACACGGTTAACAACTAGCACCATACACAGGTAAAAACCGGTACAAACTGCACCATCACACAGAGTAAGACAGGGTACACAACTAGCCCCACACCATAGAAAAGACACGGTACACAACTAGCACCATCACACAGATTAAGACACGGTATCAATGCACCACACACAGAGTAAGAACGGTACTAAAATAGCACATCACCAGAGAAAGACACGGTACAAAACTGCACCAAAAGAGTAAGACACGGTACTCAATAGCACCATCACACAGAGTAAGAAGGGTTTACAAACTAGCCCCCATACACAGAGTAAGACCGGACCCCAATTGCCCCATACCGAGTAAGACACGGTATAACTAGCCCATCACCACGTAAGACACAGACAGGTAAAACACTTATGACCCGCTTAAGTTGGGGTAGTGTGGGGTCAGTGTGGTGTAGTTGTGGCAGAAAAACACCCAGATGGTAGTCACCACCACAGCCAGGTGAAAGTCCCCCCAGTTATTACACCTCCAACAGTCTCACCCTCCCCTGGGGCAACCCATGAAGCCCCCGGTGTTCCCTGTACCCGGATTAAAAAAAGATGAACACCTTACACTTTCCCAAATCACCCCTTTCCTGTTTTACACCAAGTGGTAGTGAACAAAATTCACTGTATATTAAACCAGTGGTAAGTGAAAAAATTTACACTGTTTTACACCAAGTGGGGATGGAACAATGTTAATGTATATTTCACCAAGGGGATGAACAAAGTTTCACTGTATATTAACCAAGTGGTAGTGAAAAATGTTACACTGTATATTACACCAAGTGGTAGTGAAAAAACACTACAAAGTATATTACCCAAAATGGTAGGAACAAAACTAAAATGTTTTTTACATAGTGGAGGAACAAGTTAACTTATTTAACCAAGGGTGGAAAAAATGTTACATGTTTATTAACCAAGTGGTTTTGTGAACAAAAGTTACACTGTTTTTTAACCCAAATGGTGTGAACAAAAGTTTCATGATATTACCCAATGGTTGAACAAGCTACACGATATTCACCCAAATGGTAGTGAAACAATGTTCACTGTATATTACACCAAGTGGAGTGAACAAAGTTACACCCGTTAAAACACCAAGGGAAGTGAACAATGTTTTCATGTATATTACACCAAGTGGAAGTGAACAATGTTCCTGTTTTTCACCAAGTGGTAAGGGAACAATGTTACACTGTATATTACCCAAGTGGGGTTTGTGAAAAATGTTTCATGTATATTTTCACCAAGTGGAAAGGAAAAATGTTACACTGATTTACACCAAGTGGTAGGAACATGTTACATGTTATTAACCAAGTGGTAGGAAAAAGTTACACTGTATATTACACCAAGTGGTAGTGAAAAATGTTACACTGTAATTTCACAAGTGGTAGTGAACAATGTTTTTATTATATTAACCAAGTGGTATGAAAAAATGTTACCCCTGTTATTTACCCAAGTGGTAGTGAACAAAAGTTTCACTGTTATTACACCCAAATGGGAGTGAAAAATGTTACATGTTATTTCACAAGTGGTAGTGAACAATGTTACACTGTTATTACACCAATGGTAGTGAACAATGTTACACTGTATATTACACCAAGTGGTAGTGAACAATGTTACACTGTATATT
The DNA here is from genome assembly GCF_026875155.1 of Cherax quadricarinatus. NCBI lineage: Eukaryota > Metazoa > Arthropoda > Malacostraca > Decapoda > Parastacidae > Cherax > Cherax quadricarinatus. Next base: position 6,535,435 of record NC_069432.1, read on the forward strand.
ACACCAAGTGGTAGTGAACAATGTTACACTGTATATTACACCAAGTGGAAGTGAACAATGTTACACTGTATATTACACCAAGTGGTAGTGAACAATGTTACACTGTATATTACACCAAGTGGTAGTGAACAACGTTACACATTATTATACCCATGAAACATCACTTATACTATTATACATGGGTATAATGTAAGTGATGTTTCATGGGTATAATATAAGTGAGCTTATATGGGTATTATATAAGTGATCTTATTTGGATATTACATTAGTGATCTTACATGGGTATAATATAAGTGATCTTAATCTTCAACTTGTCGGTTTTTCAAACCATTCATCACAACTGTCAGACACTGCAGCATCATGGGATCTTCTTACAAAGAATTCTTCAACACTTGTTCAACCTTTGGACAAAGACCTACTTCGACTAGTGGATGGTACCACTATGACCCCGCCTCCGCCTGCTTCATCTCACCAGCATAAAGTACATAAGCCACGTCTACGGCCCTATGCTGTACATGCTTCAAGATTGATGGACTGAACACATCGACTCCAGGCTGAGGGACTGATTACCTCAAACTCCTCCTCTCCTTACACCTTCCAGCTTTGTATTGGACTGATGAAGCACTGTGGGCGAAACGTTTGCTGATAAAGATTCCCATATGCTGCATAAGTGTCTCAATCTTCAACTTGTCGGTTTTTCAAACCAGTCATCACTTCCATCATGTCTCCCCTTATTCTTCGTTCTAACAGGTGAATGTAATTTAAGGGTCTTCAATCTTTCTTCATAAGGAAGATTTCTAATGCTATGTATTAATTTAGTCATCCTACGCTGAATGTTTTCTAACAAATTTATGCCCATTCTGTAATATGGAGACCAGAATTGAGCTGCATAATCTAGGTGAGGCCTTACTAATGATGTATAAAGCTGCAGTATAACTCTGGACTTCTGTTGCTTACATTTCTTGATATAAATCCCGGGAACTGTTTGCCTTATTACGTACGATTAGGCATTGCTGTCTTGGTTTAAGATTACTGCTTACCATAACCCCCAAGTCCTTTTCACAATCTGTATGGCTAAGCTCTACATTATTTAGCTTATAAGTGCTAGGGTTGTAGACACTCACGAGCTTCAGAACCTTACATTATCCACATAAACTGCATCTGCCACTTTTCTGACCAGGTATTGAGTTTGTCTAAACCGTCCTGGAGTTCCCTGATATCTACGTTTGAATCAATTATCCTACCTATCTGTGTGTCATCGGCGAATTTGCTCATATCACTAGTAATTCCCTCATCAAGATCATTGATATATATTACAAACAACAACGGGCCAAGATTGATCCCTGTGTGAACGTCACTTGTTACAGATCCCCACTCGGATTTAACCCCATTTATGGACACTCTCTGCTTCCTGTCTGTGAGCCATGATTCGATCCATGACAGCACTTTTCCCTCAATGCCATGAGCAACCACTTTCTTTAACAGTTCTCTGGTGCGAAACTCTATCAAAAGCCTTACTAAAATCAAAGTAAATAATATCAAATTCTTTATCGTGATCAACGGCCTCAAAAGCTTTACTGAAGAAAGTTAATAAATTAGTTAGACAAGACCGGCCTCTTGTGAATCCATGCTGAGTATCATTAACCAGATTATGCTTATCCAGATGGCTTCTTATAGTCTCAGCTATATTGGCTCTAGTAATTTGCCTACAATTGAGGCCAGGCTTATTGGGCGGTAATTTGACAGTAACGACTTGTCCCCTGATTTAAAAATAGGAATTACATTAGCCATCTTCCACATATCAGACACTACACTGTTTGAAAGAGATAAATTAAAAATATTAGTTAATGGTTCACAGAGTTCCATTTTGCATTACTTAAAAAACCCTTGAAAAAGTTCATCAGGTCCCGGTGACTTATTTGTTTCAGACGATCTGTTTGTTTCTTAACCATTTCACTAGTGACTGTGATGTTACATAATTTATCTTCTTCAGGCCCACTATAAACACTAATTACTGGAATATTGTTAGTGTCTTCCTGTGTGAAAAACCGAGAGAAAATAATTATTTAAAATCGAGCAAATTTCATTCTCCTTGTCAGTAAGATGTCCAGAGTTACTTTTAAGGGGACCTATCTTATCTCTAACTTTTGTTCTTTAAACCTGGAAAAAACTTTTTGGGTTAGTTTTAGAATCCCTAGCAACTTTTAATTTCGTAGTCCCGTTTAGCTTTTCTTATCCCCTTTTTAACGTCCCTCTTAATGTCAATATTCTGATTCGTAGGATGACTCTCACCTCTTTTGATACGCCTGTAAATTCCTTTCTTATTGCCCTAAAAGATATTTGAGCCTATTATTCATCCATTTTGAATCATTTCCGTTTGATCTAATTTCCTTATAAGGGATAAACGTTCTTTGAGCAGCATGTATTGTGTTCAGAAAACTGTCATATTGATAGCTCTCTTCGTTACCCCAGTCAACAGATGATAAGTGTTCTCTAAGCCCTCGTAATCTGCTAAGCGAAAATCTGGGACTGTTACTGAGTTATCCCTACTATCGTACTTCCATTCAATGCTAAATGTAATTGATTTGTGGTCGCTAGCACCCAGTTCCTCTGAAACTTCTAAATTATTAACAAGGGACTCCTTGTTTGCCAGAACTAAGTCAAGCAGGATATTTCCCCTTGTAGGTTCTTCACAAACTGCCTCAAAAAAACAATCCTGAACTACTTCTAAAAAGTCGTTAGATTCTAAATTCCCAGTTAGAAAATTCCTATCAATATTACTAAAGTTAAAGTCCCCTAGAATTACAATGTTATCGTGCCTTGTGGCCTTAACAATTTCTCCCAGAGTAGTCTTCCTCGGTCTCTATCCAAGTTTGGTGGATGGTATATCCACCTAAAATCAATTTTTCATGCCCTCTGTTTCTCTTCTGTACCAGGATCCATTGTGTTGCAGTGTGTGACAGAGTGAATATCAAAATAGTATACAATACCGACAGGTTGGCAGGTAAGACACTTTCTACTACTCTGCACCTCTTCTTCCGACAGTATTTAAGTCTCAAGACTGTCACTTGATCTTCGTTAGTTCCAGTCTTTGGAACAGAACTTCTCCAGGCTGAGGGACTGACAACCTCAAATCTACGACTTCAAAGGTGATGGACTGATTACATCCTCTTCACCTCTCTACTGCTCCTGCGTACTTTCTGTACTCGACTGAAGAAGCCTATTGTGTAGGCGAAACGTTTCGGAATAAAGTTGCCTAAATGTTTCCTACATAGGCAGCATGTATAGTGTTCAGAAAATTCTCGTATTGATAGCTCTCTTCGTTACTCCAGTCCACAGATGACAAGTGTTCTCTAAGCCCATTGTAATCTGCTAAGCGAAAATCTGGGACGATTACTGAATTATCCCTACTATCATACTTCCATTCAATGCTAAAGGAAATTGATTTATGATCACTTGTGCCGAGTTCCTCTGTAATTTCTATATTATTAACAAGAGTTTCCTTGTTTGCCAGAACCAAATCAAGCAGGTTATTTCCTCTTGTAGGCTCTGTCACAAACTGCTTCAAAAAACAATCCTGAACTATTTCTAAGAAATCCTTTGATTCTAAATTCCCAGTCATGAAATTCCAATAAATCTGACCAAAGTTGAAGTCTCCTAGAATTACTACGTTATCGTGCCTTGTGGCCCTAACAATTTCCTCCCATAGTAGTCTCCCTTGATTCCTATCGAAGTTTGAGGGACGGTATATCACACCTGAAATAAATTTTTTCATGTCCCTCTGAAAATTCTATCCCAACAGACTCTGTATGTGTTATTTCAGATTTTATACCCGTTTTTATGCAACAGTTCAAGCGATCTCGGACATACAATGCCACCCCACCCCCCATCCCAATACTTCTATCTACTTGGAACAATTTGAAACCCTGAATGTGACATTCTGCAGGTATGTCCCGACTTTTTGAATTAAACCACGTCTAAGTTATGGCAAATACATCAATGTTACCTACACTAGCAACTAATCTCAACTCGTCCATCTTATTCCTAGCACTACAGCTCTTAGCATAATGTACATTGAAAGACACTCCTTTCTCTTTATCCTTCCTGCTCATTTCACCTAGTGTCACTGGTTCTCCAATATGTACCTCGTTCTGATTATTACTAGTTCCCCGCCAAAACCCATACCGCTAACTATTCCTAGTTTAAAGTCCTAACAGCTCCCTCCACTGCAGTTGTCAGGGCCCCCACCAGAGACCTAGATAAGTGTACCCCATCCCTGGCATACATGTCATTTCTGCCGTAGAAGAGGTCACAGTTGTTAATGAATATTACCGCATTTTCCTTATAGTATTTGTCCAGCCAGCAATTGACACCAATTGATGGATCTATAATTTCCTCACTAACAGAACTCAGAGAGTAGTAGCCAACAGAGTAAAGTCCGAGGCAGCCACGGTGAAAAGCTCTGTTCCACAAGGCACAGTACTCGCTCCCATCTTGTTCCTCATCCTCATATCTGACATAGACAAGGATGTCAGCCACAGCACCGTGTCTTCCTTTGCAGATGACACCCGAATCTGCATGACAGTGTCTTCCATTGCAGACACTGCAAAGCTCCAGGCGGACATCAACCAAATCTTTCAGTGGGCTGCAGAAAACAATATGAAGTTCAACGATGAGAAATTTCCAATTACTCAGATATGGTAAACACGAGAAATTAAATCTTCATCAGAGACAAAACAAATTCTGGCCCAAAAATAGAGCGAAACACCAACGTCAAAGACCTGGGAGTGATCATGTCGAGGATCTCACCTTCAAGGAACATAACATTGTATCAATCGCATCTGCTAGAAAATGACAGAATGGATAATGAGAGCCTTCAAAACTAGGGATGCCAAGCCCATGATGACACTCTTCAGGTCACTTGTTCTATCTAGGCTAGAATATTGCTGCACTCTAACAGCACCTTTCAAGGCAGATGAAATTGCTGACCTAGAAAATGTACAGAGAACCTTTACGGCTCGCATAACGGAGATAAAACACCTCAATTACTGGGAGCACTTGAGGTTCCTGAACCTGTATTCCCTGGAATGCAGGCGGGAGAGATACATGATTATATACACCTGGAAAATCCTAGAGGGACTAGTACCGAACTTGCACACGAAGATCACTCACTACGAAAGCAAAAGACTTGGCAGACGATGCAACATCCCCCCCCCCAATGAAAAGCAGGGGTGTCACTAGCACGTTAAGAGACCATACAATTAGTGTCAGGGGCCCGAGACTGTTCAACTGCCTCCCAGCATACATAAGGGGGATTACCAACAGACCCCTGGCAGTCTTCAAGCTGGCACTGGACAAGCACCTAAAGTCGGTTCTGATCAGCCGGGCTGTGGCTCGTACATTGGTTTGAGTGCAGCCAGCAGTAACAGCCTGGTTGATCAGGCTCTGATCCACCAGGAGGCCTGGTCACAGACCGGGCTGCGGGGGCGTTAACCCCCGGAACTCTCCAGGTAAACTCAGTTAATTGCCCTGGACAAACCATTAGTTTCCAACTCCTCTCCTTGGCAAAATACCACATGTGACAGGGTTCCCACCCTTCTTCTTAATTATTTCTATTGCTGACCTATACCTGCTAATCAGATCCTCACTCCTACATCTGCCAACGTCGTTGCCACATGCACTGAGGCAGATAATAGGATTGCTCCCATTACCTTTCATGATGTCGTCCAGACGGCTAACAATATCCCCCATCCCAGTTCCAGGAAAAAATACCCTCTGCCTCCTCTGCCTGTCCCTAAGACAAAAGGCCCTATCCATAAGCTAAACCTGACTGTCTCCAACTAAAATGATGCTCTTACCTTCACTTGTGGAATTCGTTGTGACATTCTTCATGGTCTTCGCTGGGGTTCCTAGGATGTTTCACTAACGTCTGCAATTCTTCCTTGGTGCTCGTTGTGACGTTCCCAGTGGAAAACTTGCATTCGTCAGGTAGCACTGAAAATGGGTTGGAAGTTTCCACAGCAGTCTTCTGGTTCTTCGTTGTTTCTGCCTCTCCAACAGTCTTCTTGATCCTCAGCTTGGTTCCATGTTGTGCAGCCACTGACCAAGTTCCTCTCTTAACCTGAGGACTCACAACAGGATTAATACAAATCCTGTTGTTCTCCTCAGTTAATCGCCATATCTCCAGCTTAGTAACCATAAGCTCCTCTTTTAGCTGCCGGTAGAGTTGCTCAAGAGAGGGCATCCTGGTTCAGATTCACAGAGAGCACACAAACAAGTCTTCACAGAGCTAAGTACACGTCACTGCTCGAGCTAAGTACATGTCACCACTGCTTATTTGCTCATGTCAATCATAATCCCTTCATCATAAGAACATAAGAAAGGAGGAACACTGCAGCAGGCCTGTTGGCCAATACTAAAGAGAGGGCCTAAAACTGATCCTTGTGGAATGCCACTAGTGACTAATACCCATTTAGATTTGACCCCATTCATTGAAACTCTCTGCTTTCTATTGGTAAGTCATGCCTCTATCCATGCTAGAACTTTACGTCCTATACCATTAGCTGCCACTTTTCTTAAGTCTCTTGTGAGGTACTCTATCGAAGGCTTTACTAAAATCCAAATAAACAATATCATATTCTTTATCACTGTCTAGTGCCTCAAATGTTCTACTGAAGAACGTCAGTAAGTTTGTCAGGCAGGAACGACCTCTCGTGAACCCATGCTGAGATTCATTTATCAAGTTATGCTCTTCAAGGTGACTTCTGATAATGTCAGCTATAACTGATTCTAGTAACTTGCCCACTATAGATGTCAAGCTTATTGGACGGTAATTTGAAGGAGTGGACTTATCCCCTGATTTGAATATGGGAACCACATTAGCCAGCTTCCACAACTCTGGCACAACACCAATAAGGATGGACGCATTAAACACACCCATTAATGGCTGACTAAGTTCCATCTTGCATTCCTTAAGTACCATGGAAAAAACCTAGTCGGGCCTCGGGGATTTATCTATTTGATAATCATGTCCCTCGTGACAGTAATATTAGTTAATTTGAATTCATCAGGAACTGAATAATTGTTAATTTTTGGAATCCCATTTATGTCTTCCTGTGTAAAAAAATGACAAAAAATTATCATAAATAAGGAATACATTTCCAGTTCGTTATACGTCAGCTGTATATTCCCAATTTTCAGAGGTCCTACGTTTTCCTTCGCCTTCGTCCTATACACTTGAAAGAACCCCTTTTTGGGTTAGTCTTTGATTCATTAGCAACTCTAATTTCATAGTCACGTTTAGCCTTTCTAATCCCCTTTTTTTTCTTTCTTTTAAGCTGAACAATTGGTCAGTAAGGTTAACCTCTCCTCTTCTGATGCGCCTATAAGTTCCCATTTTCTCCCCTAATAGAGCTTTAGCCTCCTGTTAATCATTTGGGATCGTTATTATTAGTCTTAATTTCTCTCTGGGGAATGTATATACTCTGAGCACGGTGTACATTATTAAGAAAAAAAGTCACAAGTGGAGATCCTTCGTAATCATATATATCATCATTATCAATAGAATCATTAGCTAGATAACCCCAGTCGAGATTTGACAGGTGTTCCCTAAGTCCATTATAAGGCAGAACGAAAATCAGGGATTTTTGCCGTTTAATTATCTTTATTCCTTGTTTTCCCAGTTAATGCTAAAAGTGATGGATTTGTGATCACTTGCACCAAGCTCTTCAGTGATCTCCAGATTATTCACGAGTGTTTCCTTATTTGAACGTCTAGGTCTAGCGATTATTACCCCTGGTAGGCTCGTTACACACTGCTTCAGAAAACAGTCCTGAATTGTTTCTGTAAAGTCACTGGATTCCAGATTACCGGTCAAAGAATTCCAGTCAATTTGACTGAAGTTAAAAATCCCCTACTATCACTATGTTATTGTGTCTAGAAGCCCTAAAAAATTTTGTCCCAAAGAAGTCTCCCTCTATCGTGATCCCAAACCGGAGGTCGGTATATTACACCTACAAATAGTTTTTCTTGACCTTCTACAAACTCTACCCAAACAGATTCTGTTTCTATTCTGTATATTTTTATACCTGTTTTTATACGACAATTAACATTTTCTCTTCGGTGGCAAAATCTTAACATTTTCTCGAACATATAATGCAACTCCTCCCACCTTCCATTACATCTATCCACATGGAACAACTTAAACCCTTGAATATTACACTCAGCAATTATACCCGATGGGTTTTAGTTAATGCAATGATATCAAAGTTCCCAGCACATGCTACAAAACGTAGTTCATTAATCATATTTCTTGCACTTCGACTGTTAGCATAGAATACAATCATATTTTTTTTTCTGCACATTTTTTTCTATTCACCTTTGTTTTTTCACAATTTCTGAAGTTATCATTACCCAGAGTTACTCCATAACAGTTACTATTAAAAAATTCTTAATATCAGAGCATAAGTCAATAATCCATACTCATTATTTACCATTTGTAAAACCCATACCTCTAACTAATCCTAGTTTAAAGTCCTAACAACCCTGTTCAACTGAGCTAGCAAGAAAACCCACACCTGCCCTGGATAAGTGAACCCCATCCCGGGCATACATGATATTCCAGCCACGGAAGTGTCCAGTTGCCAATGAATGGTACTGCATTATCCTTACACTGTTCATCCAGCCAACATTAATACCAATGTTCTGGACAACCATTCATTTCCAACACTCCTTCTCGGCAAAATCCCCACATATAACAGGGTGCCCCCCCCTTCTTCCAAATTATGTCAAATTTGCTATCCAGAACCTTCTAAATCCTAACTTCTGCGTTTACCTACATCATTGCCTCCAGCATGAGGCAGATAACAGAATGATTCCCATTACCGTTAATGATGTTGTCAAGACGGCTAACAATGTCCTCCATCCCAGCCCGGGGAAAACAAACCCTCTGTCCCCTACTCCGGGTCCTTCAAGCAAAAGGGCCCTATCCATGTACCTAACCTGGCTGTCCCCAACAACAAAAAATATTCTTACCTTCCTTTGTGTCGTTCGTCGTGACGTTCCCAATATTCAACTCACATTCGTTGGGTAACATGGAAAAATGCATTAGAAGTTTCCACAACAGTTTCCACAGCAGTCACTTTCTTCTTCATCGTTTCTACCTTTCCATTCCTTTTCTTGATCGTCAACTTCGTTCCATGCTGTCCAGCCACTGTCCAGGTTCCCTTCTTGACCTGAGGACTCAAAACAGGAGGACAACTACGAATCCTCTTGTTTTCCTCAGTCAATCGCTCTATCTCCGTCTTCGCCATCCTCAATTCTTCCTTAAGCTGCTGGTAAAGTTGCTCGATGGAGGGCATCTTGGTTCAGTCCAAGGAGAGTACACTAACGTCCTTACTGAGATTATCAAGGAATAATCAAGGAGCAATCCCCACAATGATCAGGACAAGACTGTGCAGGTGGTACAACATTCCCACAATGATCAGCACAAGACTGTGCAGGTGGTGCAACATTCCCACAATGATCAGCACAAGACTGTGTAGCACAAGACTGTGTAGCACAAGACTGTGTAGCACAAGACTGTGCAGCACAAGACTGTGCAGCACAAGACTGTGTAGCACAAGACTGTGTAGCACAAGACTGTGCAGCACAAGACTGTGCAGCACAAGACTGTGCAGCACAAGACTGTGCAGCACAAGACTGTGCAGCACAAGACTGTGTAGCACAAGACTGTGCAGCACAAGACTGTGCAGCACAAGACTGTGCAGCACAAGACTGTGCAGCACAAGACTGTGCAGCACAAGACTGTGTAGCACAAGACTGTGTAGCACAAGACTGTGTAGCCACAAGACTGTGCACACAAGACTGTGTAGCACAAGACTGTGGGAGCACAAGACTGTGCAGCACAAGACTGTGCAGCACAAGACTGTGCAGCACAAGACTGTGTAGCACAAGACTGTGTAGCACAAGACTGTGCAGCACAAGACTGTGCAGCACAAGACTGTGTAGCACAAGACTGTGCAGCACAAGACTGTGTAGCACAAGACTGTGCAGCACAGACTGTGCAGCACAAGACTGTGAAGCACAAGACTGTGCAGCACAAGACTGTGCAGCACAAGACTGTGCAGCACAGACTGTGCAGCACAAGACTGTGGAGCACAAGACTGTGCAGCACAAGACTGTGGAGCACAAGACTGTGAAGCACAAGACTGTGCAACACAAGACTGTGCAGCACAAGACTGTGCAGCACAAGACTGTGCAGCACAAGACTGTGCAGCACAAGACTGTGCAGCACAAGACTGTGCAGCACAAGACTGTGCAGCACAAGACTGTGCAGCACAAGACGTGAGCACAAGACTGTGTAGCACAAGACTGTGCAGCACAAGACTGTGTAGCACAAAACTGTGCAGCACAAGACTGTGCAGCACAAGATGTGTACACAAGACTGTGCAGCACAAGACTGTGCAGCACAAGACTGGCAGCACAAGACTGTGCAGCACAAGACTGTGCAGCACAAGACTGTGTAGCACAAGCTGTGTAGCACAAGACTGTGTTTGCACAAGACTGTGCAGCACAAGACTGTGTAGCACAAGACTGTGCAGCACAAGACTGTGCAGCACAAGACTGAGGGAAAAACACAATAAGTGTCAGGGGAACAAGACTGTTCAAAATGCCTCCCAGAATACATGAAAGGGATTACACAGAGACCACTGGGTGTCTCTAACACCTACAACGATATTAACACTAACAACAATGTAAACACCAACAACAATGTTAACACCAACAACAATGTTAACACCAACAGCAATGTTAACACCAAAAAAAGATATTTTAACGTCAACAACAATGTTAACACCAACAACAATTTTAACGCCAATAACAGTGTTAACACCAGCAACAATGTTTAACACTAACAACAAATGTTAACACCAACAACGATATTAACACCAACAACAATGTAACGCCAACAACTATGTTAACACCAACAGCAATTTA
>NC_069432.1:6546929-6634901 GCF_026875155.1 Cherax quadricarinatus
TATTTTATTATATTTTTTAATATATATTTTTTAAAAAATTTAATAATAAACATTATTAGGATCCGTTTTTCAGCCTATCGCCTTACGGCGTTCCGCTAATACGGCGATCTCAAATTATGATCAAAATTTTCTATACGGCAAGCGATCTTTCAAATGCGGCTCGGGCCACCCGGTTGTTTACATTCTTCATGAGCACATCTCTCTATCATGTAGTAATAATCACTCTTGGGCACATTAAATGTCTAATATTAAGTCAGTATTGATATTTTCATTATTCAATGGTATTTTCTTCAAAATTATATAAGGAACACGTTACACAGAATATAAACATGCTGTTTATATGTTATGGAGGAAGGACAACATTACCAAACACTAACAATAATCACTCTTTGGCACATTAAATGTCTTATTTTATGTTAATATAGACATTTTCATTAATCCATCTATTCTAATCTCTTCAAAATTTTATAAGAAACACGTTACATAACATATAAACATTTTATGTTTTATATACTATGGAGGTGTGGTAGCCGGGCGGAGGGAAAACATTACGTCACTCCCCTTAATACATAACGCTTTTGTTTACAATTTTCAGCATGAATTATTCATTTCTTCTCCCTTTGTTTATGATGGCATCTAAAGGTAGTTGTTAGAAACGATGAAACTCAGTGAACATGGTATGTCGATGGTAATAATATAGCTCTGGGCCACATTAAATATTGTGTAGCTATGTAGGTAGGTGTAGGTGTGTAGCCCAGGCGGACTACATACCTACTTTATTATTATAACTGATAATTATACATATGTGTACCTGTACCTAAGTAAACTTACACACTGTGCTGGTATGCAGGCATATATTAAAATCACTAAGAGTGTCTTATTAGTCTTGAAGACGCCACATTAATAATGATAATATTACTAACACAATAATAATCACTCTAAGAAGCATTAGATATCGTATAAAACGTTAATATAGACATTTTGCTTAATCCATCTAAATACATTCCACAGTAGAATAAATTAATATAAATATGTTGTAGCCAGGTGACTTGTAGGACTTGTGGTAGTCAGGCAACTTGAAGGACTTGTGGTAGTCAGGCAACTTGTAGGACTTGTGGTAGTCAGGCAACTTGTAGGACTTGTGGTAGCCAGGCAACTTGTAGGACTTGTGGTAGCCAGGCAACTTGTAGGACTTGTGGCAGCCAGGCAACTTGTAGGACTTGTGATAGCCAGGCAACCTGTAGGACTTGTGGTAGCCAGGCAACTTGTAGGACTTGTGGTAGCCAGGCAACTTGTAGGACTTGTGGCAGCCAGGCAACTTGTAGGACTTGTGGTACCCAGGCAACTTGTAGGACTTGTGGTAGCCAGGCAACTTGTAGGACTTGTGGTAGCCAAGCAACTTGTAGGACTTGTGGTAGCCAGGCAACTTGTAGGACTTGTGATAGCCAAGCAGCTTGTAGAGCTTGTGGTAGCCAGGTAACTTGTAGGACTTGTGGTAGCCAGGCAACTTGTAGGACTTGTGGTAGCCAAGCAACTTGTAGGACTTGTGGTAGCCAAGCAACTTGTAGGACTTGTGGTAGCCAGGACTTGAGGCTTGGGGTGCCAGGAAAATTGTGGACTTGTGGTACCCAAGAAACTTGAGGTTGTGGTGCCAGGCATTTTGTAGGGCTTATGGTAGCCAAGCAACTTGTAGGACTTGTGTACCCCAGGCAGCTTGTGGATTGTATAGCCGGGCAATTTTAAAGGACTTGTGTACCCAGGCCCTGTAGCCAACATCAGAGAAAATGTGTAACTATAAATTTTATGGGGGAAAACTGAAAATTTTTCCTTTCGTAGGCCTTCACTCGGGCGTCTTTTTCAAAAAATGGTGTTACTGGAATGAGTTTTTCTCTTTTTTTTATTCTATGTACAGTGTGGAGACAATTGTACACAAAAATGACGAAAACTGGACGTTTCATTGGTTTTTTTACTTTATGTGGGGTGGGGTTGGCTCCCCTGGCTGGTACATACCTCCCAAACTACTTCCTTCCCTAAAAATTTAAAACTCACCTCTCACCCAAATTTTAGAAACAAATACTTTAAGGAAAGTAATGAGGTATGTGTGTGTATTTACTTTTTATTTTTTTTAATGTTTGTTTTTTATTAACGAATATATGTTAGTGTAAATTGTTACCTGGATTTATATGCTTTCCCATAAGTGGAAAAAATGGGTTTGTTTTCCCCGCGATGTCTGCTTTCCGTCAGTACCTGGAACCAACCTGCCGTATAAGGGGCCCTACTTATATATATAAATATATAATATATATATATAATATATATAATATATAATATAAAAATATATATATATAAAAATATATTTTTAAATATATATATATAAAATATAAAATTATATAATAATATATATTATATATGTGTGCCGAATAGGCGAACTTGCGATTTTGGTTTAAAAAGCAACGCTCACTTGCTAATAGGAAAGCGAAAATTTGTGTAGCAATAATTTCGAAAAAAAATTTCTAAACCCAAACGAAAAAAAAATATTTCACTCGTTTGTTTATTTTAAAAAAATTTTTTGAAACAAATCAAAAATACATTAGTTGGTTAGGCAAAAATAATTGTTCTTGTTATAAAAGGGTTAGGTAAGTTTTCAAATTTTTTTGTAAAAAATTTAAAAAAAAAAACTTTAACTTTAATGAAAAAATTATTTTTAAACGAAAAAGAAAAATTTTTTAAAAAGGGGTTTTAATTTTAATGATTCTTGCTAATTGACCAGTTTTAATATTCGGCACACATATAAAATATATATAATATATATAAAATTTTATATATACATTAAAATATATATATTATATATTATATTTATTTTATAATATATAAAAAATATTATATATTATAAATTATATATACATAATATTTATATACATAAAAATTATAATATATATAAAATAATAAAAATATATATAAAAATTTTAAATATATATATAAAATGTAATATATATAATATATAAATTATATATATTGTCTCCCGAATAGGCAAATTTGCGACTTGGCTAAATACAACGCTTTTCCCCAAAGTGAAAAGTGAAATTTGTGTAGCAATTTTTTTCCCCAAAAATATTCTAAACCTAACAAAAAAATTTTTTCACTGTGTTGTTTATTTTAAAATTATTGAAAACAAACTAAAATAATTTTTTTGGGGTTAGGCAAAAAAATTTGTTCTTGTTATAATAACGTAGGTAAGATTCGTAAGATTTTTTGGTGCAAAATTAAAATGTTTACGTTAAATTAATAAAAAAAATATATTTTTAAAAAGTATAAAAATTTTTTTTTTAGAAAGGACTTTAATTTTTAAAAGATTCTTGTAATTGACCATTTTATATTGGGCACGCATATATATATTATATATATTATATATATATAAATTTTATATATATAAAAATAAAAAATTTATATATATATATATTATATATATTTTTTAAATATATTATAAACATGTATAAATATCAGAAAAGGGTTAGGAGGTTGTCCCCCTTATTTATTAAAAATTTTTTAATTTTTATATTGCCCCTCTAGCCCTTTATTTGTAAAGATCTTAAATTTTATTTTTTTTGTTTTATGTTTCTTTTGGGGAACCCTATTATTTGAAGAGTTGAAGAACACCCTGGAAAACAAATAGAATAATCCAGCTTTTTTAGAAACAGAACGGTCAGCGCTATGGGTACCAATTTTTTTTTTTATATTTTATTTAAAAAACCCAAACAGTTTTAACAAAAAATAAAAAATACAGTATGGCTCCTAATCAAATTAAATGAAAACGGATTTTCACATCTGCTCCAAAAATATTGCTGCCCAAAAAACAAAAACAACTTACGGGAAGAACTGCTACAAAAAATTCCCTGTCACAGGGTCTTAATTAAATATATACAAAACCTTTCATTATATAAATTTTACATATAAAGACACTACAAAGGTTTTAATAACTTGAACATGAAATATCAAAAACTTATATCAGTTAAATCCCTCCTTCGCATTAAAAAAAAACCCCAAAAACCTACCCTCTAATCTTACAGAACATCACAAACGCATCCCTAACAATACAGCTTTACATAACCAAATACAAAACAGGAAAATAATACACTTAGAAAACAAAAAATAAGCGCCATACTGTTACAAAAAACTCGTACCAAACCCAACACAAAGGACTTTCGCAATCTGTATGGCTAAGTTCTACATCATTTTTACTTATAAAGTACTAGGGTTATGGGCACTCCCAAGCTTCTGAACCTTGCATTTATTACATTGAAACTGCATCTGGCCACTTTTTCTGACAAGATAGAGTTTGTTTAAAATCTCCTGAAGTTCCATTACATCTACGTTTGAAGCAATTATCCTACCTATCTTTGTGTCATCGGCGAATTTGCTCTTCATCACTAGTAAATTCACCTCATCAAGATCTTTGATATATATTATAACAACAACGGGACCAAGGACTGAATCCCTGTGGAACGCCACTTGATTACAGATCCCCTAATCGGTTTTACCTCCATTTATGGAACTCTCTGAATCCTGTCAGTGAGACCATGGACTCGATCACGAGAGCTCTTTTCCCCCTTTGCCATGAGCCTGCCACTTTCTTTAACAGTCTTTGCTGCGGGAACTCTTTCAAAAGCCTTACTAAATCTAAGTACAATAATGATCATATTCTTTATTTTGTGTTCAACAGCCTCAAAAGCTTTACTGAAGAAGTTAATAAATTAGTTAGACAAGACCGCCGCTTGTGATCAATGCTGTGTATCACTCTAATTCAGCGTGCTTATCGAGATGTGCTTCTTATAATCTCAGCTATTATTGTTCTAGTAATTTGCTACATTGAGGTCAGGCTTATTGGGCGGTACTTTGACGATAAAGACTTGTCCCTGTTTTAAAAATAGGAGTTCATTATGCCATCTTCAACATATCTGACATACACCTGTTTGAAGAGGATAAATTAAATAATACTAGTTAATGTTCACAGAGTTCCATTTTGACATTCCTTATGATCCCAGAAAAATAACACTAATCTGGAACCGGTGACTTATTTTGCTTCAGTCTGTCTATCTGCTTCAAAACATCTCAATAAGTGACTGTGATGTTACCTTAATTTATCTTCTAGCCCACTGTAAAAAAAGTTATTACTGGAATATTGTTAGTGTCTTCCATGTGTATTAACTTGAGAGAAATTTTTTATTTAATAATCAAGGCACATTTCATTCTCTTTTGGACAGTAAGGGGCCCATAGTTATTTTTAGGGGACTATTTATCTCTGAACTGTTGTTCTATTAGTCCTGGAAAAAACTTTTTGGGTTAGTTTTAGAATCCCTTGCAAACCATTTAATTTCATGGTTCCCTTTTAGCTTTCTTAACCTTTTTTAATTGTCCTATAATGTCAATATCTGATTAATAAGATGACCCTCACCTCTTTGTACGCCTATAAATCCTTTCTTTGCCTGTAGTTTTTTGAGCCTATTATTCATCCATTTTGGGTTCCATTTCTTTTGATCTAATTTCTTTATATGGTATAATCGCTCTTTGATGCCAGCATGTTTGTGTTCAGGTAAAAACTGTCATCAATGACTAGGCTCTCCTCGGTACCACAGTCAACAGATGATAAAGTGTTCTCTATGCCCATCGTAATCTGCTAAGCGACGTGTAAATCTGGGACGGTTACTGAGTTATCGCTACTAATCTACTATTCCATTCAATGCTAAATGTAATTGATTTGTGGTCGCTAGCACCCCAGTTCCTCTTGAAATTTCTAAATTATTAAAAGGGATTCATTGGTTGCCTTATAATAAGGGTCAAGCAGGGTTGCAGGTTATTTCCCCTTGTAGGTTCTGTCACAAACTGCTTCAAAAAACAATCCTGATATTACTTTTATGAACTGTTCTTATGATTCTAAATTCCCAGTCAAGAATTCCAATCATCATGACTAAAGTTAAAGTCTACTAGAATTGACTACATTATCGTGCCTGGTGGCACTCTTAACAATTTCCTCCAATAGTTAGGTTTCCTTGGTCCTATCTAGTTTGGGGGACGGTATATCTCTCACTTCAATTCAGTTTTCAATTGCCCCTTCTGAATATTACTATCCTACAGACTCCCGGATGTGGTTTCTTCAAACTTAATACCCGGTTTTTATGCAATCAGGTTAAGGATATCGGACATACATTGCCTCACCCCTCCCGCCCATCCACTACTCTCTATCTTCTTGGTAACAATTTAAACCCTGAATTTTGACATGCCGCAGGCATGTCCACGACTTTTTTAATTTAAACAAAAGTCTCTGTTAAGGCAATATACATCAAATGTTACCTAAACTAGCATACTAATCTCTACTCGTCCTATTTACTCCTAGCACTACGGCATTTCGCATATATAAAACATTGAATGACTCTCCTTTGATCTTTACCCTTCCTGTCATTTCTTATTTTTTACTAAACTATTACTGTCCTTTTCACCAAGGTCCCTGGCTTTTCTATATCTATCTCGTGTTCTTATTATAACTAGTTCCCCTAGTAACTCGTATTATTACTACAATTGGGACTCATGTTTGCCTGCCATAAACCACCCAATACACTAACTATTACTAGTTTAAAGTCCTAACCTTCTCCCTCCACTGCAGTTGCCAGTGCCCCCACCCCCAATCTAGATATGTGAACCCCATCCATAGCATACTTGTCACTTTTCTGCCATAGAAGAAGGTCCCAGTTGTCAATGATATGTTATGGTTACCGCATTTCCTTACTGTATTTGTCCAGCCTGCTATTGACACCAATTGCACTTGACATCCATTCATTTCCAACTCCCTCCTTGGCAAAATAACCACATATGAGAGGCGTTCCCACCTTTCTTCTAATTATTTCTATTGCTGGAACATATACATGCGAATTCAGGTCCTCACTCCTACGTCTGCAACATCGTTGCCTCCAGCTCTGAGACAGATATAGGATTGATCCCATTAACTATCATGTTGTTCATCCTGGACGGTAACAATATCCTCTCAATCCTCGCCCCCAGAAAGCAAAACTCGCTGTCTTCCTACTCCTGCCTTCAAGCAGAACGACCCTATCCATATTACCTATCTTGGCTATCCCAATTACAACCAATATTACGTACCTTCCGTTTATGTCTTTCGTCGTGACGTTCCAGTAGTCGACTCATTCGTCGGGTAAGCAGAGCACTGAGAATGTATTGGATGAGATTCCACAAACGTTTCCACGGCAGTCTCTTTCTTCTTCATGTTTCTACCTTTCCATTCGTCTCTTGATCGTCAACTCTTTCCCTGCTGTCCAGCCACTGACCGGTTTCCCTTCTTGACTGAAGGACTCAAAACAGGAGGACTACACCGAATCTTTTGGTTTTCCTCGGTCAGTCGCCGAATTTCCATATTCGCCAACCTCAATTCTTCCTTAAGCTGTTGGAAAAGTTGCTCGATGGAGGGCATCTTGCTTCAATTCTAGAGAGCGCGCAAACAGGTCTTCACAGAGCCAAGTACACGTCAACACTGCGCAAAAGCCAACTCAATCAGGAGCTTCTGCGCAGCACGTCCGCACGGCCCAATAGTGATGCGAACACGATCGATCGAGGATTCCATCCAGGGGAAGGATCGGGAGAACACTAGAGCGAGGTTTCAATCCAGGAGAAGGACCAGGAGAACACTAGAGCGAGGTTTCACTCCAGGGGAAGGATCAGCAGAAGACTAGATCGAGCCTTCACTCCAGGGGAAGGATTAGGAGAACACTAGATCGACGCTTCACTCCAGGGGAAGGATCAGGAGAACACTAGATCGAGGATTCCCTCCAGGGGAAGAATCGGGGAGAAAAACCCTAGAGCGAGGTTTCACTCCAGGCGAAAGATCAGGAGAACACTAGATCGAGGCTTCACTCCAGGGGGAAGGATCAGGAGAACACTAGAGCGAGGTTTCACTCTATGGGAAAGATCAGGAGAACACTAGATACGAGGCTTCCACTCCAGCGGGGAAGATCAGAGAAGACTTAGATTCGACGGGCTTCACCCCAGGGGAAGGATTAGGAGAAACTAAGGTCGAGGCTTAACTCCAGGGAAGGGTTAAGGAGAAACACTAGATCGAGGCTTCGCCCAGGGGATGGATAAGAATTTAGAGCGTGGTATTCACTCCAGGGAAAGGATATCAGGAAGAACACTAGATAAGAAAATAAGACATACGAAAGGAGGAACACTTGCAGGGAGGCCTGCTGGCCATACTAGGCAGGTCACTTTACAATTCATCCCATAACGATTATTTGCCGAACCCAATTTTCAATGCCACCCAAGAACATAAGCTTGATGTGAAAGTCCCACGCTAATAACCCCTTCCCACTCATGTACTTATCCTAACTAGATTTGAAACTACCCACAAAGTCCCAGCCTCAATATCCCTACTAGGTTAGACTGTTCCACTCATCAATACCATATTTCCAAACCAATTACTTTTCCTATACCTTTCGAAATCTAAACTTATCTTATTTAAATCCATTACTGGCGGGTTTCTCTCTTGGAGAGACATCCTCAAGACTTATTAATATCCCCTTATTAAATACCTTTCTTCCTCTTATACCACTTTCGATAGGTCTACCCTTCATTCTTCGTCTACTAGTGAATGTACTTAGAGTCTTCAATCTTTTTCTATGGAAAGATTTCTAAAGCTATGTATTAATTTGTCATCCTACGCTGGAATGTTTTCTAACGAATTTATGTCCATTTTGTAATTCGGAACAGTACCTGAGCTGCATTTAATCTAAGGTGAGGCATACTAATGATGTATAATGCTGCAGTATGACATTGGATTTCTGTTGCTTACACTTTCTTGATATAAATCCAGTAATCTATTTGCCCTAATTACGTACGCTTAGGCTTTGCTTGTCTTGGTTTTTAAGGTTTGTGACTCACCATAACCCCCAAGTCCTTTGCGCTATATGTTTGGCTAAGTTCTACATCATTTAACTTATAAGTAATAGGGTTATGGGCACTCCCACGCTTTAGAACCTGCATTTATCACTATTGAACTGCATCTGCCACTTTTCTGACCAAGAATATAGTGTGTTTAAATCCTCCTGAAGTTCCATAAAATCTACGTTTGAACTCATTTTATCCTACCTATCTTTGTGTCTCGTGCGGAATTTGCTCATATCACTAGTAATTCCTCATAAGATCATCTGAATATTTGAGAAACAACAACGGGCCCAAGACTCGATCAATGTTGGACGCCATTGTTTACAGATCCCCACTTCGGATTTAACCCCATTTATTGGACCTCGTCTCTGCTTCCTGTTCCAGTGAGCCTATGACTCGATCCAAGAGAGCACTTTCCCCCCTATGCCATGAGCTTCCACTTTCTGTAAAAGTCTATGCTGCGGAACTCTATCAAAAGCCTTACTAAAATTAAGTAAATTATATCAAATTTTATTGTGGTCAACAGCCTCAAAAGCTTTACTGAAGAAAGTAATAATTTAGTTAGACTAGACCGGCTCTTGTGAATCCAGATGAGTATCATTAAATCAAGCTATGCTTATCGTGATGGCTTCTTATAATCTCTGCTATAAATTGACTCTCGTATTTGCCTAACAATTGAGGTTAAGGTTTTTGGGCGGTAATTTGACGGTAACGATTTGTCCCTGTTTTTAAAAATAGGAGTTTTCCATTAGCCATCTTCCACTTATCAGGAAACTACACCTGTTTGAAGTGATAAATTTAAAAAATATAGTTAATGGTTTCACAGAGTTCCATTTTGCATTCCTATGATCCCTTGAAAAATCCTCATCAGGACCGGTGACTTATTTTGCACTTCAGTCTGTCTATATGCTTCACAACCATCTCACTAGTGACTGTGATGTTAACATAATTTATATTATTCTAGCCCTCGGTAAAATGTATTACTGGAATATTGTTTGTGTCTTCCTGTGTAAAAACTGAGAGAAATATTTATTTAAAATCATAAGCACTCTTTCATTTCTCTTTGTCAGTAAGGTGCCCATAGTTATTTTTTAAGGGGACCTATCTTATCTCTAACTTTTGTTCTAGCAGACCTGAGGAAAAAAACCTTTTTTGGGTTAGTGTTAGAATCCTTTAACTTTAAATTCATGGGTCCCTTTTGCTTTTCTTATCCTTTTTTTTAATGTCCCTATAATGTCAATATTCTGATTCATATGATGACAACCTCTTTTGATACGCCGAATAAATTTCCTTTCTTATGCCTAGTAGATATTTGAGCCTATTTTTCATCCATTTTTTGGGTCATTTCTATTTGATCTAATTTTCTTTATATGGGGTGATAAACGCTCTTTGAGTCAGCTTGTTTAGTGTTCAGAAAACTGGTCATATTGATAGCTCTCTTCGTTACCCCAGTCAACAGATGATAAGTGTTCTCTATGCCCATCGTAATCGCTAAGCGGAAAATCTGGGGTCTGTTATGAGTTATCGCTACTTTCGTACTTCATTCAATGACTAAATGTAATTGATTTGTGGTCGCTAGCACCCAGTTCCTCTGAAATTTCTAATTATTAACAAGGATTCATTGGCTTTGCCATAACTAAGTCAAGCAGGTTATTTCCCCTTGTAGGTTCTGTCAACAAACGGCATTCAAAAACAATCCTGGAAATACTTCTAAGGAAGTCGTTTAGTGTATTCTAATTCTCCCAGTCCAAGAATTCCAATCAACATGACTAAAGTTAAAGTCTCCTAGAATTACTACATTATCGTGCCTTTTTGCCTTAACAATTTTCCTCATAGTAGTTTCCTTGGTCCCTATCTAAGTTTGGGGGACGGTATATCAATCCTAAAATCAGTTTTTCTTGCCCCTCTGAACAATTCTATCCAACAGACTCTGTATGTGTTTACCTTCAGACTTAACACGTTTTTATGAACAGTTCAAGCCGATCTCGGACATACAATGCCCCCCCACCCCCCCTCCAAATACTTTATCTTCTTGGAACAATTTCAAAACCCTGAATTTGGACATTCCGCAGGCATTGTCCGCGACTTTTTTTAATTAAACCACGTCTCAGTTAATGGCAAATACATCTATGTTTACTACACTAGAAACTAATCTCAAATCGTGCCATCTTACTCCCTAGACTACGGCAATTACATATATAAACATTGAAAGCTTCTACTTCTCTTTTTAACCTTCCTGATCATTTCTTGTTTTCTACTAAACCTAATACTGTCCTTATCACCCAGGTCCATGGCTTTTCATTATCGATCTTCGTTCTTAGTATACTAGTTCCCCTAGAACTCAGTAATATTTACTACATGGGGACTTCACTGTTTTCTGACAAAACACATACCACTAATATTCAATGTTTAAAGTCCTAAACTACTCCCTCCACTGCAGTTGCAGTGCTCCCACACACACCTAGTTAAGTGAACCCTCCCTTGCTACATGGTACATTTCTGCCATAGAAGAGGTCCCAGTTGTCAATGAATGTTACCGCCTTTCCTTACAGTATTTGTCCAGCCAGCATTTGACACTATTGCCTTGACATCCATTCATTTCCAAATTCTCCCCTCCCTTGGCACAAAATTACCAAATATGTGAGGGTTACCACCCTTATTCTAATTTTTTATATTGCTGACCTATGACCTGCTAATCAGGTCCTCAACTCCAGTCTGCAACATCGTTGCCCTCCTGCACAGTGACAGATAATAGGATCTGCTCCCATTACCATATCATGATGTCTTCCGACGCGCTAACAATATCCTCCATCCAGCCCCAGGAAAGCAAACTCTCTGTCTCCTAACTCCTGCCCTTCAAGCAGAACGCCCTATACATATACCTAAAATTGGCTTTCCCCATATTACACATCAATATCGTACCTTCCTTAATGGCTTTTCGTCGTGACGTTCCAGTCGTCGACTCACATTGTGTGTAGCACGGAGAATGTATTGGATAGTTTCCACAACAGTTTACAGCGGCACCTGTCTCTTTATCTACTTTCATCGTTTTATACCTTTCCAATTCGTCTTCTTGATCGTCAACTTTCTTTCCCTGCTGTCCAGCCATGACCAGGTTCCTTCTTGACCTGAGGACTCCACAAACAGGTGGGACTACACCGAATTTTTGGTTTTCCCTCGGTCCAGTCGGCCGAATTTGCCATATCGCCTACCTCAATTATTCCTATAGCTGTTGGAAAATGTTGCTCGTTGGAGGGCATCTTGCTTCTATTCTGAGAGGAGCGCAAACAGGTCTTACTGAGACCAATGTCTCGTCAACACTGCGCAAAAGCCTACTCATAAGGAGCTTCTGCGCAGAACGTCCGCACGGCCCAGTTAGGATGCGATCACGATCGATCGAGGATCCCATCCAAGGGGAAGGTTCGGGAGAAACATTGAGCGAGGTTTTTCCTCCAGGAGAAGGACCAGTGCAGAACACTAAAGCGAGGTTTCTACTCCAGGGGAAAGGATAAGCACAGTATGACTAGATCGAGCCTTCACTCAGGGGATAGGAGTAGGAGTAACACTAGATCAGACGCGTCAACTCCAGGGGGATGGAATAGGAGAACACTAGATCGAGGAGATTCCCTCCAGGGGAAGAACGGTAGAGGAACACTAGAGCGTAGGTTTCCTCTCCAGGCGAAGATAAGGTGAACACTAGATCGAGGCTTCACTCCAGGGGAAAGGATCAGCGAGTACACTTAGAGCGTGGTTTCATCCATGGGAAGTTAGGAGAACAACTAGATCGTGGCTTCACTCAGGGGGTGTTCAGGCAGGAAGACTAGATCGAGGTTCACCCAGGGGAAGGATTAGGAGAACACTAGGTCGAGGCTTCACTCCAGGGGAAGGATCAGGTGAACCACTTGATCGAACGGCTTCGCTCCAGGGGATGGATCAGAACCTTAGAGCGTGGATTCACTCCAGGGAAAGGATTAAGGAGATAATAGTAAGTACATAAGAACATAAGATAGGAGGAAACACTGCAGGTGGCCTGATGGCCCATACTGGCAGGTCCTTTACAATTCATCACAAACTAAACAAAACCATTTGCCGAACCCATTTTTCTATTGCCACCCATGAATAAGCTCTGATGGTGAAAGTCCCTACTCAAATCCACACCTCCCTCTCATGTACTTTTCCAAACTCTAGATTTGAACACTTCCCAATGTCCCTGCTCAATAACCACCTAACTATGTAGACTGTTTCGCTTCATCTACTACCTTTCCCTACAATACTTTCCTATGTCCTTTCTAAATCTATACTTATCTAATTTAAATCATTACTGCGGGTTCTCTCTTGGGATGACATCCTCAAGTCCTTTTTAAATATCCCCTTTATTAATACCTATCTTCCACTTATACCTCTTCGTTCAGGTCTCCCCTCATTCTTGTCTAACAAGTGATTGTAACTTAAGAGTCTTCAATATTTCTTTCTTCATAAGGAAGATTTCTAATGCTATGTATTAATCTTAGTATCTAGCTGATGTTTTCTAACGAATTTATGTCCATTTGTTAATACGGAGTCCAGTAATGAGCTGCATATTATAGGTGAGGCCTTACGATTGATGTATAAGCTGCAGTATGACCTCTGGATTCTGTTGCTTACAACTTCTTGTTATAAATCCCAGTATATATTTGCCTTATTACGTTCGATTAGGCATTTGCGTCTTGGTTTTAAGTTGCTGCTTCCACCATAACCCCAATGTCCTTTTCTTTCGCAACTGTATGGTAAGTTCTATCATTTAACTTATAAGTACTGGGTTATCGGCACGCACAAGCTTCGGAACCTTGCATTTATCTACTTTGAAATTCGCATCTGCCACCTTTTCTGACCAGATAGAGTTTGTTTTAAATCATCCTGAAGTCCATAACAATCTACGTTTGAATCTATTTTCCCTACCTATTCTTTGTGTATCGGCAGTATTGGCTCATATCACTAGAATTCCTCAGCAAGATCATTGATATATATTATAAACAAAACAACGGGCCAAGACTGATCCCTGGGAAACGACACTTGTTATCAGATCCCCATCGGATTTAACCCATTTATGGACACTCTCTGCTTCCTGTCAGTGAGCCATGATCGATCCACGAGAGCACTTTTCCCCCTATGCCATGAGCTGCCCACCTTTTCTTTAACAGGCTTATGCTGCGGAATCTATCATAAGCCTTACTAAAAATCTAAGTAAATTAATATCAATTCTTTATTGTGGTCAACAGCCTCATAAATATAAGCTTTAATGAAGAAAGTTATTTTATTAGTTAGTCAAGACCGGCCTCTTGTGAATCCAATGCTGAGTATCATTAATGCATGCTATGTTATCGAGATGGCTTCTTATTAAATTCAGCTATAATTGACTTAGTAATTTGCATACAATTGAGGTCGGGCCTTATTGGGCGGTAATTGGACTCGCGTACGGATTGTCCCCTGTTTTAAAAATAGGAGTTACATTAGCTCATTCTTCCACATATCAGACACTTCCATCCTGTCTTGAAGAGGATAAAATTATAAAATACTTGTTAATGGATCACAAGTTCCATTTTGCATTCCTTAAGAACCCTTGAATAACACCTAATCAGGACCCGAGTGACTTTGTTTTGCTTCAGTCTGTCTTCTGCTTCACACAACCATTCTTAGTGTCTGTGTCGTTACATAATTATCTTCTTACTTGCCCACTGTAAAAATTAATTACATGGAATATTGTTAGTGTTTTCCTTGTGTAAAAACTTTGAGAGAAATAATTATTTAAAATCAACACTTTCATTCTCTTTGTCAGTTAGGTGCCCATAGTTATTTTTAAGGGGACCTTTCTATCTCTAACTTTTGTTTCTATAGACTGGAAAAAAATTTTTGGGTTTTTGTTTTAGAATTACCTGCAACTTTAATTTCCATGGTCCCTCTTTAGCTTATCTTAAACCTTTTTTTAATGTCCCTCATTATGGCAATTATACTTGATATCATAGATGACCCTCACCTCTTTTGATACGCCTATAACTTCCTTTTTTTGCCTAGTTGATATTTGAGCTTATATTCATCCATTTTGGGTCATTTCTATTGATCTAATGTTCTTTATATGGATTTAATAAACGCTCTTGAGCAGCAGTATAGTGTTCAGAAATCTGGCTTATTGATAGCTCTCTTCGTTGCCCCAGTCAACAGGTTGATAAGGGTTCTCTATGCCCATCGTAATCTGCCCTAAGCGAAAATCGGGACTGTATGTTGTTATCGTACTATAGTACTTCCATTCAATGATAATGGTAATTGAATTTGTGGTCGCTAGCACCAGTTCTCTGAAATTTCTAAATTATTAAACATGGGATTATGGTTTGCCACATAACTAAGTCAAGCAGGTTTTTCCCATTGGCAGGTTCTGTCACAATCTGCTCTCATAAACACGCATGAAAAGCTATTCTAATGCAGTCGTATGGATCTAAGTTCCCCAGTCAAGAATATTCAAATCAAACATGATAAAGTAAAGTCTCCTAGAATTACTTCATTATCGTGCCTTGTGGCCTTAACAATTTCCTCCCATTAGTAGTTTCCTTGGTCCCTATCTAAGTTTGGGGGACGGTATATCACTCCTAAATTCCAGTTTTCATGCCCTCTGAAAAATTCTATCCAATCAGACTCATGTTATGTGTTACTTCTGACTTAATACCCGTTTTTATGACAACTGTTCAAGCGATCTCGGACATACAAAGCCACCCCACCGCCCCTCCATTACTTCTATTTCTTGGAACAATTTAAAACCCTTGATTTTGACATTCCGCAGGATGTCACGAACTATTTTAATTAAACCACGTTCAGTTAAGGCAATACATCATGTTACCGACACTAGCAACTAATCTCAATCGTCCAATATGACTCCTAGCACTACGGCAATTAGCATAATAAACATTGAAAGGACTCTCCTTTCTCTTTACCCTTCATGCTCACTTCTATTTTTTTTACTTATACACTATTCACTACCCCCGCTAATTCCCCTCATTCAAGATCATTGTTATATATTTATAAACTAACAACGGGCCCAAGACTGACTTGCCCTGTGGAACGCCTTTGTACAGATCCACATCGGATTTAACCCATTATGCGAGGACACTCTTGCTTCTGTCAGTGAGCCATGACTCGATCACGAGAGCACTTTTTCCCCCAATGCTGAGCTGCACTTTCTTTAACTGTCTAGGTTTGGGCGGAAACTCTATCAAAAGCTACCTTAAAATCTAAGTAAATAATATCAAATTCTTTATTGTGGTCACAAGCCTCAAAAGCTTTATGAATGAATGTTAATAAATTAGTTAGACAAGACCGGCCTCTTGTGAATCCATGTGAGTATCATTAATCTAACAGCTATGCGTATCGAGTTTAGGCTTCTTATAATCTCAGCTATATTTGACTACTAGTAATTTGCCTACAATTGTGGTAGGCTTATTGGGCGGTAATTTGACGGTAACGACTTGTCCCTGTTTTATATAAATAGGAGTTACATTAGCCATCTTCCACATATCAGACTCTACACCTGTTGGAAGAAGTTAAATTAAATATACTAGTTAATGGTTCACAGAGTTCCATTTTGCATTCCTTAAGAACCCTTGAAAAAACCTCATCAGGGACCCGGTGACTTATTTTGGCTTCACTGTCTGTCTATACTGACTTCACATCCTTTCTCACTAGGACTGTGTTGTTTATATAATTTATCTTCTTCTAGCCCACTGTAAAAATTAATTACTGGAATATTGTTAGTGTCTTCCTGTGGTTAAAAAAGAGAGAAAATAATTCATTTTAAAATTCAAGCATCATTTCATTTCTTGTGTCAGTTAGGTGCCCATAGTTAATGATCATTTTAAGGGGACCTATCTTATACTCTAACTTTTGTTTATAGTCCGGGAAAAAACTTTTTGGGGGTTAGTTTTAGAATCCTAGCAACTTTTTATTTCATTTGTCCCTTTTAGCTTTTCTTAACCTTGTTTTAATGTTACATATAATGTCAATATACTTGATTCCTAAGTATGACCCTCACTCTTTGATACGGGCTATAAGTCCTTTCTTATGACCCTAGTCGAATTTTTGTGCCTATTATTCATTCATTTTGGGTCATTTTTCTATTTGATATAATTTCTTTATATGGGGTTAAAGCTCTTTGAGACTGCATGTATGTGACTTCAGGAAAACTGTCATATTGATAGCTCTACTTCTGTTTACCAGTCAACAGATGATAAGTGATCTCTAAGCCCATCGTATCTGCTAAGCGAAAAATCATGGGACTGTTACTGAGTTATCGATACTATCGTTCTTCCGATTCAATGCTAAATTGTTAATGTTTTGTGGTCGCTCGCACCCAGTTCTCTGAAATATTGCTAGAAATTATTAACAAGGGAGATTCATTGTATGCCATAACTAAGTCAAGCAGGTTATTTCCCCTGGTAGGTTCTGTCACAAATGCTTCAAATAAATCATTCATGAATACTTCTAAGAAGTCGTATGATTCTAAATTCCCAGTCAAGAAATTCCAATCATACATGAACTATAAGTTGATTAAAGTTCTCTACGAATTACTTTACTTTATCGTGACCTTGTGGCCTTAACACAATTTTCCTCCCATAGTAGTTTCACATTGGTTCCCTATCTAAGTTTGGGGGGACGGTATATCACTCCTATAATCAGTTTTTCATGCCCTCTGCCATAATTCTATCCAAACAGCACTCTGTATGTGGTTAATTCAGACTTAATACCCGTTTTTATGCAACAGGGCAAGCGATCTCGGCACATAACAATGCAACCCCACCCCCCCTCCAAACTTCTTCGTTATTGGAAACATTTAAAAACCCTGAATTTGACATTCCGCAGGCATTTGTACCACTTTTTTAATATTTAAACCAACGGTACTCTGTTTAGGGCTAATAATTCAATGTTTACATTCACTTGCAACTAATTCTCAATCTCGTCTTTTCTTACCTGGCACTACGGCAATTAGCATAATAAACTTTGAAAGGACTTTCCTTTCTCTTTACCCTTCCTGCCTCATTTCTATTTTTCTACTAAACTCATTACACTGTCCATTAATCACCCAAGGTCCCTGGCTTTTCAATATCTATCTCGTTCTTATTTAAATAACCTAGGTTCCCTAGGAAACTCGTAATTTTAATACATTGGGACATCACTGTTTTCTGACCAAAACCATACACTAACTATTTCCTAGTTTTAATGTCCTAGCTACTTACTACAACTGCAGTTGCCAGTGCTCCCATACCACACTTGTAAGTGAACCCCATAACTTGCATACTATGTCTATTTCTGCCATTAGAAGAGTGGTCCCAGTGTAATGAAATGTTACCGCATTTTCCCTTTCTGTATTTGTCCAGCAGCAATTGACACATTGCCCTGACAACCATTTTCATTTCACAATTCCCCTCCCTTGGGCAAAATACCACATTATGTGAGGGTTCCCACCCATACTTCTAATTACTTTCTATGCTGACCTTTACTGCTTAATCAGTCCTCCACTTCCTACGTCTGCCAACATCGTTGCTCCAGCACTGAGAAGATAATAGGATTGCCTACCATTACCTCTCATGATGTCATCAGACGGCTACAATATCCTCCATCCCAGCCCAGGAACCAGGAAAGCAAACTCTCATGTCTCCTACCTGCCCGTATCAAGCAGAACGCCCTCCTATCCATATACCTAACTTGGCTATTCCCAAATACAAACAATATTCGTACACTTCCTTAATGTCTTTCGTCGTGGCGCGTTCCAGTAGTCGACTACATTCGTGCCGGGTAGCACTGAGAATGTATTGGATTTTCAACAACAGTTTCCACGGCAGGCTCTTTCTTCTTCTTCGTTTCTACTGCCATTCGTCATTCTTGATCGTCAACTTCTTTCCCTGCTGTCCAGCACTGACCCGTTTCCCTTCTTGACCTGAGGATCAAACAGGAGGACTACACCGAATCTTTTGGTTTTTTTTCCTCGGTCAGTCGCCCGCATTTTCCTATTCGCCAACCTCAATTTTCCTTCCTTAAGCTGTTGGAAAAGTTGCTCGACATGGAGGGATCTTGCTTCAATTCTAGAGGATGCGCGCAAAACAGGTCTTCACAGAGCCAAAGTACACGTACAACCTGGCAAATGCCAACTCAATCAGGAGCTTTCTGCGCTGCACGTCCGCACGGCCCAATAGTGTTGCGACACGAATCGGATCGAGGATTCATCCGGGGAAGGATCGGCGGGAGAAACACTAGAGCGAGGTTTCACTCAGGAGAAGGAACAAGGAGAACACTTAGAGCGAGGTTCACTCCAGGGGAAGGAGTCAGCAGTAGACTAGATCGAGCCTTCTCTCCAGGGGAGGAATTGGGAACCACTAGATCGACGCTTCACTCAGGGGAAGGATCAGGAGAACACTAGATCGAGGATTCCCTCCAGGGGGAAGAATCGGAGAGAAAACACTAGAGCGAGGTTTCCTCCGGCGTAAAGAATCAGGGGAGAACATCTAGATCGAGGTTCCACTCCAGGGGACGGATCAGGAGAAAACACCTAGAGCGAGGTTTCACTCCTTGGAGAAAGATCAGGAGAACACTAGAGATCGTGGTTCACTCCAGGGGAAAGGATCAGCAGAAGGACTAGATCGAGGCACGCAACCCAGGGGAAGGATTAGGAGATCTTAGTTCGAGGCTTCACTCCAGGGGAAGGATCAGGAGAAACACTCGTTCGATGCTTCGCCATGGGATGGATCAGAACATTAGACGACGAGGATTCACTACAGGGGAAAGGATCTGGAGAACATCTAGAATATAGAACAAGAAACATAAGAAAGGACAGGTACACGGCAGGAGGCCTGCAGGCCCATTCTAGGCAGGTCCTTTACAATTCATCCCACTATAAAATACATTTGACGAACCAATTGTTCATTGCACTACCAAGATGAAATAAGCTCTGAATGTGAAAGGTTCCACTCAAATCCAACCCCTCCCCACTCTCAATGTAACTTATCCAACCTAGATGTTGAAAATCCCCAATAGTCCCAGCCTCAATAATCCCTACTTGGTAGACTGTTCCACTCATCAACTACCCTATTTCCAAACCAATACTTTCCTATGTCCTTTCTAAATCTAAACTTATCTAATTTTTAATCCATTACTGCGGGTCTCATCTTGGAGAGGACATCCTCAAGTCACCTTATTAACTAGCCCCTTTATTCATATTACTATCTTCCTATTATACACTTCGATCAGTCTCCTCATTCTTCGTTATCAACAAGTGATGTAACTTAAGAGTCTTCAATCTTTCTCATAAGGATGATTTCTATTGCTTATGGAATTAATTTTGTATCCTTCGCTGATATGTTTTCAAACGAATTTTGGTCCCATTTTGTACTACGGAGACCAGAACTGTGCTCTTGCTCATAATCTAGGTGAGGCTTACTAAATGATGGAATATGCTGCCGTTGACCTCTGGTCTTCCTGTTGCTTAATACTTCTTGATATAATTACCAGTAATCTATTTGCCTTATTACGTACGCTTTGGCATTGGTTCTTGGGTTTAAGGTTGCTGCTCTCCATAACCCCCAAGTCCTTTTCGCAATCTGTATGGCTAAGTTCTACATCATTTTTACTTATAAAGTACTAGGGTTATGGGCACTCCCAAGCTTCTGAACCTTGCATTTATTACATTGAAACTGCATCTGGCCACTTTTTCTGACAAGATAGAGTTTGTTTAAAATCTCCTGAAGTTCCATTACATCTACGTTTGAAGCAATTATCCTACCTATCTTTGTGTCATCGGCGAATTTGCTCTTCATCACTAGTAAATTCACCTCATCAAGATCTTTGATATATATTATAACAACAACGGGACCAAGGACTGAATCCCTGTGGAACGCCACTTGATTACAGATCCCCTAATCGGTTTTACCTCCATTTATGGAACTCTCTGAATCCTGTCAGTGAGACCATGGACTCGATCACGAGAGCTCTTTTCCCCCTTTGCCATGAGCCTGCCACTTTCTTTAACAGTCTTTGCTGCGGGAACTCTTTCAAAAGCCTTACTAAATCTAAGTACAATAATGATCATATTCTTTATTTTGTGTTCAACAGCCTCAAAAGCTTTACTGAAGAAGTTAATAAATTAGTTAGACAAGACCGCCGCTTGTGATCAATGCTGTGTATCACTCTAATTCAGCGTGCTTATCGAGATGTGCTTCTTATAATCTCAGCTATTATTGTTCTAGTAATTTGCTACATTGAGGTCAGGCTTATTGGGCGGTACTTTGACGATAAAGACTTGTCCCTGTTTTAAAAATAGGAGTTCATTATGCCATCTTCAACATATCTGACATACACCTGTTTGAAGAGGATAAATTAAATAATACTAGTTAATGTTCACAGAGTTCCATTTTGACATTCCTTATGATCCCAGAAAAATAACACTAATCTGGAACCGGTGACTTATTTTGCTTCAGTCTGTCTATCTGCTTCAAAACATCTCAATAAGTGACTGTGATGTTACCTTAATTTATCTTCTAGCCCACTGTAAAAAAAGTTATTACTGGAATATTGTTAGTGTCTTCCATGTGTATTAACTTGAGAGAAATTTTTTATTTAATAATCAAGGCACATTTCATTCTCTTTTGGACAGTAAGGGGCCCATAGTTATTTTTAGGGGACTATTTATCTCTGAACTGTTGTTCTATTAGTCCTGGAAAAAACTTTTTGGGTTAGTTTTAGAATCCCTTGCAAACCATTTAATTTCATGGTTCCCTTTTAGCTTTCTTAACCTTTTTTAATTGTCCTATAATGTCAATATCTGATTAATAAGATGACCCTCACCTCTTTGTACGCCTATAAATCCTTTCTTTGCCTGTAGTTTTTTGAGCCTATTATTCATCCATTTTGGGTTCCATTTCTTTTGATCTAATTTCTTTATATGGTATAATCGCTCTTTGATGCCAGCATGTTTGTGTTCAGGTAAAAACTGTCATCAATGACTAGGCTCTCCTCGGTACCACAGTCAACAGATGATAAAGTGTTCTCTATGCCCATCGTAATCTGCTAAGCGACGTGTAAATCTGGGACGGTTACTGAGTTATCGCTACTAATCTACTATTCCATTCAATGCTAAATGTAATTGATTTGTGGTCGCTAGCACCCCAGTTCCTCTTGAAATTTCTAAATTATTAAAAGGGATTCATTGGTTGCCTTATAATAAGGGTCAAGCAGGGTTGCAGGTTATTTCCCCTTGTAGGTTCTGTCACAAACTGCTTCAAAAAACAATCCTGATATTACTTTTATGAACTGTTCTTATGATTCTAAATTCCCAGTCAAGAATTCCAATCATCATGACTAAAGTTAAAGTCTACTAGAATTGACTACATTATCGTGCCTGGTGGCACTCTTAACAATTTCCTCCAATAGTTAGGTTTCCTTGGTCCTATCTAGTTTGGGGGACGGTATATCTCTCACTTCAATTCAGTTTTCAATTGCCCCTTCTGAATATTACTATCCTACAGACTCCCGGATGTGGTTTCTTCAAACTTAATACCCGGTTTTTATGCAATCAGGTTAAGGATATCGGACATACATTGCCTCACCCCTCCCGCCCATCCACTACTCTCTATCTTCTTGGTAACAATTTAAACCCTGAATTTTGACATGCCGCAGGCATGTCCACGACTTTTTTAATTTAAACAAAAGTCTCTGTTAAGGCAATATACATCAAATGTTACCTAAACTAGCATACTAATCTCTACTCGTCCTATTTACTCCTAGCACTACGGCATTTCGCATATATAAAACATTGAATGACTCTCCTTTGATCTTTACCCTTCCTGTCATTTCTTATTTTTTACTAAACTATTACTGTCCTTTTCACCAAGGTCCCTGGCTTTTCTATATCTATCTCGTGTTCTTATTATAACTAGTTCCCCTAGTAACTCGTATTATTACTACAATTGGGACTCATGTTTGCCTGCCATAAACCACCCAATACACTAACTATTACTAGTTTAAAGTCCTAACCTTCTCCCTCCACTGCAGTTGCCAGTGCCCCCACCCCCAATCTAGATATGTGAACCCCATCCATAGCATACTTGTCACTTTTCTGCCATAGAAGAAGGTCCCAGTTGTCAATGATATGTTATGGTTACCGCATTTCCTTACTGTATTTGTCCAGCCTGCTATTGACACCAATTGCACTTGACATCCATTCATTTCCAACTCCCTCCTTGGCAAAATAACCACATATGAGAGGCGTTCCCACCTTTCTTCTAATTATTTCTATTGCTGGAACATATACATGCGAATTCAGGTCCTCACTCCTACGTCTGCAACATCGTTGCCTCCAGCTCTGAGACAGATATAGGATTGATCCCATTAACTATCATGTTGTTCATCCTGGACGGTAACAATATCCTCTCAATCCTCGCCCCCAGAAAGCAAAACTCGCTGTCTTCCTACTCCTGCCTTCAAGCAGAACGACCCTATCCATATTACCTATCTTGGCTATCCCAATTACAACCAATATTACGTACCTTCCG
This sequence comes from Cherax quadricarinatus, assembly GCF_026875155.1. Classification (NCBI taxonomy): domain Eukaryota; kingdom Metazoa; phylum Arthropoda; class Malacostraca; order Decapoda; family Parastacidae; genus Cherax; species Cherax quadricarinatus. The sequence continues at coordinate 6,570,440 of NC_069432.1, forward strand.
TTTATGTCTTTCGTCGTGACGTTCCAGTAGTCGACTCATTCGTCGGGTAAGCAGAGCACTGAGAATGTATTGGATGAGATTCCACAAACGTTTCCACGGCAGTCTCTTTCTTCTTCATGTTTCTACCTTTCCATTCGTCTCTTGATCGTCAACTCTTTCCACTGCTGTCCAGCCACTGACCGGTTTCCCTTCTTGACTGAAGGACTCAAAACAGGAGGACTAAACCGAATCATTTTGGTTTTTCCCTCGGTCAGTCGCCGGAAATTTTCTTTTTCGCCAACCTCAATTCTTCCTTAAGCTGTTGGAAAAAGTTGCTCGATGGAGGCATCTTGCTTCCTTCCAATTCTAGAGAGCGCGCAAACTGAGTCTTCACAGAGCCAAGTACACGTCAACACTGCGCAAATAGCCAACTCAATCAGGAGCTTCTGCGCAGCACGTCCGCACGGCCCCAATAGTGGAGCGAAACACGATCGATCCCCCCCCTGAGGATTCCATCCAGGGAAGGATCGGGAGAACACTAGAGCGAGGTTTCACTCCAGGAGAAGGACCAGGAGAACACTAGAGCGAGGTTTCACTCCAGGGGAAGGATCAGCAGAAGACTAGATCGAGCCTTCACTCCAGGGGAAGGATTAGGAGAACACTAGATCGACGCTTCACTCCAGGGGAAGGATCAGGAGAACACTAGATCGAGGATTCCCTCCAGGGGAAGAATCGGGAGAACACTAGAGCGAGGTTTCACTCCAGGCGAAAGATCAGGAGAACACTAGATCGAGGCTTCACTCCAGGGGGAAGGATCAGGAGAACACTAGAGCGAGGTTTCACTCTATGGGAAAGATCAGGAGAACACTAGATCGAGGCTTCCACTCCAGCGGGGAAGATCAGAGAAGACTTAGATTCGACGGGCTTCACCCCAGGGGAAGGATTAGGAGAAACTAAGGTCGAGGCTTAACTCCAGGGAAGGGTTAAGGAGAAACACTAGATCGAGGCTTCGCCCAGGGGATGGATAAGAATTTAGAGCGTGGTATTCACTCCAGGGAAAGGATATCAGGAAGAACACTAGATAAGAAAATAAGACATACGAAAGGAGGAACACTTGCAGGGAGGCCTGCTGGCCATACTAGGCAGGTCACTTTACAATTCATCCCATAACGATTATTTGCCGAACCCAATTTTCAATGCCACCCAAGAACATAAGCTTGATGTGAAAGTCCCACGCTAATAACCCCTTCCCACTCATGTACTTATCCTAACTAGATTTGAAACTACCCACAAAGTCCCAGCCTCAATATCCCTACTAGGTTAGACTGTTCCACTCATCAATACCATATTTCCAAACCAATTACTTTTCCTATACCTTTCGAAATCTAAACTTATCTTATTTAAATCCATTACTGGCGGGTTTCTCTCTTGGAGAGACATCCTCAAGACTTATTAATATCCCCTTATTAAATACCTTTCTTCCTCTTATACCACTTTCGATAGGTCTACCCTTCATTCTTCGTCTACTAGTGAATGTACTTAGAGTCTTCAATCTTTTTCTATGGAAAGATTTCTAAAGCTATGTATTAATTTGTCATCCTACGCTGGAATGTTTTCTAACGAATTTATGTCCATTTTGTAATTCGGAACAGTACCTGAGCTGCATTTAATCTAAGGTGAGGCATACTAATGATGTATAATGCTGCAGTATGACATTGGATTTCTGTTGCTTACACTTTCTTGATATAAATCCAGTAATCTATTTGCCCTAATTACGTACGCTTAGGCTTTGCTTGTCTTGGTTTTTAAGGTTTGTGACTCACCATAACCCCCAAGTCCTTTGCGCTATATGTTTGGCTAAGTTCTACATCATTTAACTTATAAGTAATAGGGTTATGGGCACTCCCACGCTTTAGAACCTGCATTTATCACTATTGAACTGCATCTGCCACTTTTCTGACCAAGAATATAGTGTGTTTAAATCCTCCTGAAGTTCCATAAAATCTACGTTTGAACTCATTTTATCCTACCTATCTTTGTGTCTCGTGCGGAATTTGCTCATATCACTAGTAATTCCTCATAAGATCATCTGAATATTTGAGAAACAACAACGGGCCCAAGACTCGATCAATGTTGGACGCCATTGTTTACAGATCCCCACTTCGGATTTAACCCCATTTATTGGACCTCGTCTCTGCTTCCTGTTCCAGTGAGCCTATGACTCGATCCAAGAGAGCACTTTCCCCCCTATGCCATGAGCTTCCACTTTCTGTAAAAGTCTATGCTGCGGAACTCTATCAAAAGCCTTACTAAAATTAAGTAAATTATATCAAATTTTATTGTGGTCAACAGCCTCAAAAGCTTTACTGAAGAAAGTAATAATTTAGTTAGACTAGACCGGCTCTTGTGAATCCAGATGAGTATCATTAAATCAAGCTATGCTTATCGTGATGGCTTCTTATAATCTCTGCTATAAATTGACTCTCGTATTTGCCTAACAATTGAGGTTAAGGTTTTTGGGCGGTAATTTGACGGTAACGATTTGTCCCTGTTTTTAAAAATAGGAGTTTTCCATTAGCCATCTTCCACTTATCAGGAAACTACACCTGTTTGAAGTGATAAATTTAAAAAATATAGTTAATGGTTTCACAGAGTTCCATTTTGCATTCCTATGATCCCTTGAAAAATCCTCATCAGGACCGGTGACTTATTTTGCACTTCAGTCTGTCTATATGCTTCACAACCATCTCACTAGTGACTGTGATGTTAACATAATTTATATTATTCTAGCCCTCGGTAAAATGTATTACTGGAATATTGTTTGTGTCTTCCTGTGTAAAAACTGAGAGAAATATTTATTTAAAATCATAAGCACTCTTTCATTTCTCTTTGTCAGTAAGGTGCCCATAGTTATTTTTTAAGGGGACCTATCTTATCTCTAACTTTTGTTCTAGCAGACCTGAGGAAAAAAACCTTTTTTGGGTTAGTGTTAGAATCCTTTAACTTTAAATTCATGGGTCCCTTTTGCTTTTCTTATCCTTTTTTTTAATGTCCCTATAATGTCAATATTCTGATTCATATGATGACAACCTCTTTTGATACGCCGAATAAATTTCCTTTCTTATGCCTAGTAGATATTTGAGCCTATTTTTCATCCATTTTTTGGGTCATTTCTATTTGATCTAATTTTCTTTATATGGGGTGATAAACGCTCTTTGAGTCAGCTTGTTTAGTGTTCAGAAAACTGGTCATATTGATAGCTCTCTTCGTTACCCCAGTCAACAGATGATAAGTGTTCTCTATGCCCATCGTAATCGCTAAGCGGAAAATCTGGGGTCTGTTATGAGTTATCGCTACTTTCGTACTTCATTCAATGACTAAATGTAATTGATTTGTGGTCGCTAGCACCCAGTTCCTCTGAAATTTCTAATTATTAACAAGGATTCATTGGCTTTGCCATAACTAAGTCAAGCAGGTTATTTCCCCTTGTAGGTTCTGTCAACAAACGGCATTCAAAAACAATCCTGGAAATACTTCTAAGGAAGTCGTTTAGTGTATTCTAATTCTCCCAGTCCAAGAATTCCAATCAACATGACTAAAGTTAAAGTCTCCTAGAATTACTACATTATCGTGCCTTTTTGCCTTAACAATTTTCCTCATAGTAGTTTCCTTGGTCCCTATCTAAGTTTGGGGGACGGTATATCAATCCTAAAATCAGTTTTTCTTGCCCCTCTGAACAATTCTATCCAACAGACTCTGTATGTGTTTACCTTCAGACTTAACACGTTTTTATGAACAGTTCAAGCCGATCTCGGACATACAATGCCCCCCCACCCCCCCTCCAAATACTTTATCTTCTTGGAACAATTTCAAAACCCTGAATTTGGACATTCCGCAGGCATTGTCCGCGACTTTTTTTAATTAAACCACGTCTCAGTTAATGGCAAATACATCTATGTTTACTACACTAGAAACTAATCTCAAATCGTGCCATCTTACTCCCTAGACTACGGCAATTACATATATAAACATTGAAAGCTTCTACTTCTCTTTTTAACCTTCCTGATCATTTCTTGTTTTCTACTAAACCTAATACTGTCCTTATCACCCAGGTCCATGGCTTTTCATTATCGATCTTCGTTCTTAGTATACTAGTTCCCCTAGAACTCAGTAATATTTACTACATGGGGACTTCACTGTTTTCTGACAAAACACATACCACTAATATTCAATGTTTAAAGTCCTAAACTACTCCCTCCACTGCAGTTGCAGTGCTCCCACACACACCTAGTTAAGTGAACCCTCCCTTGCTACATGGTACATTTCTGCCATAGAAGAGGTCCCAGTTGTCAATGAATGTTACCGCATTTTCCTTATCAGTATTTGTCCAGCCAGCAATTGACACCAATTGCCCTGACAACCATTCATTTCCAACTCCCCTCCTTGGCAAAATACCACATTGAGAGGGTTTCCCAACCCTTACTTCTAATTTTTCTATTGCTGACCTATACCTGCTAATCAGGTCTCACTCCTACGTCTGCCAACATCGTTGCCCCAGCACTGAGACAGATAATAGGATTGCTCCCATTACCTCTCATGATGTCATCCAGGACGGCTAACAATATCTCCATCCCAGCCCAGGAAGCAAACTCTCTGTCTCCTACTCCTGCCCTTCAAGCAGAACGCCTATCCATATACCTAACTTGGCTATCCCCAAACAACAACAATATTCGTACCTTCCTTAATGTCTTTCGTCTGACGTTCCCAGTAGTCGACTCCACATTCGTCGGGTAGCACTGAGATGTATGGAATGTTTCCACAACAGTTTCCACGGCAGTCTCTTTCTTCTTCATCGTTTCTACCTTTCCATTCGTCTTCTTGATCGTCAACTTTTTTCCCTGCTGTCCAGCCACTGACAGTTTCCCTTCTTGCCCTGAGGACTCAAAACGGGAGGACTACCCCGAATCTTTTTTTTTTCCTGGGTAGCGCCGAATTCCATATTGCCAACCTCAATTTTCCCTTAAAGCTTTGGAAAAAGTTGCCGAGGGGGGCATTTTCTTCAATTCAAGGCGCGCAAACAGCTTCACGGGCCCAAGAACAGTCAAAACACGCGAAAACCAACCAATCAGGAGTACTGCGCAGCACTCCCGCACGGCCCCAATAGCGATCGAACCGATCGATCGAGGATTCCATCCAGGGAAGGATCGGGAAGAACACTAGAGCAGGTTTCACCCCAGGAGAAGGACCGGAAACCCTAGAGCGATTTCACTCCAGGGGAAGAATCAGCAGAAATTAATGAGGCTTCACTCCAGGAAAGGATCATAGAAGACTAAACGAGGCTTCACCCCGGAGGGGGATTGGGAAAACACTAATCGAGATTCCCCCCGGGGAAAGGATCAGGAAACATAGAGCAGGTTTTCACCCCGGGGAAAGGACACAGAAGATTAGACGGGGTCATCCGGGGAAGGATCGTAGAAGACAGAACGGGGCTTCCCCAGGAGAAATTAGGAAAACACTAGATCGAGGTTTCCCCTCCGGGGGAAAGGATCGGAAAACAGTAAGCTGGGTTTTCACTCCGGGGGAAAGGAAGCAAAATTAGATAGGCTTCACTCCGGGGAAAAAGATCGGAGAAACTGAGCGACCTTCACCCGGGGGAAGGAACAGAGAATGCTAGACGAGGCTTCACCCGAAAAAGGATGAGAAAGCTGATCGAGGCTTCACTAGAGGGAAGGATCACAGAAGACTAATCAGGTTTCACTCCAGGGGGTAGGGAAAACACCCCCGGGGGGAAGGGACGGGGTACGAGGTTTCACCCCAGGGGAAGGACGGAGAACCTGGGAGGTTCACCCCCCCCCCCCCCCCCACCCCGGGGGAAAAGGATCAGAGAACCCCAAAACGAGGTTCACTCCGGGGGAAAGATCAGGAAAAAACAGACGAGGTTCACTCCAGGGAAGGATCGGGAGAACACAGACGAGGTTTCACTCCAGGGAAGGATCAGCAAAACCCCCAGCGGTTTCACCCCAGGGGAAGATCGCAAAGACTTTTTGATTTCCCCCCGGGGGAAGGGATCAGAAAAAGACTGTTTGAGGCTTACTCCAGGGGAAGGATCGCAAAAAAGTTGCTCACTCAGGGAAGGATAGAGAAGCTGGTTTGAGCTTCACCAGGAAGGATCAAGGAAACCTAGAGAGGCTTAAATTTTCCGGGAAGGACAAAGAAGCAGATTAGGCTTCACTCCAGGGGAAGATCAACGTAGATCGGGCTTTCACTCCAGGGGGGATCAGAGAAGCTAGATCGGGCTTCACTCGGGGGGAAATAAAGGAACCTAGAGGGTTCACTCCAGGGAAAAGGGACGGGGGAGAAATAGGCAGGTTATCCAAAGGATCGGGGAGAACACTGGGCGTTTCACTCCGGGGGAAGGATCAGAGAAACTAGACGGGGGCTTACTCCCGGGGGAAGGATCAGAAAAAGACAAATCGGGGCTTCCTCAGGGGAAGGGATCACAAAGACTACGGGCTTCACTCCAGGAAGGAAAAAAGAATCAGGTTTCCCCGGGGGAAGAATCGGAAAAATCGGGGCTTCACCCCAGGGAAGGATCAAAAACCTAATCGAGGTTTACTCCGGGGAAGGGATCAGGCGCTGATCGAGGCTTCACTCGGGGGAAAAGGATCAAAGAACGCAGATCGAGGCTTCACTCCAGGGAAGGATCAGAAAACCGCTATCAAAACCTTAATCGGGGAAAGAACAAGAACCAAGATAGGTTTCCTCCAGGGAAGGTCAGAGAACGCTAGACGAGGCTTTTTCCGGGGGAAAGATCAAGAACGCTAGACGGGGTTTCATGCGGGGGAAGGATCAGAACGCTAGATCGGGCTCACCCCAGGGAAAGGTCAAAAAAGCAAATCGGGGCTTCATCGGGGGAAGGATCAGAGAACCAGATCGGGCTTATGGGAAAAGGACAGAAAACCTAGACGAGGCTTCACCCGGGGAAAAGGATCAAGAACGCTAGATCGAGGCTTCACTGCAGGGAAGGACGAGAACGCTGATGAGGCTCATGCAGGGAAAAGGGATCAAGAAGCAGCGAGGTTTCACTCAGGGGAAGGCAGAAAACGCTAGATCGGGCTTCCTCAGGGGGGATCAGAAAACGCTAATCAGGTTTCACTCCGGGGGAAGGGATCAGAACGCTAGATGGGGCTTCCTCCGGGGGGGGGGAAGGAAATCAGGAACCAGATCGGGCTTCCTCGGGGGAAGATCAGAGAACGCTAGATCGAGGTTTCACTCCAGGGGGGGGATAAAAAAGCTAGATCGAGGCTTCACTCCAGGGAAAGGATCAAAACGCTAGACGAGGCTTCACTCCGGGGGAAGAACAAGAAGCTAGACGGGCTTCACTCCGGGGAAAGGTCAGAAAAAGCAAATCAGGTTCCCCTCAGGGGGGATCAAGAACGCTAGCCCCCGGGTTACTGGGGGGGGGGTCGCTTTTGACGATTTCCCCCAGGGAAGGATAAAAACGTGATCGAGGCTTCACTCCGGGGGAAAAGGGACAGAGAACCAGATCGGGGCTTCACTCAGGGAAAGGATCAGAGAACGCTAGATCGAGGCTTCACTCCAGGGAAAGGATCAGAGAACGCTAGATCGAGGCTTCACTCCGGGGAAAGGATCAGAGAACCTAGATCGGGCTTCACCCAGGGGAAGAATCAGAGAAGCTAGATCGGGTTTCACTCCGGGGAAAAGGGATCAGAGAACGCTAATCGAGCTTCACTCCGGGGGGAAGGGACAAGAATCTAGACGAGGCTTCCTGCGGGGGAAGGATCGAGAACGCTAATCGAGGCTTCACTCCGGGGGAAAAGATCAGAGAACGCTAGTCGGGCTTCACTCCAGGGAAAGGATCAAAAACCCAAAAATCGAGGCTTCACCCCGGGGGGAAAGATAGAAAAGCAAGACGAGGTTCACTCCAGGAAAGGAAAGAGAACGTTGACGAGGCTTCACACCGGGGGAAGATCAAAAAATGCTAGACGGGGTTTCCCCAAAGGGAAGGATCAAGAACGCAAGATCGAGGCTACTCCAGGGAAAAGATCAGGAACGCTAGATCGAGGTTTTCACCCCGGGAAAAAGGGATCAGAAAAACGCTAGATTGACTTCACTGCAGGGGAAGGATCAGAAACCCCTAGATCGATTTTCACTGAGGGGAAGGATCAAGAAACGTAGATCGGGGCTTCCCCCGGGGGAAAGGATGAAGAACGCTAGATCGAGGCTTCACCCACAAAAGGATCAAGAACGCAGATCGGGGCTTACTGCGGGGGAAGGATCAAGAACCAGATCGAGGCTTCACTGCAGGGAAGGATCAGAGAACGCACATCGAGCTTCACCCCAAGGGAAGGATCAAAGGACGCTAGATCGAGGCTTCACTCCAGGGGAAAGGATCAGAGAACGCTAGATCGAGGCTTCACTCCAGGGAAAGGATCAGAGAACGCTAGATCGAGGCTTCACTCCAGGGAAAGGATCAGAGAACGCTAGATCGAGGCTTCACTCCAGGGAAAGGATCAGAGAACGCTAGATCGAGGCTTCACTGCAGGGGAAGGATCAGAGAACGCTAGATCGAGGTTCCTGCAGGGGAAGGGGAGAACGCTACATCGAGGCTTACCCCAAGGGGAAAGGGATGATAACCTAGATCGAGGCTTCACTCCAGGGAAAGGATCAGAGAACGCTAGATCGAGGCTTCACTCCAGGGAAAGGATCAGAGAACGCTAGATCGAGGCTTCACTCCAGGGGAAGGTCAGGAAGCAGCGAGGCTTCACTCCAGGGGAAGGATCAGAAAATGCTAAATGAGGCTTACTCCAGGAAAAAAGACCAGAAACGCTAATCGAGGCTTCACCCCGGAAAAGGATTAAAAACGCAGATCGGGGCTTCACTCCAGGTGAAGATCAAGAACGCTAGTCGAGGCTTCCTCCAGGAAAGGACAGAAACGCTAATGAGGCTTCCCCCAGGGAAAGGACAAGAACGCTAGATCGGGGCTTCACTCCGGGGAAAGGGATCAGAGAAGCTAGATCAAAGCTTCACTGGGGGAAAGGGGATAGAAAACGTAGATCGAGGTTTCCCCCGGGGGGGAAAGGGATCAGAGAACGCGGATCAAAGGCTTCCTCCAGGGAAAGGATCAGAGAACGCTAGATCGAGGCTTCCACCCGGGAAAGATCAAGAACGCTAGATCAAAGGTTCACTGCAGGGAAAGGATAGAGAACGCTAGATCGAGCTTCCTCCAGGGGAAAGGATCAGAGAACGCTAATCGAGGCTTCATTTTCCTGGGGAAGATCAAAAACGCTGATGAGGTTCACTCGGGGAAGGATCAAAAACGCTAGATCGAGGCTTCCCCAGGGGAAGGGATCAAGAAGCTAGATCGAGGCTTCACTCCGGGGGGGGGGGGGGAAGGATCAGAGAACGCTAGATCGGGGCTTCACGCAGGGGAAGGATCAGAGAACGCAGATCGGGGCTTACTGCGGGGGAAGAATCAGAGAACGCTAGTCGGGTTCCTCCGGGGGAAGGGATCAGAAACGCTAGATCGAGGCTTCACTCCGGGGGGAAGGGTCAGAGAACCTAGATCGATGCTTCACTCCGGGGGAAGGGATCAGAAAACGCTAGATCAAAGTTACTCCGGGGGAAGGATCAAGATCGCTAATCGGGGTTTCATCCATGGAAGACAGAAACGCTAGATCGAGGCTTCACTCCAGGGGAAGGATCAGAGAACGCTAGATCGATGCTTCACTCCAGGGGAAGGATCAGAGAACGCTAGATCGAGGCTTCACTCCAGGGGAAGGATCAGAGAACGCTAGATCGATGCTTCACTCCAGGCGAACGATCAGAGAACGCTAGATCGAGGCTTCACTGCAGGGGAAGGATCAGAGAACGCTAGATCGAGGCTTCACTCCAGGGGAAGGATCAGAGAACGCTAGATCGAGGCTTCACTCCAGGGGAAGGATCAGAGAACGCTAGATCGAGGCTTCACTCCAGGGGAAGGATCAGAGAACGCTAGATCGAGGCTTCAGCGGGGGAAGGATCAGAAAAACGCAGATCGATTTTCACCCAGGCGAAGGTCAAAAACGCTAGATCGGGGCTTCACTGGGGGGAAGATCAGAGAACGCAGATCGAGCTTCACGAGGGAAGGATCAGAGAACGCTAGATCGAGGCTTCACTCCAGGGAAGGATCAGAGAACGCTAGATCGAGGCTTCACTCCAGGGGAAGGATCAGAGAACGCTAGACGAGGTTTCCCACCCGGGGGAAGGTCAGAGAACGCTAGATCGAGGCTTCACTCCAGGGGAAGGATCAGAGAACGCTAGATCGAGGCTTCACTCCAGGGGAAGGATCAGAGAACGCTAGATCGAGGCTTCACTCCAGGGGGAAGATCAGGAACGCAAGATCGAGGCTTTTCACCCAGGGAAGGATCAGAGAACCTAGATCGAGGCTTCACCCCAGGGAAGGATCGGGAAAACGCTAGATCGAGGCTTCATCCAGGGGAGGTCAAGAACGCAGACGAGGCTTCTCTCCGGGGAAGGATAAAGGGAACCTAGATCGAGGCTTCTTCCGGGGGGGAAGGATCAAGAAGTAGATCGAGGCTTCACTCCCAGGGAAGGATCAGAGAACCAGATCGGGTTCACCCAGGGGAAGGATCAGAGAACGCTGATCGAGGCTTCACTCCAGGGGGGGGATCAAGAACGCTAGATCGGGGGCTTCCCCCCAGGGGGAAGGTTTAAAAGGAACGAACGGGGCTTCACTGCAGGGGAAAAGGTCGAGAACGCTGATCGAGGCTTCTCTCCGGGGAAGGCAGAGAACGCAATCGAGGCTTCCTCCGGGGGAAGGAATCAGAGAACGCTAGATCAGGCTTCACTCCAGGGAAGGATCAAAAGATTTTGTAATAAAATGTTTACAATGATGATTTTTAATTTTTTCCCACGCCATTTTAAACGTAAAATAACAGACTTTTTGGTACCACTTATCATTTTGCAAGTTTTACCAATATATTTTTTTCCACAATAATATTGCTTACCCAATAATATTTGTTACCACAAAAATATTGCTTACCCAATAAATTGCTTACCCCAAAAATATTGTTTCCACAAAAATATTGCTTACCACAATAAAAAGTTACCACAATAATAAAAACAAAAATATTTTTTTCCAAATAAAATAACTGAAAATAAAAATTTTTTAAATGCTCACTTTCGGAAAAAAAAATGAAATCCCCTGTATCATAATTTTTTTAAGTTTATATCATATCATTACATATCCCCTTTTTGTGCAGTGAATAGCCCAAAAATAATATCCCGGGGTTTTTTTCGAAAAAATTAGAAAAGTTTAAGGACTCTGGGAAATTAGTCACATTTTTTTTTTTGAGTTATTCTAGGTAACAACTCATTTGTTGGTGTGTGCTGTGTATGTTAATAATGTTGTAACTGGGTTTTGTTGTTGTGATGAGTTTGTGTTTTAGGGAAAAAATTAACGGGTTCTCTTTTCCACAGTGTGTTTTTTTTGTTGCCGAAAAAAGGGAAAATTTGTCATCGCCAATTGGGACACGTTTTCCCGCTCCGGGTGACGGGTGTAACTATTTTTTTTTCATCTGACGCCAACCCTCGTTTTCTGAGATATGGTTAAAAAAAATATTAATATTCTCCTCCCGCAAGTGAAAGTGCATTTTGGGGGTTAGTCAAACAAAAGGTTTTTCATGACAATTACACGGTGTGTCTCCTGCAGGAAAGGGGGTGAAACAAAATTTCATATCTTGTGCGGTCACAGAAAAGTCTTTCCTCCCTCCCATAGGTTCCCTGGGTTCAAAAATGTCTTGAACAACCTCCCTCAGGGAACGTGATTTTAAAGCGAAGAAGTGCGTGCTGGTAATATTCAGTAACTCAGTGGATACAGACGGACATTTTTTAAAATTTTCCCTTCAAGGTGGTTGTGTTTTTTTGGGGGGGGGCGGTTTGAAATCGTTGTAAAGTCACAGAGTTGTGAATATTTGTAAAGTGAGTTTTTCCAAATTTTGTAAGGGGTTGGTAGTTGTAAGTGCTTTGAGGTATTGTGAATTTTTTTTTGTAGAGAGATGGAATTGTAATTATTGTCACTTGTGAGTTGTGAGCTACGTTAGAAGTGTTTGTAAAGTTGTGATTTTTCTTTTTATACTTTTTCCCCCCCGCAGGTGTGTCGACAAAAAATATAAAGTGAGGCATCACTTACCGTGCCCTGAGGGCCCCACCCCCCTGACCAAACCGGGGCTCAAACAGGAGGGGGGCCCTTTCACTTTGACCGTTTAAACATATGATTGCTTTAAAAACCCACTAGTTTGTATAAAGAATATGAGAAGTACTTATCATTTTGTCACGATAAGTTCACTGTAAGCACTAATGTTATGTGGCTGATGTAAGATAAGATCTTGTAGCCTAATGTTATGTGGCTGACGTTCAAGTAAGTTCACTGTAGCACTTATGTTTGTGGGCAGGTGTCAAGAGACGATCCTGTAGCATATAGTTATGTGGCTTTTATCAAGATAAAGATCACTGTAGCACTAAAGATTATGTGGCGGGTGTCAGATAAGATCACTCTGGCACTAATGCTATTTGGGCTGATATTCGAGATAAGCTCCCTGCAGCACCCTAATGTCTTGCGGCTGCTGTCAAGATATGATCACTGGTAGTAGTATTAATGTTATGTGAAGATGTCAAGATAAAAGAATAACTGTAAACACTAGTGTTATGTGGCTGGTGTCAAGATAAGAACACTGTATCACTAATGTTATGTGGCTGATGTCTAGATATGATCACTGTTGTACTAATGTTATGTGACTGATGTACAGATAAAATCACTGTAACACTAGTGTTATGTGGCTGGTGTTAGGATAAGATTATATAGAAACTGTGTTCTGTGGGTGGAGTCTAGATCAGATCATGTTGCGCTAATGTCTATTGTCGGCTGATGTCAAGGGAAGGTCACTGTAGCACTAATGTTTTGTTGCTGATGTCAAGATAAGATCACTGTAACACTAATGTTTGTGGCTGATGTCAAGTTAAGATCATTGTAGCACTAATGTTATGTGGAAGGTGTAGGGTAAGCTCACTGTAGTAGCACTTACGTTCATGTGTTGAAGTCAGATATGTTATCTGTAGCAATAAGTTAGGGAGGCTGGTCTCAAGATAAGCTTCACTGATGTAGTACTATAATGTTTTTGGCTGGTGTCTTAAGTTAGTTCACTTTAGCCCATAGTGTGATGTGGTTGATGTCAGATAAGCTCACTGTAGCATTAATGTTATGTGGCTGATGTCAAGAAAGTTCATGTAGCATAAAGTTATTTGGCTAGGTGACAAGTATGTTCACTGTGCAATAATGTTGTGTGGCTGTGTCAAGATAAGCTCACTGTAGAATAGTGTTTGCGTGGCTGGTTAGTCTAGATCAGGTCACTGTCAGCACTAATAATATGTGGCTGTATAATTTCTGATCACTGTAGCCTCTATGTTAGTGGCTGCTGTTCAAGATAAGTTCACAGTAGCACTAATGTTATTTGGCTGGTGACAAGATATGTTCAATGTAGCACTAATGTTGTGTGGCTGGTGTCAAGATAAGTATCCTGTAGCCTTATGTGTTGCGTTGGTGGTGTCTAGATAAGGTCACTGTCCATGCCTATGTTCTGTGGTGATGTCAAGATATGATCACTGTGCATACTGTTATGTGGCTGATGTCAAGATAAGATACTGTACAACTCGTGTTATGTGGATTGGTGTCAGTAAGTTCACTGTTGCACTAGTGTTATGTGGTGTGTCAAGAATAAGATCACTGTAATTAGTGTTTATGTGAGTGGCTGTCTAGCTAAGATCACTGTAGCACTAATGTTATGTGGTTGACATCAAGTTAAGATCACTATAGCACTAATGTTATGTGGCTGATGTCAAGATAAGATCACTGTAGCACTAATGTTATGTGGCTGACATCAAGTTAAGATCACTGTCCCCTAACCCCTTTTAGCACTACTGTTATGTGGCAGGTGTCAAGATAAGCTCTCTGTAGCACTATGTTATGTGTCTGATGTCAAGATAAGTTCACTGTGATATCTTATGTGCAGGTGTCAAGAGAGATCACTGTGCACTAATGTCATGTGGCTGATATCAAGATAAGATCACTGTAGCACTAATATTATGTGGCTGGTGTCAAGATAAGATCACTCTAGCACTAATGCTATTTGGCTGATGTCAAGATAAGCTCACTGTAGCACTAATGTTTTGAGGCTGATGTCAAGATATGATCACTGTAGTATTTATGTTATGTGAAGATGTAAGATAAGATCATGTAACCATAGGGTTATGTGGCTGGTGTCAAGATAAGAACACTGTACCACTAATGTTATGTGGCTGATGTCTAGATATGATCACTGTAGTACTAATGTTATGTTACTGATGTACTGATAAAATCACTGTAACACTAGTGTTATGTGGCTGGTGTCAGGATAAGATCACTTTAGCACTAGTGTTATGTGGGTGGTGTCTAGGTAAGATCACAGTAGCGCTAATGTTATGTGGCTGATGTCAAGAGAAGATCACTGTAGCACTAATGTTATGTGGCTGATGTCAAGATAACATCACTGTAACACTAATGTTATGTGGCTGATGTCAATTTAAGATCACTGTAGCACTAATGTTATGTGGCAGCTCTCAAGGTAAGCTCACTGTGTCTCATGTCAAGTTAAGATACTGTCGGCACTAATGTTATTTGGGCTCGGTGTCAAGATAGTTCACTGCTGACTAATGTTATGTGGCTTTTGTCAAAAAAGGTCACATGAAGGCACGAATGTATGTGGTGCTTTTAATATAAGATCACCGTAGCTACTAATTGTTATGTGGCCTGGTGTCAAATAAGATCACGTAGCTCTAAGTTATATTGGCTGGTGACAGACAAGATCCACAGTCGCACTAAGGATATATGTTGATATCAAGTTTGATGGACTGTATGACTAATGTTATGTGGTGGGTCAAGATAAGATCACTCTAGACTACATGCTGTGTGACTGATGTCCCAAGATTAAGCTCATGTCGGAAATTCCTTTGTGGTTTGTGTCAAGATAGATCATGGTGCATAGAGTTCTATTGATTGATGTCCAAGATAAGGTCATGGTAGCACTGATGTTATGAGGTGATGTCAAGATAAGTATCACGTAGCACTGGTGTTATGTGGCTGGGGGTCAAGATGGAGATCACGTAGCACTATGATTGTGGCTTGTGTTCAAAGATTTAAGATCACGGTAGCAATAATTTATGAGGCTGATGTCAAGATAAAGAAATCTGTAGTACTACTGTTATGTGACTGAATCAAGATAGAGATCACTGTAACAACTAGTGTTAGTGGCTGGTTCAAGTCAAGATCATTTAGTTCTAGATGTTATGCGGTAGGTGTTCAAGATAAGATCACTGTTTACATCGTGTTCTGTGGTGGTGGCTAGATAAGATCACTGTAACACTAATGTTATGTGGCAGATGTCAAGATAAGATCACTGTAGCACTAATTTTATGTGGCTGATGTCAAGATAAGATCACTATATCACTAATCGTATGTGGGTGATGTCAAAATAAGGTCACAGTAGCGCTAATGTTATGTGACACGTGTCAAGATAAGCTCACTGTAGCACTAATATTATGTGTCTGTTGTTAAGATAAGTTCACTGTAGCACTGTTATGTGGCTGGTCTCAAGATAAGATCACTGTAGCACTAATGTTATGGCTGGTGTCAAGATTAGATCACTGTAGCACTAGTGTTATGTGGCCGATGGCAAGATAAGATCACTGTAGCACTAATGTTATGTGGCTGATGTCAAGATAAGTTCACAGTAGCACTAATGTAATTAGCTTTGGTGACACGCTACGTTCACTGTAGCATAATGTTGTGTGGTGGTGTTCAAAAAAAGGGGGGGTAATATCTTTGTAGCATATTGTTACGTGCTGGTTTTGATAAGGTCCATGTAGGACTAATGTTATGTGGTGGATGTCAAGATAAGATCATGTAGCACATAGCACAAATGTTATGTGGCTGATGTCGAGTATATTTAAAAGGTCATTGTACCACTAGTGTTATGTGATTGGTGTCAAGATTAAGATCACTGTTAGCACTAGTGTGATTTGGCAGGTGTCTAGGATAAGATCCTGTGCACTAATGTTATGTGGCAGATATCAAGATAAGATCACTGTGCACTACATGATATGTGGCCTGATGTCAAGATAAGCTACTGTAGACTAATGTTTGTGGCTGGACGTCAACTTAAGTTCCTGTTAGCACTACTGTTCTGTGGAGGTGTAAGATACGTCACTGTCGCAACTGTTATTTGTCTGATGTCCCGATCCGGTTACTGTAGCACTAATGTTATGTGGCTGATGTAAAGATAAGATCACTGTAGCTCTAATGTTATGTGGCAGGTGTCAAGAGAAGATCACTGTAGCACTAATGTTATGTGGCTGATATCAAGATAAGATCACTGTAGCACTAATATTATGTGGCTGGTGTCAAGATAAGATCACTCTAGCATTAATGCTATTTGGCTGATATCGAGATAAGCTCACTGCAGCACTAATGTTTTGAGGCTGATGTCAAGATATGATCACTGTAGTATTAATGTTATGTGACAGATGTTAAGATAAGATAACTGTAACACTAGTGTTATGTGGCTGGTGTCAAGATAAGAACACTGTATCACTAATGTTATGTGGCTGATGTCTAGATATGATCACTGTTGTACTAATGTTATGTGACTGATGTACAGATAAAATCACTGTAACACTAGTGTTATGTGGCTGGTGTGTCAGGATAAGATCAATATAGCACTAGTGTTATGTGGGTGGTGTCTAGATAAGATCACTGTTGCGCTAATGTTATGTGGCTGATGTCAAGAGAAGGTCACTGTAGCACTAATGTTTTGTTGCTGATGTCAAGATAAGATCACTGTAACACTAATGTTTGTGGCTGATGTCAAGTTAAGATCATTGTAGCACTAATGTTATGTGGCAGGTGTCAAGGTAAGCTCACTGTAGCACTAATGTTATGTGTCTGATGTCAAGATATGTTCTCTGTAGCACTAATGTTATGAGGCTGGTCTCAAGATAAGTTCACTGTAGTACTAATGTTATGGCTGGTGTCAAGATTAGATCACTTTAGCACTAGTGTTATGTGGATGATGTCAAGATAAGATCACTGTAGCATTAATGTTATGTGGCTGATGTCAAGATAAGTTCACAGTAGCACTAATGTTATTTGGCTGGTGACAGAATCTGATAATGTTAAGCACTAATGTTTTGTGGTGGTGTCAGATAAGACCTATGTAGCACTAGTGTTGGTGGTGGTGTCTAGATAAGGTCATGTAGCATAATATTAAGTGGGTTGCTGTAAGTTATGTTTCACTGTGACTAATGTTATGAGGTGATGTAAGATAGTTCACAGTAGCACTAATGTTATTTGGCTGGTGACAAGATATGTTCACTGTAGCACTAATGTTGTGTGGCTGGTGTCAAGATAAGATCACTGTAGCACTAGAGTGGTGGCTGGTGTTAGGATAAGGTCACTGTCGCACTAATGTTATGTGGTGATGTCATGATGCTGAACACTTGTAGCCATAATGTTATGTGGCTGTGTCAAGATAAGATCACTGTACCACTAGTGTTATGTGAATGGTGTCAAGATATATGGTTCCCTGTTGCATAGTGTTATTGTGGCTTGATGTCACAGATAAGATCACTGTACCATTAGTGTTATGTGGCTGGTGTCTAGATAAGATCACTGTAGCACTAATGTTATGTGGCTTACATCAAGTTAAGATCACTATAGCACTAATGTTATGTGGCTGATGTCAAGATAAGATCACTGTAGCACTAATGTTATGTGGCTGACATCAAGTTAAGATCACTGTAGCACTAATGTTATGTGGCAGGTGTCCAGATCCGACACTGTAGCACTAATGTTATGTGTCTGATGTCAAGATAAGTTCACTGTAGCACTAATGTTATGTGGCAGGTGTCAAGAGAAGATCACTGTAGCACTAATGTTATGTGGCTGATATCAAGATAAGATCACTGTAGCACTAATATTATGTGGCTGGTGTCAAGATAAGATCACTCTAGCACTAATGCTATTTGGCTGATGTCAAGATAAGCTCACTGTAGCACTAATGTTTTGAGGCTGATGTAAGCTATGCCACTGTGTCTTTATGTTAATGCGACAGATGTCAAGATAAGATAACTGTAACACTAGTGTTATGTGGCTGGTGTCAAGATAAGAACACTGTACCACTAATGTTATGTGGCTGATGTCTAGATATGATCACTGTAGTACTAATGTTATGTTACTGATGTACTGATAAAATCACTGTAACACTAGTGTTATGTGGCTGGTGTCAAGATAAGATCACTTTAGCACTAGTGTTATGTGGGTGGTGTCTAGGTAAGATCACAGTAGCGCTAATGTTATGTGGCTGATGTCAAGAGAAGATCACTGTAGCACTAATGTTATGTGGCTGATGTCAAGATAACATCACTGTAACACTAATGTTATGTGGCTGATGTCAATTTAAGATCACTGTAGCACTAATGTTATGTGGCAGCTCTCAAGGTAAGCTCACTGTGGCTAATGTCAAGTTAAGATCACGTTTAGCACTAATGTTATATGGTAGGAGTCAAGATAAGTTTCACTGCAGCACTAATGTTATGTGGCTTTTGTCAAGAAAAGGTCACTGAAACACTAATGTTATGTGGCTGCTTTTAATATAAGATCACCGTAGCACTAATGTTATGTGCCTGGTGTCAAAATAAGATCACTGTAGCTCTAATGTTATATGGCAGGTGTCAAGACAAGATCACAGTAGCACTAATGATATATGTCTGATATCAAGGTAAGATGACTGTAGCACTAATGTTATGTGGCTGGTGTCAAGATAAGATCACTCTAGCACTAATGCTGTGTGACTGATGTCAAGATAAGCTCACTGTAGCACTAATTTTATGTGGTTTGTGTCAAGATAAGATCACTGGTGCACTAGAGTTATATTGCTGATGTCAAGATAAGATCACGGTAGCACTGATGTTATGAGGCTGATGTCAAGATAAGAACACTGTAGTACTAATGTTATGTGACTGATGTCAAGATAAGATCACTGTAACACTAGTGTTATGTGGCTGGTGTCAAGATAGATTCATTCTCGTCTAGGGTTTGCTGTTGGTGTCAAGATAAGATCCTGTACACTAGTGTTATGTGGGCTAGTGTTTAATATAAGATCACTGTAACCACTAGTGTATTGTGGTGGTGGCTGATAAGCTCACTGTAAACACTAATGTTTTTTCTGCGGGCAGATGTCAAGATAAGTCACTGTAGATAATATTATGTGGCTGATGTCCAGATAGATCACTATATCACTAATGTTATGTGGGTGATGTCTAAATAAGGTCCAGTAGCGCTAATGTTATGTGACACGTGTCAAGATAAGCTCACTGTAGCACTAATATTATGAGTCTGTTGTTAGATAAGTTCATGTAGCACTGTTATGTGGCTGTCTCAAGATAAGATCCTGTAGCATAATGATTAGGTGGTGTCAAGATTAGATTCACTGTAGCACTAGTGTATATGGGGCCGATGCAGATAAGATCACTGTTAGCACTAATGTTATGTGGTGATGTCCAGTAGTTCACCCCCCCCCCCCCCCCCCCCCAGTAACACTATGTTATTTAGCTAGGTGACAAGAGATGTTCACTGTAGCTCTAATGTTGTGTGGCTGGTGTCAGATCCTATCATTGTAGGCACTAGTGTTACGTTGGCTGGAGTTTAGATAAGGTCACTGTAGGACTAATGTTATGTGGCTGGAGACAAGTAAGAATCTCTGTAGCACAAATGTTATGTGGCTGATGTCGAGATATGGTCAGTCTGTACACTACGTGTTATGTGATTGTGTCAAGATAAGATCACTGTAGATAGATGTTATGTGGCTGGTGTCTAGATAAAGATCACTGTAGCACTAAAGTTATGTGGCTGATAATCAAGCTAAGGATCACTGTATTACGAATGTTATGTGGTGATGTTCATAGATAAGATCACTGTAGCAATAATGTTATGTGGTGACGTCACTTAAGATACTGTGTAGCACTATGTTATGTGGCAGGTGTCAAGCTAAGCTCATGTAGCTATTGTTATGTGTTGATGTCAAGATTAAGTTCACTGTAGACTAATGTATGTGCTGATGTAAAGATAAGATCATGTAGCTTTAATGTTCTGTGGGCAGGTTGTCAAGAGAAGATCACTTGTAGCACTAATGTTTGAGGCTGATAATCAGATAAGTTCACTGTAGCACTAATATTATGAGGCTGTTTTGTCCCGACACAGATCATCTAGCACTAATTCTATTTGGCTGATATCGAGATAAGCTCACTGCTGCACTAATGTTTTGCGGCTGATGTCAAGATATTGGGGGATCACTGTAGTCATACTGTTCTGTGCAGCTGTTTAAGATAAGATAACTGTAACACTAGTGTATGTGGCTGGTCGTCACGATAAGAACTGTATCACTAATGTAAGTGGCTGAGTTCTAGTATGATCCACTGTTGTACTCATGTTATGAGGACTGATGTACAGAGAAAAAATCCCTGTAACAATAGTGTTATGTGGCTTGGTGTCAGGTAAGAATCAAATATAGCATAGTGTTCTGTGGCGTGGTGTTAGATAAGATCACTGTTGCGTAAGGTTATGTGGCTGATGTCAAGAGAAGGTCACTGTAGCATAATGTTTGTTGTGCTGGCTGTCAAGATAAGATACTGTAAATACTGTTTTGTGGTGATGTCAAGTTAAGCTCCTTGTAGCACTAATGTTATGTGGCAGGTGTCAAGGTAGCTATGTAGCCACCTAAGGTTATGTGTCTGATGTAAAGATTATGTTCCCCCCCCCTGTAGCACTAATGTTATGAGGCTGGTCTCAAGATACAGTTTCACTGCTGTAATAATGTTAGGGTGGTGTCAGATTAGATCAGTTGCACTAGTGTTATGTGGATGATGTCTTCAAGCTAAGATCACTGTAGCATTAATGTTATGTGGCTGATGTCAGGATAAAGTTCAGAGTAGCACTAATGATATTTGGCTGTTTGGCGAAGATATGTTCAAGTAGCACTAATGATGTGTGGCTGGTGTCAGATAAGAACTGTCAGCACTAGTGTTGCCGTGTTGGTGTTAGATCAGGTCATGTAGCACTAATATTATGTGGCTGATGTCAAGTACCCTGTTCACTGTAGCATAATTTTTATGGTGGTGATGTCAAGATAAGTTCACAGTAGCACTAATGATATTTTGTGGGGTGACAAGTTATGTTCATGTCGCACTTCTGTGTGTGGCGGTGTCAATAAGATCACTGTAGCACTCGTGTTGCGTGGTGGTGGGTTAGATGAAGGTATGTAGCACTAATGTTATGTGGGCTGATGTCATGATATGAATCACTCAGTAGCATAATGTATGTGGCTGATGTCAAGTAAGATCTACTGTACACTAGTGTTATGTGACTGGTGTCAAGATAAGTTCACTGTTGCACTAGTGTTATGTGGCTGGTGTCAAGATAAGATCACTGTACCATTAGTGTTATGTGGCTGGTGTCTTGATAAGATCACTGTAGCGCTAATGTTATGTGGCTTACATCAAGTTAAGATCACTATAGCACTAATGTTATGTGGCTGATGTCAAGATAAGATCACTGTTAGCACTAAAAGGCTATGTGGATGAAAACATCAAGTTAAGACCACTGTAGCACTAATGTTATGTGGCAGGTGTCAAGATAAGCTCACTGTAGCACTAATGTTATGTGTCTGATGTCAAGATAAGTTCACTGTAGCACTAATGTTATGTGGCAGGTGTCAAGAGAAGATCACTGTAGCACTAATGTTATGTGGCTGATATCAAGATAAGCTCATGTAGCCTAATATTATGTGGTGTGTGTAAAGATAAGATCATCTAGTTACTAATTGCTATTTGGCTGTGTCAAGATACGCTCACTGTAGCATTATGTTTGAGGTATGTCAAGATATAGATCACTGTAGTATTTCTGTTATGTGCCAGATATCAAGATACGATACTGTAACACTGTGTTAAGTGGTGGTGTCAAGATAAGCAAAAGACCTGTACCCATAATGTTATGTGGCTGATGTCTAGCTATTGATCACTGTAGTACTAATGTTATGTTACTGATGTACTGATAAAATCACTGTAACACTAGTGTTATGTGGCTGGTGTCAAGATAAGATCACTTTAGCACTAGTGTTATGTGGGTGGTGTCTAGGTAAGATCACAGTAGCGCTAATGTTATGTGGCTGATGTCAAGAGAAGATCACTGTAGCACTAATGTTATGTGGCTGATGTCAAGATAACATCACTGTAACACTAATGTTATGTGGCTGATGTCAATTTAAGATCACTGTAGCACTAATGTTATGTGGCAGCTCTCAAGGTAAGCTCACTGTAGCACTTATGTTGTGTGTCTGATGTCAAGATAAGTTTACTTTAGCACTAATGTTATGTGGGTGATGTGAAGATTAGATCACTGTAGCAGTAGTGTTATGTGGTTTCTGCCAAGATAAGATCACTGTAGCACTAATATTATGCGGCTGATGTCAAGATAAGATCACTGTAGCACTAATGTTATTTAGCTGGTGACAAGTTAAGTTCACAGTAGCACTAATGTTGTGTGTCTGATGTCAAAATAAGGTCACTGTAGCTCTAATGTCACGTGGCAGGTGACAAGATAAGTTCACTGTAGCACTAATGTTATGTGTCAGGTGTAAAGATAAGTTCACTTTAGCACTAATGTTATCTCTGATGTGAAGATTAGATCACTGTAGCACTAGTGTTATGTGGTTTATGTCAAGATAAGATCACTGTAGCACTAATGTTGTGTGTCTGATGTCAAAATAAGGTCACTGTATCTCAAATGTTATGCGGCAGGTGACAAGATAAGATCACTCTAGCACTAATATTATGTGTCTGATATCAAGGTAAGATCACTGTTGCCCAAATGATATGTGGCTGGTGTCAGAATAAGGTCACTGTAGCACTAGTGTTATATCGCTGATGTCAAGCTAAGATCATTGTAGAACTAATGTTATCTGACTGATGTCCAAGATAGATCACTGTAGCATAATTTTATATGTGGCAGGTGTCAAAGTAAGCTCACTGTAGCATATAATGGTATGTGTTGATGTCAAAATAAGTTCACTTTAGAACTAATGATATGGCTGATGTGAAGATTAGATCACTGTAGCACTAGTGTTATGTGGTTTATGTCAAGATAAGATAACTCTAGCACTATGTCTGTGGTGATGACCCCCCCCCACAATAAGGTCTTCGACTAATGTTATGTGGACTGCATGTCATGATAAGATACACTAGCACTTATTATATTTGGCTGGTGACAAGTTAAGTTCACTGTAGCAGTAATGTTTTGTGTCTGATGTCAAAATAAGGTCTCTCTAGCTCTAATGTTATGTGGCAGGTGACAGATAAGATATGTCGCCCATAATGTTATGTGTCTGATATCAAGGTAAGATCACTGTAGCTCTAGTGTTATGTGGCTGGTGTCAAGATAAGTTCACTGTAGCACTAATGTTATTTGGGTGGCGAGAAGATAAGTTCACTGTAGCACTAATGTTGTGTAGCTGGTGTAAAGATAAGATCACTGTAGCACTAACGTTATGTGGCCGATGTCAACATAAGATCACTGTAGCACTAATGTTTTGTGGCTTATGTCAAGATAATATCAATGTAGCACTAATGTTATGTGGCTGATGTCAAGATAAGATCACTGTAGCACTAGTGTTATGTGACTGGTGTCAACATAGTTTACTGTCAGAATAGTCTTAGTGGGCTGGTGTCAAATATAAGATATTTAGCACTTGTTATGTGGCTAGTGTCTAGGATAAGATACTCTGTAGTACTAATGTTCGTGGTGAAGTAAGATACGCTCATGTCGCCTAAATGTTTATGTGCCTTGGATGTCAAGGTAAGTTCATGTGCACTATGTTTGTGGCTTGGTGCTCAAGAAAGAATCCACTGTCTACTAGTGATCTGAGGTAATGGTCGTTCAGATCCACTGTAGCACTAATGTTATTTGGCTGGTGTCAAGATAAGTTCACTGCAGCATAATGAAATGTGGCTTTTGTCAAGAACGGTACTGAAGCATACTGTTATGTGGCTTTTTAAAAATAAGATCACGTAGCCCTAATGTTATGTGCTGGTGTCAAAATAGATCCTGTAGCTCTCATGTTATATGGCAGGTGTCAAGACCCGATCACCGTAGCATAATGACAATATGTCTGATATCAGGTAAGATGACTGTAGCCTGATGTTATGAGGTGATGTCAAGTAAGATACCGTAGCGCTGGTGTTATGTGGCTGGGGTCGATGAGATACCGTAGTAGCACTAATGATATGTGCTTGTGTCATATAAGATCACGGTAGGCACTCATCTTATGATGTGATGTCCAAGATACGGAAACTGTAGTATATGATTATGTGACTGATGTCCAGATAAGGATCATGTAACACTAGTGTTAGGTTGTATGGTGTCCAGATCGATCCTTCTAGTCTAGTGTTATGCGGTTGGTGTCAAGATAAGATCACTGTACACTAGTGTTATGTGGCTAGAGTTAATATAAGATCCAGTGTATGTGGCTGGTGTCCACAGATACGATCACAGGAACGAATGATAGTGGTGGTGTCAGGTTAAGATCACGGTGCACTACTGTTATGAGGCTGATATCAAGATATGATCATGTAGTACTACGTTATGTGACTGAGTAAGGTAAGCTCACTGTAACTCTAGTGTTTATCGGCTGGTGTAAGATAAGAACATGTTCACTAATGTTATGAGGCTGATGGTCCAAACATTAATTCAACTGTAGTTAATGTATATGTGACTGATGTCAGTAAGATCACTGTAAACACTGTGTTAAGTGGTGGAGTCAAGACTCAGTTCCAGCTGTCGTACTAGTGTGATGGGGCTGGTGTCAAGTTAGGAAATGTACACTAGTGTTATGTGTGGTGCTAATATAAGATCACTGTAACACTAGTGTTATGTGGCTGGTGTCTAGACAAGATTGCTGTAGCACTAACGTTATGTGGTGATGTCAAGAAAAGCTAAATGTAGCACTATGTTATGTGGCTGGTGTTACACCCTAAGGTCCCAGTTCGTTTATGTTATGGGCTAGGTGTCAAGATAAGATCACTGTAGCACTAATGTTATGAGTCTGATATCAAGGTAAAATCACTGTAGCATTAATGTTAGGTGGCTGGTGTCAAGATACGATCGCTCTAGCACAAATGTTATGTGGATGATGTCAAGATAAGATTGTTGTAGCACTAATGTTATGGGGCTGATGTAAGATAAGCTACCGGTAGCATAGTGTTATGTGGTGATGTCAAGATAGATCACTGTAGCACTAATGTTATGTGACTGATGACAAGAAAAGATCACTGTAGCACTAATGTTATTTGGGTGGCGAGAAGATAAGTTCACTGTAGCACTAATGTTGTGTAGCTGGTGTAAAGATAAGATCACTGTAGCACTAACGTTATGTGGCCGATGTCAACATAAGATCACTGTAGCACTAATGTTTTGTGGCTTATGTCAAGATAATATCAATGTAGCACTAATGTTATGTGGCTGATGTCAAGATAAGATCACTGTAGCACTAGTGTTATGTGACTGGTGTCAACATAAGTTTACTGTAGAACTAGTCTTATGTGGCTGGTGTCAAATATAAGATCATTGAGACACTAGTGTTCTGTGGCTAGGTCTAGATAAGATCATGTCGTACTAATGTTACGTGGTGATGGTCAAGGATAACGCTCCCTAGTTGCACTAATGTTATGTGCTGATGTCAGGTAAGTTCACTGTAGCCACTAATGTTATGTGGCTGGTGTCAGATAGATACAGTTGCACTAAGATGTTATGGTGATGCAAGATTAATCACTGTAAGCCACTGGTGTATTGTGGCTGATGCCAAGATAAGATCACTGTATACTTAGTGATATGTGGCTAATGTCAAGTTAAGATCACTGTAGCACTAATGTTATTTGGCTGGTGTCAAGATAAGTTCACTGCAGCACTAATGTTATGTGGCTTTTGTCAAGAAAAGGTCACTGAAGCACTAATGTTATGTGGCTGCTTTTAATATAAGATCACCGTAGCACTAATGTTATGTGCCTGGTGTCAAAATAAGATCACTGTAGCTCTAATGTTATATGGCAGGTGTCAAGACAAGATCACAGTAGCACTAATGATATATGTCTGATATCAAGGTAAGATGACTGTAGCACTAATGTTATGTGGCTGGTGTCAAGATAAGATCACTTCGCATATGCTGGTGTGACTGATGTCAAAGATAAGCTCACTGAGCACTTAATTGTTATGTGGTTTGTTGTCAAAGATAAGTACCTGGTGCTAGAGTTCTATTGACTGAATTGTCAAGATAAGATCATGGTTAGACTGTTGTTATGAGGCTTGAGGTCAAGGTAAGTTCCACCCTGTAGCACTGGTGTTATGTGGCTGGGGTCCCAGATGAGTCACCGTAGCATAATGATATGTGGCTGGTATCTAGATTTAGAATCAGGTAGCAATAATCTTATGAGGCTGATGTTCAAAACGAGGGAAAAAGGGGGAAAAAAAGGGGGCGGGAAGGGGGAAAGCGGATAGATGGGGAAAGGGGGATAAGTAAGATATAAACCTCAAACGGGAAAAGGGGGGGTAAAAAACAAATAAATGGGGGGGGGGGGGTGGGAAAGGGGGGGGGGGGGGGGGGGGGGGGGGAGGGGGGGGGGGGGGGGCGGGGGGGAGGGGGGGGGGGGGGGGGGGGTGGGGGGGGGGGGGGGGGGGGGGGGGGGGGGGGTGGGGGGGAAAACCAAAAGGGGAGGGCGGGAATATATAATAAAGAATAGACAATATAAAAAGCATTATGTATGTTTAATGATCAGATTGGTGTTTTTAAATTTTTTATTGTGGTTATTTGTTTATTTTGTTTGTAGGTTGTTGGAGATTTTACTGTTTTTATTCGTTCATTTTTTTATGTTATGATTTTTTATATTTTTATGATTGTTTTTTAGTGTTTAGTTATTGTGTGATGAAGTTGTTGTTTTGTATTAAAATCGTCTTTTTTTTTTGTATCTAACTATAAAAAAATAAAAAATAAAAAATATTTATGAAAAATAATAGAATATAATAATTAAATAAAAAATAATAAAAATAATAAAATAACACAAAAAAAAATAATATTAAGAAAAAAAAATATTAAACAAAAATCAAAACAAAAAAATAAAACAAAAAAAATAGAAATATATAATAAAAAATATATTAATCAAAAATTAAAATATATATAATAATTAAAATAAAAAAAAAAAAATTATAAAAAATATAATAAAATAATTAAATAAAATAATATAAACAAATTATATATAACAAATAAATAAATATATATAATAAATATAATTATATACAAAACAATAAAAAACTAAATATAAAAATAAATAAAAATCAGAAAATAAAATAAAAAAATAAATAATATAAAATAAAAAAAATAATAAATAAAAACTATATAATAAAAAAATAAAACTAATTAAATACTATAAGAAAAAAATATAAAATTAAATAAAAAAATTACAACAAAAATAATAATAATAATAAAAAATAAATAAAAATCAATTTAAAAACAAAAAAATAAATATAAAAATATAAAAAATAAGAACATGTAGTACTAATGTTATGTGACTGATGCAAGATAAGATACTGTACCATTGTGTTATGAGGCTGGTGTCAAGACTAAGATCATTTCTAGTACTAGTGTTATGGGTTGGTGTCAGATAAGGTCACTGTACCTAGTGTTTATGGGTAGTGTTAATAGAAGATCACTGTAACACTATTGATAGTGGTGGTGGTAGATAAGATCACTGTAACTACTGTTTATGTGGGCAGTTTCAAGCTAAGATCATGTAGCACTAATTTGATGTGGTTGATGTCAACGCATAAGTCACTATCTCCATACAAGTATGTGGTAGTGATGGTCAAAATAAGGTACAGTAGCGCTAATGTTCTGTGAAGTGACAAGATAAGCTCTCTGTAGCACTAATATTATGTGTCATGTTGTTAAGATACGATCACTGTAGTGTCATGTGGCTGGTCTCAAGATCTGATCATTGTAGCAATATGTAATGTTGGTGTCAAGATTAGTTCAGTGCACTAGTGTTATGTGGCCGTTGGGCAGATACGATCACTGTAGCACTAATGTTATGTGGCCGGTGTCAAGTTTAAGTTCACAGTAGCACTATGTTATTTAGCTGGTGACAAGATTATGTTCCTCTTCCGCACTATGTATGTGTGAGCTGTTGTCAAGATCATATCATTGTAGCACTAGTGTTCCGTGGCTTCGTGTTTAGATCGGTCACTGTAGGACTATGTTATGAGGGCCTGGTGTAAGATCAGATCACAGTAGCACAAATGTTATGTGGCTGATGTCCCCCGAGATACGGTCATTGTACCCATAGTGTTATGTGATGGAGTCAGATAAGATCCAGAAGCACTCGTGTTATGTGGTGGTAGGTGCTTCTAGATAAGATCACTGTAGTATATGTTTTGTGGCTGCGTAATGAAGATAGCTCACCTGTAGACTTAAGTAATGTGGTGGGGACGTCAGTTAAGTTCACTGTAGCACTACGGTTATGTGGCAGGTGTCAAGCTAGTATGTAGCACTATGTTAAGTGTAGATGTCACGATAAGTTCACTGTAAGCACTAATGTTATGTGGCTGATGTAAGATAAGATCTTGTAGCCTAATGTTATGTGGCTGACGTTCAAGTAAGTTCACTGTAGCACTTATGTTTGTGGGCAGGTGTCAAGAGACGATCCTGTAGCATATAGTTATGTGGCTTTTATCAAGATAAAGATCACTGTAGCACTAAAGATTATGTGGCGGGTGTCAGATAAGATCACTCTGGCACTAATGCTATTTGGGCTGATATTCGAGATAAGCTCCCTGCAGCACCCTAATGTCTTGCGGCTGCTGTCAAGATATGATCACTGGTAGTAGTATTAATGTTATGTGAAGATGTCAAGATAAAAGAATAACTGTAAACACTAGTGTTATGTGGCTGGTGTCAAGATAAGAACACTGTATCACTAATGTTATGTGGCTGATGTCTAGATATGATCACTGTTGTACTAATGTTATGTGACTGATGTACAGATAAAATCACTGTAACACTAGTGTTATGTGGCTGGTGTTAGGATAAGATCAATATAGAACTAGTGTTCTGTGGGTGGAGTCTAGATCAGATCATGTTGCGCTAATGTCTATTGTCGGCTGATGTCAAGGCGAGGTCACTGTAGCACTAATGTTTTGTTGCTGATGTCAAGATAAGATCACTGTAACACTAATGTTTGTGGCTGATGTCAAGTTAAGATCATTGTAGCACTAATGTTATGTGGCAGGTGTCAAGGTAAGCTCACTGTAGCACTTACGTTATGTGTCTGAAGTCAAGATATGTTATCTGTAGCAATAAGTTAGGGAGGCTGGTCTCAAGATAAGCTTCACTGATGTAGTACTATAATGTTTTTGGCTGGTGTCTTAAGTTAGTTCACTTTAGCCCATAGTGTGATGTGGTTGATGTCAGATAAGCTCACTGTAGCATTAATGTTATGTGGCTGATGTCAAGATAAGTTCATAGTAGCACTAAAGTTATTTGGCTGGTGACAAGATATGTTCACTGTGCAATAATGTTGTGTGGCTGTGTCAAGATAAGCTCACTGTAGAATAGTGTTTGCGTGGCTGGTTAGTCTAGATCAGGTCACTGTCAGCACTAATAATATGTGGCTGTATAATTTCTGATCACTGTAGCCTCTATGTTAGTGGCTGCTGTTCAAGATAAGTACACAGTAGCGCTAATGTTATTTGGTGGTGACAGATATGTTCAAGTAGCACTAATGTTGTGTGGCTGGTGTCAAGATAAGTATCCTGTAGCCTTATGTGTTGCGTTGGTGGTGTCTAGATAAGGTCACTGTCCATGCCTATGTTCTGTGGTGATGTCAAGATATGATCACTGTGCATACTGTTATGTGGCTGATGTCAAGATAAGATACTGTACAACTCGTGTTATGTGGATTGGTGTCAGTAAGTTCACTGTTGCACTAGTGTTATGTGGTGTGTCAAGAATAAGATCACTGTAATTAGTGTTTATGTGAGTGGCTGTCTAGCTAAGATCACTGTAGCACTAATGTTATGTGGTTGACATCAAGTTAAGATCACTATAGCACTAATGTTATGTGGCTGATGTCAAGATAAGATCACTGTAGCACTAATGTTATGTGGCTGACATCAAGTTAAGATCACTGTCCCCTAACCCCTTGTAGCACTAATGTTATGTGGCAGGTGTCAAGATAAGCTCACTGTAGCACTAATGTTATGTGTCTGATGTCAAGATAAGTTCACTGTAGCACTAATGTTATGTGGCAGGTGTCAAGAGAGATCACTGTGCCCTAATGTCTGTGGGTGCTATCAAGATAGATCTCTGTAGCACTAATATTATGTGGCTGGTGTCAAGATAAGATCACTCTAGCACTAATGCTATTTGGCTGATGTCAAGATAAGCTCACTGTAGCACTAATGTTTTGAGGCTGATGTCAAGATATGATCACTGTAGTATTTATGTTATGTGACAGATGTAAGATAAGATCATGTAACCATAGTGTTATGTGGCTGGTGTCAAGATAAGAACACTGTACCACTAATGTTATGTGGCTGATGTCTAGATATGATCACTGTAGTACTAATGTTATGTTACTGATGTACTGATAAAATCACTGTAACACTAGTGTTATGTGGCTGGTGTCAAGATAAGATCACTTTAGCACTAGTGTTATGTGGGTGGTGTCTAGGTAAGATCACAGTAGCGCTAATGTTATGTGGCTGATGTCAAGAGAAGATCACTGTAGCACTAATGTTATGTGGCTGATGTCAAGATAACATCACTGTAACACTAATGTTATGTGGCTGATGTCAATTTAAGATCACTGTAGCACTAATGTTATGTGGCAGCTCTCAAGGTAAGCTCACTGTGGCTAATGTCAAGTTAAGATACTGTCGGCACTAATGTTATTTGGGCTCGGTGTCAAGATAGTTCACTGCTGACTAATGTTATGTGGCTTTTGTCAAAAAAGGTCACATGAAGGCACGAATGTATGTGGTGCTTTTAATATAAGATCACCGTAGCTACTAATTGTTATGTGGCCTGGTGTCAAATAAGATCACGTAGCTCTAAGTTATATTGGCTGGTGACAGACAAGATCCACAGTCGCACTAAGGATATATGTTGATATCAAGTTTGATGGACTGTATGACTAATGTTATGTGGTGGGTCAAGATAAGATCACTCTAGACTACATGCTGTGTGACTGATGTCCCAAGATTAAGCTCATGTCGGAAATTCCTTTGTGGTTTGTGTCAAGATAGATCATGGTGCATAGAGTTCTATTGATTGATGTCCAAGATAAGGTCATGGTAGCACTGATGTTATGAGGTGATGTCAAGATAAGTATCACGTAGCACTGGTGTTATGTGGCTGGGGGTCAAGATGGAGATCACGTAGCACTATGATTGTGGCTTGTGTTCAAAGATTTAAGATCACGGTAGCAATAATTTATGAGGCTGATGTCAAGATAAAGAAATCTGTAGTACTACTGTTATGTGACTGAATCAAGATAGAGATCACTGTAACAACTAGTGTTAGTGGCTGGTTCAAGTCAAGATCATTTAGTTCTAGATGTTATGCGGTAGGTGTTCAAGATAAGATCACTGTTTACATCGTGTTCTGTGGTCGTGTTAATTATAAGACACTGTAACACTAAAGTTATGTGGCAGATGTCAAGATAAGATCACTGTAGCACTAATTTTATGTGGCTGATGTCAAGATAAGATCCCTATATCACTAATTGTAATGTGGGGTCGAGGTGATGTCAAAATAGGTCACAGGTAGCGCTATATGTAATGTGACAGTGTCAGATAAGTCACTGTAGCACTAATATTATGTGTCTGTTGTTAAGATAAGTTCACTGTAGCACTGTTATGTGGCTGGTCTCAAGATAAGATCACTGTAGCACTAATGTTATGGCTGGTGTCAAGATTAGATCACTGTAGCACTAGTGTTATGTGGCGGATGGCAAGGATAAGATCACTGTAGCACTAATGTTATTGTGGCTGTGTCACGATACAGTTCCAGTAGCATAATGTAATTAGCTTTGGTGACACGCTACGTTCACTGTAGCATAATGTTGTGTGGTGGTGTTCAAAAAAAGGGGGGGTAATATCTTTGTAGCATATTGTTACGTGCTGGTTTTGATAAGGTCCATGTAGGACTAATGTTATGTGGTGGATGTCAAGATAAGATCATGTAGCACATAGCACAAATGTTATGTGGCTGATGTCGAGTATATTTAAAAGGTCATTGTACCACTAGTGTTATGTGATTGGTGTCAAGATTAAGATCACTGTTAGCACTAGTGTGATTTGGCAGGTGTCTAGGATAAGATCCTGTGCACTAATGTTATGTGGCAGATATCAAGATAAGATCACTGTGCACTACATGATATGTGGCCTGATGTCAAGATAAGCTACTGTAGACTAATGTTTGTGGCTGGACGTCAACTTAAGTTCCTGTTAGCACTACTGTTCTGTGGAGGTGTAAGATACGTCACTGTCGCAACTGTTATTTGTCTGATGTCCCGATCCGGTTACTGTCGCCCACTAATGTGATGTGGTTGATGTAAAGATAAGATCACTGTTGCTTTAATGTTATGTTGGCAGGTGTCAAGAGAAGATCACTGTAGCCTAAAGTTATTGTGGTGATCTCAAAGATAAGATCACTGTAGCACTATATTCATGTGGTGGTGTCCAGACAAGATCACTTTGCATATGCTATTTTGGCCTGATATCGAGATAAGCTCACTGCAGCACTAATGTTTTGAGGCTGATGTCAAGATATGATCACTGTAGTATTAATGTTATGTGACAGATGTCAAGATAAGATAACTGTAACACTAGTGTTATGTGGCTGGTGTCAAGATAAGAACACTGTATCACTAATGTTATGTGGCTGATGTCTAGATATGATCACTGTTGTACTAATGTTATGTGACTGATGTACAGATAAAATCACTGTAACACTAGTGTTATGTGGCTGGTGTGTCAGGATAAGATCAATTTAGCACTAGTGTTATGTGGGTGGTGTCTAGATAAGATCACTGTTGCGCTAATGTTATGTGGCTGATGTCAAGAGAAGGTCACTGTAGCACTAATGTTTTGTTGCTGATGTCAAGATAAGATCACTGTAACACTAATGTTTGTGGCTGATGTCAAGTTAAGATCATTGTAGCACTAATGTTATGTGGCAGGTGTCAAGGTAAGCTCACTGTAGCACTAATGTTATGTGTCTGATGTCAAGATATGTTCTCTGTAGCACTAATGTTATGAGGCTGGTCTCAAGATAAGTTCACTGTAGTACTAATGTTATGGCTGGTGTCAAGATTAGATCACTTTAGCACTAGTGTTATGTGGATGATGTCAAGATAAGATCGCTGTAGCATTTAGTTATGTGGTGATGTCAAGATAAGTCCAGTAGCACTAATGTTAATTGGCTGGTGAAAGAATCTGATAATGTTAAGCACTAATGTTTTGTGGTGGTGTCAGATAAGACCTATGTAGCACTAGTGTTGGTGGTGGTGTCTAGATAAGGTCATGTAGCATAATATTAAGTGGGTTGCTGTAAGTTATGTTTCACTGTGACTAATGTTATGAGGTGATGTAAGATAGTTCACAGTAGCACTAATGTTCTTTGGCTTGGTGCCAAGATATGTTCACTGTGTAGCACTAATGTTGTGTGGTGGTTCAAGATAAGTCACTGTAGCACTAGAGTGGTGGCTGGTGTTAGGATAAGGTCACTGTAGCACTAATGTTATGTGGCTGATGTCAAGATATGATCACTGTAGCACTAATGTTATGTGGCTGATGTCAAGATAAGATCACTGTACCACTAGTGTTATGTGACTGGTGTCAAGATAAGTTCACTGTTGCACTAGTGTTATTGTGGCTTGATGTCAAGATAAGATCACTGTACCATTAGTGTTATGTGGCTGGTGTCTAGATAAGATCACTGTAGCACTAATGTTATGTGGCTTACATCAAGTTAAGATCACTATAGCACTAATGTTATGTGGCTGATGTCAAGATAAGATCACTGTAGCACTAATGTTATGTGGCTGACATCAAGTTAAGATCACTGTAGCACTAATGTTATGTGGCAGGTGTCCAGATCCGACACTGTAGCACTAATGTTATGTGTCTGATGTCAAGATAAGTTCACTGTAGCACTAATGTTATGTGGCAGGTGTCAAGAGAAGATCACTGTAGCACTAATGTTATGTGGCTGATATCAAGATAAGATCACTGTAGCACTAATATTATGTGGCTGGTGTCAAGATAAGATCACTCTAGCACTAATGCTATTTGGTGATGTAGATACGCTCACTGTGCACTAATGTTTTTGAGGATGTAAGCTATGCCACTGTGTCTTTATGTTAATGCGACAGATGTCAAGATAAGATAACTGTCACTAGTGTTATGTGGCTGGTGTCAAGATAAGAACACTGTACCACTAATGTTATGTGGCTGATGTCTAGATATGATCACTGTAGTACTAATGTTATGTTACTGATGTACTGATAAAATCACTGTAACACTAGTGTTATGTGGCTGGTGTCAAGATAAGATCACTTTAGCACTAGTGTTATGTGGGTGGTGTCTAGGTAAGATCACAGTAGCGCTAATGTTATGTGGCTGATGTCAAGAGAAGATCACTGTAGCACTAATGTTATGTGGCTGATGTCAAGATAACATCACTGTAACACTAATGTTATGTGGCTGATGTCAATTTAAGATCACTGTAGCACTAATGTTATGTGGCAGCTCTCAAGGTAAGCTCACTGTGGCTAATGTCAAGTTAAGATCACTGTAGCACTAATGTTATTTGGCTGGTGTCAAGATAAGTTCACTGCAGCACTAATGTTATGTGGCTTTTGTCAAGAAAAGGTCACTGAAACACTAATGTTATGTGGCTGCTTTTAATATAAGATCACCGTAGCACTAATGTTATGTGCCTGGTGTCAAAATAAGATCACTGTAGCTCTAATGTTATATGGCAGGTGTCAAGACAAGATCACAGTAGCACTAATGATATATGTCTGATATCAAGGTAAGATGACTGTAGCACTAATGTTATGTGGCTGGTGTCAAGATAAGATCACTCTAGCACTAATGCTGTGTGACTGATGTCAAGATAAGCTCACTGTAGCACTAATTTTATGTGGTTTGTGTCAAGATAAGATCACTGGTGCACTAGAGTTATATTGCTGATGTCAAGATAAGATCACGGTAGCACTGATGTTATGAGGCTGATGTCAAGATAAGAACACTGTAGTACTAATGTTATGTGACTGATGTCAAGATAAGATCACTGTAACACTAGTGTTATGTGGCTGGTGTCAAGATAAGATCATTCTAGTACTAGTGTTATGCGGTTGGTGTCAAGATAAGATCACTGTACCACTAGTGTTATGTGGCTAGTGTTAATATAAGATCACTGTAACACTAGTGTATTGTGGTGGTGGCTGATAAGCTCACTGTAAACACTAATGTTTTTTCTGCGGGCAGATGTCAAGATAAGATCACTGTAGAACTAATTTTATGTGGCTGATGTCAAGATAAGATCACTATATCACTAATCGTATGTGGGTGATGTCAAAATAAGGTCACAGTAGCGCTAATGTTATGTGACACGTGTCAAGATAAGCTCACTGTAGCACTAATATTATGTGTCTGTTGTTAAGATAAGTTCACTGTAGCACTGTTATGTGGCTGGTCTCAAGATAAGATCACTGTAGCATAATGATTAGGTGGTGTCAAGATTAGATTCACTGTAGCACTAGTGTATATGGGGCCGATGCAGATAAGATCACTGTTAGCACTAATGTTATGTGGTGATGTCCAGTAGTTCACCCCCCCCCCCCCCCCCCCCCAGTAACACTAATGTTATTTAGCTGGTGACAAGATATGTTCACTGTAGCACTAATGTTGTGTGGCTGGTGTCAAGATAATATCATTGTAGCACTAGTGTTACGTGGCTGGTGTTTAGATAAGGTCACTGTAGGACTAATGTTATGTGGCTGGTGTCAAGATAAGATCACTGTAGCACAAATGTTATGTGGCTGATGTCGAGATATGGTCAGTCTGTACACTACGTGTTATGTGATTGGTGTCAAGATAAGATCACTGTAGAACTAGTGTTATGTGGCTGGTGTCTAGATAAGATCACTGTAGCACTAATGTTATGTGGCTGATATCAAGATAAGATCACTGTAGTACTAATGTTATGTGGTGATGTTCATAGATAAGATCACTGTAGCAATAATGTTATGTGGTGACGTCACTTAAGATACTGTGTAGCACTATGTTATGTGGCAGGTGTCAAGCTAAGCTCATGTAGCTATTGTTATGTGTTGATGTCAAGATTAAGTTCACTGTAGACTAATGTATGTGCTGATGTAAAGATAAGATCATGTAGCTTTAATGTTCTGTGGGCAGGTTGTCAAGAGAAGATCACTTGTAGCACTAATGTTTGAGGCTGATAATCAGATAAGTTCACTGTAGCACTAATATTATGAGGCTGTTTTGTCCCGACACAGATCATCTAGCACTAATTCTATTTGGCTGATATCGAGATAAGCTCACTGCTGCACTAATGTTTTGCGGCTGATGTCAAGATATTGGGGGATCACTGTAGTCATACTGTTCTGTGCAGCTGTTTAAGATAAGATAACTGTAACACTAGTGTATGTGGCTGGTCGTCACGATAAGAACTGTATCACTAATGTAAGTGGCTGAGTTCTAGTATGATCCACTGTTGTACTCATGTTATGAGGACTGATGTACAGAGAAAAAATCCCTGTAACAATAGTGTTATGTGGCTTGGTGTCAGGTAAGAATCAAATATAGCATAGTGTTCTGTGGCGTGGTGTTAGATAAGATCACTGTTGCGTAAGGTTATGTGGCTGATGTCAAGAGAAGGTCACTGTAGCATAATGTTTGTTGTGCTGGCTGTCAAGATAAGATACTGTAAATACTGTTTTGTGGTGATGTCAAGTTAAGCTCCTTGTAGCACTAATGTTATGTGGCAGGTGTCAAGGTAGCTATGTAGCCACCTAAGGTTATGTGTCTGATGTAAAGATTATGTTCCCCCCCCCTGTAGCACTAATGTTATGAGGCTGGTCTCAAGATACAGTTTCACTGCTGTAATAATGTTAGGGTGGTGTCAGATTAGATCAGTTGCACTAGTGTTATGTGGATGATGTCTTCAAGCTAAGATCACTGTAGCATTAATGTTATGTGGCTGATGTCAGGATAAAGTTCAGAGTAGCACTAATGATATTTGGCTGTTTGGCGAAGATATGTTCAAGTAGCACTAATGATGTGTGGCTGGTGTCAGATAAGAACTGTCAGCACTAGTGTTGCCGTGTTGGTGTTAGATCAGGTCATGTAGCACTAATATTATGTGGCTGATGTCAAGTACCCTGTTCACTGTAGCATAATTTTTATGGTGGTGATGTCAAGATAAGTTCACAGTAGCACTAATGATATTTTGTGGGGTGACAAGTTATGTTCATGTCGCACTTCTGTGTGTGGCGGTGTCAATAAGATCACTGTAGCACTCGTGTTGCGTGGTGGTGGGTTAGATGAAGGTATGTAGCACTAATGTTATGTGGGCTGATGTCATGATATGAATCACTCAGTAGCATAATGTATGTGGCTGATGTCAAGTAAGATCTACTGTACACTAGTGTGATGTGACTGGTGTCAAGATAAGTTCACTGTTGCACTAGTGTTATGTGGCTGGTGTCAAGATAAGATCACTGTACCATTAGTGTTATGTGGCTGGTGTCTAGATAAGATCACTGTAGCACTAATGTTATGTGGCTTACATCAAGTTAAGATCACTATAGCACTAATGTTAATGTGGCCTGATGTCAGATAAGATCACTGTTAGCACTAAAAGGCTATGTGGATGACATCAAGTTAAGATCACTGTAGCACTAATGTTATGTGGCAGGTGTCAAGATAAGCTCACTGTAGCACTAATGTTATGTGTCTGATGTCAAGATAAGTTCATGTAGCATAACACTAATGATCTGTGGCAGGTGTCAAGTGAAGATCACTGTAGCACTAATGTTATGTGGCTGATTCAAGATAAGCTCATGTAGCCTAATATTATGTGGTGTGTGTAAAGATAAGATCATCTAGTTACTAATTGCTATTTGGCTGTGTCAAGATACGCTCACTGTAGCATTATGTTTGAGGTATGTCAAGATATAGATCACTGTAGTATTTCTGTTATGTGCCAGATATCAAGATACGATACTGTAACACTGTGTTAAGTGGTGGTGTCAAGATAAGCAAAAGACCTGTACCCATAATGTTATGTGGCTGATGTCTAGCTATGATCACTGTAGTACTAATGTTATGTTACTGATGTACTGATAAAATCACTGTAACACTAGTGTTATGTGGCTGGTGTCAAGATAAGATCACTTTAGCACTAGTGTTATGTGGGTGGTGTCTAGGTAAGATCACAGTAGCGCTAATGTTATGTGGCTGATGTCAAGAGAAGATCACTGTAGCACTAATGTTATGTGGCTGATGTCAAGATAACATCACTGTAACACTAATGTTATGTGGCTGATGTCAATTTAAGATCACTGTAGCACTAATGTTATGTGGCAGCTCTCAAGGTAAGCTCACTGTAGCACTTATGTTGTGTGTCTGATGTCAAGATAAGTTTACTTTAGCACTAATGTTATGTGGGTGATGTGAAGATTAGATCACTGTAGCAGTAGTGTTATGTGGTTTCTGCCAAGATAAGATCACTGTAGCACTAATATTATGCGGCTGATGTCAAGATAAGATCACTGTAGCACTAATGTTATTTAGCTGGTGACAAGTTAAGTTCACAGTAGCACTAATGTTGTGTGTCTGATGTCAAAATAAGGTCACTGTAGCTCTAATGTCACGTGGCAGGTGACAAGATAAGTTCACTGTAGCACTAATGTTATGTGTCAGGTGTAAAGATAAGTTCACTTTAGCACTAATGTTATCTCTGATGTGAAGATTAGATCACTGTAGCACTAGTGTTATGTGGTTTATGTCAAGATAAGATCACTGTAGCACTAATGTTGTGTGTCTGATGTCAAAATAAGGTCACTGTATCTCAAATGTTATGCGGCAGGTGACAAGATAAGATCACTCTAGCACTAATATTATGTGTCTGATATCAAGGTAAGATCACTGTTGCCCAAATGATATGTGGCTGGTGTCAGAATAAGGTCACTGTCGCACTCGAGTAATCTCGCTGATGTCAAGCTAAGATCATTGTAGATAATGTTATGTAATGATGTCCAAGATAGATCACTGTAGCATAATTTTATATGTGGCAGGTGTCAAAGTAAGCTCACTGTAGCATATAATGGTATGTGTTGATGTCAAAAATATGTTCCACTTTAGAACTAATGATATGGCTGTGTGAAGATTCCATCACTGTAGCACTATTGTTATGTGGTTTATGTCAAGATAAGATATCTAGCACTATGTCTGTGGTGATGACCCCCCCCCACAATAAGGTCTTCGACTAATGTTATGTGGACTGCATGTCATGATAAGATACACTAGCACTTATTATATTTGGATGGTGAGAAGTTAAGGTCACTGTAGCAGTATGTTTTGTGTATGGATGTCAAAATAGGTCTCTCTAGCTCTAATGTTATTGTGGCAGGTGACAGATAAGATATGTCGCCCATAATGATATGTGTTGATTCACGGTAAGATCACTGTAGCTCTGTGTTATGTGGGCCGGTTGTCAAGATAAGTTCACAGTAGCCCTAAAGTTTTTTGGGTGGCGAAAAAATAAGTTCACTTTGCACTAATTTGTGTCTGGTGAAAAGAAAAGATCACTTTTGACAACGATTCCGAGTCAACATAAGTCACTGTAGCACTAATGTTTGGGCTTATTCAAAAAATATCAATGTAGCACTTGTTATGGGGCGATGTCAAGTTTAAAGATCACTTAGCCTAGTGTTAGTACTGGTGTCAACAAAGTTTACGTAAACATCTTATGGGGCGGTGTCAAATATAAGATCATTGTAGCACTATTTTAGTGGCTGTGCCTGATAAGTCACTGTAGTACTAATGTTACGTGGTATGTCAAATAAGCTCACTGTGCACTAATTTAGGGCCTGTGAAAGGGTGTTCACTGTAGCACAAATTTTATGGGCTTGTCAAGATAAATCACGAGCACTAATTTTATGGCGATTCAAGTTTTACATCACGTGCCTGTGTTATGGGGGGCCAATGTCAATTTAAAGTCAACTTGTAGAACTAATTTTTTGGGTGGGTAAAGTAATTTTACTGCGCACAAATGTTATGGGCTTTTGTCAAGAAAAGGTCACTGGCACTAAGTTATGTGGCTTTTTAAATAAAGACACCGTAGCACAAATGAGTGCCGGTGTAAAAATAAGATCACTGTAGCTCAAATGTTATATGGAGGGTAAAGACAAGTCCTTAGCACTAATGATATTGTCTGTTAAAGGGTAAGATGACGGTAGCATATGTTATGTGGCTGGTGTCAAGATAAGCCTCCCCCTTGTTGGACTTTAATTTAAATGTGTTTTTTTGTGGTTTGTGTAAGATAAACAGGGTGCACTAGGTTATATTGGATGTCAAGATAAGATCAGGGTTGCCATTTTTGAGGGGATTTAAAGAAATCACCGAGCACGGGGTTTTTTATGTGGGGGGGGGCAAGAGAGATCACCGTAGCCAAATGAAGGGGCTTGGTCTAAGATCACGGTCATAATTTTTGAGGCTGATTCAAGTAAAAACCTTTTAAAAATGTTTGGACTGATGCGTTAGATCACGGAACACTAGTGTAGTGGCTGGGGTCAAGTGTATTCAGTACAGGTTTGCGGTTTTGGGTGTCAAAAAAAATCATGTCCCACTAGTGTTATGTGGCTAGGTTAATAAAATTCCTGTAAAAAGTTATTTGGGGGGGGCAATAAGTCAGTCCTTGTTAGGGGATGTCAAGAAAACCACGACACTAATTTTATGGGGCTTTTGTTTAAGTTTTAATTCACTAATGTAGGGGGGGGTTTAAAAAAAAGGGTCACCAGCCTAATTTTGTGCCTTGTAAGATTTTCACTGTAGCACTAATTTGTTTGTTTTTTTTGGGTAGATTTTGTGGCTTTAAAATTCTGTTTCATAAGTTAAGGGGTTTTAAATTAGTTGAAAAAATTTTGGGGGCAAATTTTTCTGTCAAAAATTTTTATTTCCTGTTTGTTCCCGTCCCTTTTTTTTTTAGTTGACAAGTTTGGGGTGCCTTTTTTTTGGGGGCGGGGTTAAAATAGTCCTTAAAAAGTATTGGGCTGTTGGGGATGTTCCGTAACAATGAAGGTATTAGTTGTCCGTAGTTTTAATTTTTGGGCCAATGAAAATGTAAGTAAACGGGTTTACTGTAGATAAGTGTACAAATTTATTGTTTTTTAGTATGTTTTTTAAAATTGTTAGGATGATGTCAGTAAACCCTTTAAACACTTTTTTTGTGGGTTGTTTTAAATTTTTGGGGTTTTTAAGTGGTTTTTTTGAAAAAAGGGTTTCGGCGAAAATTTAGCACTATTTTTTTGTTGAGATTAAAAAAAGCATATTTTTGTGGCGAGTCAAGTTAAGTTCGTACAAAATGTTATGGGCGGTGAAAAGGGGTAGACTGACCCTTGTTTTTTTGTTAAATTTTTCCCCCCAAAATTTTTGGGCTGTTCAGATAATTAGGGAAAAATATGGCTGTGTAAGTTAGACCTTTAGCACTTTTTGTGGTGGTCAAGTAAGAACGAGCAAAATTTTTGTGGTGATGAAAAGAAAAAATTTTTAAAAAGAGCACAATTTATTTGGGGGGGAAATTGTCCGTACCAAATTTTTGTGGGGGGTGTCAGAAAAGTCACAAGCACTATGTTGTGGGGTTGAAAAGTTGTCCCCAAAATTTTTGGGGGAGTTATTCACTTAACTATTTTTTTGTGGCTTGTCAAGATAAGTCACGCATATGTTATTTGGCGGGTTCAAAATTCCAAAATGGGGTGGCCCTTTTAAGATCACTAAGCACTATTTTTTTGGGGGGTTTTCAGATAAGGTCTTAACTTGTTAGGGGGTTACAAATAAACCCAAAAAAATTTTTGGGGGATTCAAAAAAACACCACTATTTGTTATGTGGGGTTTCAAAAAGTTTTTAAAATTTTTTTGGGCTGGGTCAAAAAATCATTACAATTTATTGGGGGTGTCAGAAAAGTCACTGAGCACTAATGTTGGTTTAAATAAGTAAGACCTTAGATAGTTATGGGGCGATGTCAAAAAATTGTGCCAAAATTTTATGTGGTCAAATAAAAAAACTATGTTATGTGGCAGGTCAGAAAAGCCCCAAATTTTGTTTTTAAATAATTCCTTACATAATTTTGTGGCGGTTTCAAAAAGACATGTAGCCAAATTTATGTGGGTTTAAAGAAAACTGAAATTTTTGGGGGGTTTCAAAAAAAAATTTCCTTACACTAATGTTTTGGGCTGAGCCAAAAACACTTACCTAAGTTTTGGGTGATTTAAATATCCCTGTAGTTTTATGTTTTGTGCAGTTCCAAGAAAAAATAACGGTAAATTTTTTTGGCGGAGATAAGAACCCGTTTTAAAACCACTAATTTATGTGGTTTTCAGTAAATCACTGTAGACAATTTTTTTTTTTTTAAAATAAAAATCACTGAAACCAAGGTAATTGTGGGCAAAAAAATCACTTTAGCACTATTTTTGGTGGGGGGTGTCATAAATCACGTTAATTTTAGTGGGTGAAAGAAAGTCACGAGAAATTTTGTTTGGGGGAAAATTTAAAACAAAACAAAAAATTTTTAAAAGGGGGAAAAAAGTCATTAGCATGTATTGTTTTGGGGGCCCCAATCCCCCTTTTTTTGGGTTTGTTTTTAAGAAAGTTTATTACCCAAATTTAGGGGGGAAAATTAATTTATAGTGTTTTTGGGTTTCTGCCAAATAAAAATAATTTTTTTAAATGGGCCCAAATTTAAGAAAAATTGGCCTAAGTTTTTGGGGTTAAATTTTTTTCAATAATAATGTTTTTGGGGTTTTGGTAATTTCCAAAAAATTTAATTTATGTGAAGTTAAATTTAGGGGATTTTTTTTTGAAATTAAAAAATTCATTTGGGTTTTGGGATGTAAAAATGGGTCATTTTTCCTTTAGTATGCAAGATAAGCACTTAGAAATTTTTTTGGGTGGTGAAAAAAAAATTTTTTTAAAAATTATTTATGTGGTTTGTCAGTAGCATTGTTATTTTTTGCGGTGACATAATTTGTGCTATGAAAAAGGGCCCTTTTCAAATGTTTTCGCTTAAAGAAAGGGGAAAATAAAATTAGGGAAATTTCAAGGAAAATCCGTTCCCAAAAAATTTGGCTTGGGTAAATAGGTCCGTGAAAGGAATTCCCTTTGGCAAAAAATTTTGGGTGCAAAATTCTGAGCAAATTTCTTGAAAAAGCTTGAAAATAAGTAAGTCCCACAATTTATTGCAGGGTGGTGCTAAAAAATGTTAGTGCTGGTCAAAAAATTCACTTTAGAACTAATGATAGGGGCTGAGGAAGATTAGATCATTTACACTGTTTTATTGGTTTATTCAAGAAAAAATCACTAGCACTAATTTATGTGGCGAGTAAAATAAGGTCACTCTCACTTGTTATGGCTGATGCAAATAAGATCACTCTAGCACAAATTTTTTTTGGGCTGTGAAAGTTAATTCCTGTAGCGTAATGTTTTGTGTCTGAGCAAAAAAGGGTCTCCCCGCTCAAAATTTTATGTCAGGTGACAAGAAAGATCATGTAGCTCAAATTTATGTGTCGATATCAAGGTAAGATCCGTAGCTCAGTTTTATGGGTGGTGTCAAATAAGTTCACTGTAGCACTAATGTTTTGGGGCAAGAAAAAGTTACTGTACAAATTTGTTTTTGGCGGGTTTAAAGATAACACGGCCCGGGGGGGGGGGGGGGGGGGGGGGGGGGGGGGGGGGGGGGGGGGGGGGGGGGGGGGGGGGGGGGGGGGGGGGGGGGGGGGGGGGGGGGGGGGGGGGGGGGGGGGGGGGGGGGGGGGGGGGGGGGGGGGGGGGGGGGGGGGGGGGGGGGGGGGGGGGGGGGGGGGGGGGGGGGGGGGGGGGGGG
This sequence comes from Cherax quadricarinatus, assembly GCF_026875155.1. Taxonomy (NCBI): domain Eukaryota; kingdom Metazoa; phylum Arthropoda; class Malacostraca; order Decapoda; family Parastacidae; genus Cherax; species Cherax quadricarinatus. Next base: position 6,614,818 of record NC_069432.1, read on the forward strand.
GGGGGGGGGGGGGGGGGGGGGGGGGGGGGGGGGGGGGGGGGGGGGGGGGGGGGGGGGGGGGGGGGGGGGGGGGGGGGGGGGGGGGGGGGGGGGGGGGGGGGGGGGGGGGGGGGGGGGGGGGGGGGGGGGGGGGGGGGGGGGGGGGGGGGGGGGGGGGGGGGGGGGGGGGGGGGGGGGGGGGGGGGGGGGGGGGGGGGGGGGGGGGGGGGGGGGGGGGGGGGGGGGGGGGGGGGGGGGGGGGGGGGGGGGGGGGGGGGGGGGGGGGGGGGGGGGGGGGGGGGGGGGGGGGGGGGGGGGGGGGGGGGGGGGGGGGGGGGGGGGGGGGGGGGGGGGGGGGGGGGGGGGGGGGGGGGGGGGGGGGGGGGGGGGGGGGGGGGGGGGGGGGGGGGGGGGGGGGGGGGGGGGGGGGGGGGGGGGGGGGGGGGGGGGGGGGGGGGGGGGGGGGGGGGGGGGGGGGGGGGGGGGGGGGGGGGGGGGGGGGGGGGGGGGGGGGGGGGGGGGGGGGGGGGGGGGGGGGGGGGGGGGGGGGGGGGGGGGGGGGGGGGGGGGGGGGGGGGGGGGGGGGGGGGGGGGGGGGGGGGGGGGGGGGGGGGGGGGGGGGGGGGGGGGGGGGGGGGGGGGGGGGGGGGGGGGGGGGGGGGGGGGGGGGGGGGGGGGGGGGGGGGGGGGGGGGGGGGGGGGGGGGGGGGGGGGGGGGGGGGGGGGGGGGGGGGGGGGGGGGGGGGGGGGGGGGGGGGGGGGGGGGGGGGGGGGGGGGGGGGGGGGGGGGGGGGGGGGGGGGGGGGGGGGGGGGGGGGGGGGGGGGGGGGGGGGGGGGGGGGGGGGGGGGGGGGGGGGGGGGGGGGGGGGGGGGGGGGGGGGGGGGGGGGGGGGGGGGGGGGGGGGGGGGGGGGGGGGGGGGGGGGGGGGGGGGGGGGGGGGGGGGGGGGGGGGGGGGGGGGGGGGGGGGGGGGGGGGGGGGGGGGGGGGGGGGGGGGGGGGGGGGGGGGGGGGGGGGGGGGGGGGGGGGGGGGGGGGGGGGGGGGGGGGGGGGGGGGGGGGGGGGGGGGGGGGGGGGGGGGGGGGGGGGGGGGGGGGGGGGGGGGGGGGGGGGGGGGGGGGGGGGGGGGGGGGGGGGGGGGGGGGGGGGGGGGGGGGGGGGGGGGGGGGGGGGGGGGGGGGGGGGGGGGGGGGGGGGGGGGGGGGGGGGGGGGGGGGGGGGGGGGGGGGGGGGGGGGGGGGGGGGGGGGGGGGGGGGGGGGGGGGGGGGGGGGGGGGGGGGGGGGGGGGGGGGGGGGGGGGGGGGGGGGGGGGGGGGGGGGGGGGGGGGGGGGGGGGGGGGGGGGGGGGGGGGGGGGGGGGGGGGGGGGGGGGGGGGGGGGGGGGGGGGGGGGGGGGGGGGGGGGGGGGGGGGGGGGGGGGGGGGGGGGGGGGGGGGGGGGGGGGGGGGGGGGGGGGGGGGGGGGGGGGGGGGGGGGGGGGGGGGGGGGGGGGGGGGGGGGGGGGGGGGGGGGGGGGGGGGGGGGGGGGGGGGGGGGGGGGGGGGGGGGGGGGGGGGGGGGGGGGGGGGGGGGGGGGGGGGGGGGGGGGGGGGGGGGGGGGGGGGGGGGGGGGGGGGGGGGGGGGGGGGGGGGGGGGGGGGGGGGGGGGGGGGGGGGGGGGGGGGGGGGGGGGGGGGGGGGGGGGGGGGGGGGGGGGGGGGGGGGGGGGGGGGGGGGGGGGGGGGGGGGGGGGGGGGGGGGGGGGGGGGGGGGGGGGGGGGGGGGGGGGGGGGGGGGGGGGGGGGGGGGGGGGGGGGGGGGGGTAAAAAAGCCTGTGAAGGGTTTTTGAAAGATCATTGGTAATTTTGGGGCTAGAAGGAGGTCATTTAGACTTTTTTGTTTGTGCGATTCAGAAAAATTTGTGGGGCATTAATTTAAAAATTGTGCATAATGTTTTTGGGGTAAAGGAAAGCTATTGGGGTTGTTTGGCGTTGTCAAAATTTCCTTAGCACTAATTTTTATGGGGGTTCCAAGATAAGCCCTGTTTTTAAATTTGGGCGGTGTAAAATTAGCTTTTAGCATGTGTTATGGGATAAGTCAAAAAAAATAGTTTAAGTTATGTCAAAATAATTCACGTGATAATTTTATTTGCGGTGCAAGATAGACTGAACAATTTTGTGGGCTGGTGTAAGATAAGCAAAAAAAAATTTTTTGGGGTTGTTGTTCCAAAAAAATTTAAAGGCGATGTAAATTTAATCACTAAACACAAATGTTTTGGGTGTTGTAAAGAAAGTTCAATAGCCTAGTTTTTTGGGGTGGTGAAAATTTTCACTTTTTAAAATGTTTGTGGGGGGTTCAAGAAAGGGCACTGTGCACTGGGTTTTGGGGGGGTGTCGAAAAAACCTTAAAAATGTTTGTGGGCTGATGTCAAGTAGATCAGAAAAGGAAATTTTGGGCGATGTAAAGAAGCACTGTACCACTTTTTTTTGGGGGTGTCAAGTATTCCTTTTTAAATTTTTTTGGGGGGTTTAAAAAAAAATTCCTTTATTTTTGGCTGGGTCAAATAATCACTTGCACTATGTTAGGGTTATTCAAAGACCAAAACAATGTTATGTGGCTGATGTAAAGATAAGTCAGTAGCACTAATGTTTTTGGCTGAACAAAAAATCACGTAGCACTAAGTTTGTGGGGGAAAAATCACTGTAGCAAAATGTTTTTTTTTTTTAAAGATAAGTTCAGGCACTAATTTAGGGGCCCAAAAACCCCAAAATTTAGGGGTTTAAAATAAAAAATTTTTTTTTTTGGGCTGGTGCAAGAAAAGTCACTTAGCACTAATTTTTGGCTTGTAAGATAAGTCATGTGAAAATTTTTTGGGGTTTTGTCAAGATAGTTTAAATATTTTTGGGTTCAAGATGATAACTGTACACTATGTTATGGGGCGGGTGTAAAGATAGAAACTGTACCACAAATGTTTGTGATTTAAATTTTTCCTTATATTTTTTTTGGGTTAAAAAATTTACTTTTTATGTTGGGGAAAAAGATATTTGGACTATGTTAGGGGGGGGGTTCGGGAAGTCACATAGGGTTTTTTGGGGGTTTAAAAGAACTTCCAAATTTTGGGCTAAACAAGAAATCACTGTAACTTTTTTGGGGGGTTTGCTTTAAGTCAGTAGCACTAATGTTTGGGGCGTTCGGGAAATCACGTAGCATTTTTGGGTGTGAGAAGTATTTTTTTAGCCAATTTTTGGGGTTAAGTTTAGATCACTGTAAAAATTTTTTGGGTTTTGCAAGAAAATTTTAAACTAATTTTATGGGGCTGATGTCAAATAAGTCATTGCCTAATGTTTTAGCTGGTGCAAGTTAATACAAATATGTTTGTGCTGATTCAAAATAATACTGTACCAAATGTAGTGGCGGTGCAAGATAATTTCACTGTCACTAAGTTATGTGCGGTGAAAGATAAGTTCATTTAAAAAATTTTTTGTGAATTAAAATCACTAAAAACATTGTTTGTGGTTTTGTGAAAGATCATTTTGGCCAAATTTTGGGGTTTGTGTCAAAAAGGGCACGTACTAAGTTATGGGCGGTGCAAGAAAACATTTAAACCAAAAATTTTATGGCTGTTTAAAAGGGGAAAACCCTTTTCCCAAATGTATGGGGTGTCAAATAAGGTCACTGCACTATGTTATTGCGGGTTCAAGTAAGTAGTACCCTTTTTTGGTGATGTAAAAATTGTTCACTTTAGACTAATGTTATGGGCGTTTGTAAATTTTAAGATCACTGTAGAAACAGGGAAGGGGGTTTATGGAAAAATAAAAGTCATTTAAAGCACAAATGTTATGTGGGATGTCAAAAAAAGGGTTCACTTAGAACTAATTTTATGGGCTGTTTGTAAGTTTAAGTCACTTACCCAAACTTAATTTTTTTTTGGGGTTTTGGGGGAAAAGGGTTAAGGGTTCATTTTTACCCAAAATGTTTTGTGCTGATGTAAAAATAATTTTATCTGGGCCTTTAATGTTTTTTGGTGGCGGGGGTTGGGACAAGGAATTTAACAGTAGCTTAATTTTTTGGGGTTCTGTTTCCCAAAAAAGGGTCCTTACTCAAATGTTTGTGGCGGTTTGCAAGAAAAATTTACTTTTAGCCTAATTTTTTTGGGCTTTTTAAAAGGGTAAGATAAATTGTAGCCAAAGGTTTTGGGGGATGTAAAATTTTAAGTTCACTGTAGCCTAAGGGTTAAGGGCTTGTCAAATAAACCCTTGAAACACTAAGGGCATTTTCGATTAAAATTAAGTTTAACTGAAAGCACTAATTTAAATGGGGCCCTTGTGTCAAGAAAAGGGAACACTCTGGGCCTAATCCCTATTGGCGATGTAAAATAAGACCCACTCTAGCATATTGTTAGGAGGTGATGTCAAGAAAAGATCCCTTTTAGCACTAATGAATGGGGGTGGTTTTTTCACGATAAGATAAACTTAGCACAAATGTATAAAGGCTGTTGGCAATATATGATGGAAATAAAAAGTTATGGGGCTTGTTTCAAGATAAGATAAAAGGGGGGCAATAAGTTTTTAGGGCTGATGTCAAGAAAAGGCACGGGTAGCACTGTTTGTGGGCCCAGCCTTTTCTGTCTGCACGGAGGCCCATGTGTTGACAGCTTAGTTCATATTTCACGCCATGCTGGTGTTGCGACCTATAGGCGTTGCCACTTCAGCGTTCCTGCCCTTGCCTCACTCTCACTCACAGCGGCCTAGCAGGAAGACAGAAGGCCTACTAGCTCTCTCTCTCGTGGGATGGCCCTGCCCGGGCCATGGGCACAACACACAAGCCTGTGTACCCACCATGAATTAACAATAAAGTAAGAAGCCTCCGAAGACGTATCATTTACACCCCACTACCAGAATACCTAAATAATCTTTTTCATAAATGGTACGCTCGGCCACCTACCGTGCGTCGTCCCTACGCGACAATACTGGTGGTAAAAGAAACTCGGTCTCTCTCTCGTAGGAACAGGGCACAGAACACAAAATAAAAACATATATATACACATGGACATAGAAAAAAATCTTCCTACAGGGAGGGAAGAAAAAAACATGTGGGGTGTGCTAAACATCGTGGATCAAAGGCAGTGAGCATCGAAGTGCATCACTGCATACCTTCCTGCGTCTGGACAGATACTGCAACACGGGAGACATCGCTGCGGCTGAGCTGTGACATAACAGGGTACGGACTCCTCTGGAACGGTGAAGCAGTCATCGTAGAAGTCGCTGCAGGTTTTCACTCAACCTGGGGCACGACATGCTAGTGCCCTCGAGTGAGGCGTCGACAAAACTCGGCAACAGGGCAGGACTTCTTGCGAGCGACTCTGGAGGACACTTCTCGACTGGTACTGTCGCTGGGCTGTCACTGCCGGCGAGCGTGGAGCGAGTTGTGGAGCGAGTAGTGGCAGAGACGACTGGGCGAAACATCTGGGAGTCGTAACATCATGCACCAGACTGCAGTGAGAGAGCTAGCAGTCAAAGTGACATCATCTTTGTGCAGGCTGCTCACTGAAGCTTGTGACACGAGGCTGACACAGCGTGTCTTTTTCTCGACAGTTGGAGTTATAGCAGAGGTTAGTCTAAGCGTCCCCAGACTTGTTTCTCTACATATAACTGCACTTTGTCGGTCTGGAGGTGAAGTGAAACAAATCTCGATGGGAATCGTAGCAGGTACGATTCTGCAGAACATCACAAGCGACGAGCATAAAAGCTTTCTGTACAAGAGGGCTCGGTCACTCGGGTGACTTAGCACAGTGGTGCTAGTCAGGTCTGGCTCAGACCTCACTGGACACACGGAAATTTTACACACCCGCGGTACATGCAGTACAACATGGCTTAAACTAGCAAATGATGCTTTTCTGTGCACAAAACTGACACTAAGACATATACTAAAATGTGAGAACACTGATTGAGAGTAATTTATTAACGCGACATATATCTTCTCTCATGTTCCTATGAGAGAGAGACCGAGTTTCTTTTACCACCAGTATTGTCGCGTCGGGACGACGCGCGGTAGGTGGCTGAGCGTATGTAGACAGCCTTTACTGTCTGCACAGACAGCCCATGCTGTCTGCCAGCTTAGTTCATATTTTGCATCATGCTGGTGCTGCCACCTATAGGCGTTGCCTCTTCAGCCTGCCTGCCCTTGCCTCATTCTCTCACACAGCGGCCTAGCTAGTAGCTCCTCTCGTGGGATGGCCCTCCCGGGCCATGGGCACAACAAACAAGCCTGTGTACCCACCACTACTTAACAATAAATAAAGAAGCTCTCCGAAGAAGTTTATCATTTGAACCCTGCTACCATATTACCAAATAAACTCGTTATATGATGTTATGTTGCTGATGTCAAGATAAGATCACTGTAGCACTAGTGTTATGTGGCTGGTGTCAAGATAAGATCACTGAAGCACTAATGATATGTGGCTGGTGTCAAACTAAGTTAACTAGTACTAGTGTTATGTGGCTGGTGTCAAGATAAGATCACTGTAGCATTAGTGTTATGTCGCTGGTGTCAATATAAGATCACTGTAACACTAGTATTATGTGGCTGGTGTGAAGATAAGATCGCTGAAGCACTAGCGTTATGTGGCTGGTGTCAAGATAAGTTCACTGTAGCACTAGTGATAGTAGATGAATGGTTCAAAGAGCCGACACGTTGTTAAATTACACACATGTGCAACTCTTGGGTATCTTTACTGAGGAAACGTTTAGCCACACAGTGGCTTCATCAGTCCATACAAAGGATAAACTTGAAGAACAGAAGGAGAATGAGGTAATCAGTCCCTCAGCCTTGAGTCGATGTGGTCAGTCCATCAATCGTGGACAAATGTAACACCACCTTCGACTGCTGCACCTCTCCTGCCATACGGTTTATTAGCTGCTTCTCCGCTCATATGCCGTATTCTATTCAAGATTGATGGACTGACCACATCAACTCAAGGCTGAGGGACTGATTACTTCATTCTCCTCTTGTTCTTCAAGTTTATCCTTTGTATGGACTGATGAAGCCACTGTGTGGCGAAACGTCTCCTCAATAAAGATACCCAAGAGTTCCACATGAGTCTGATTTTACAACGTGTTGGTTCTTTGAACCATTCATCTAAAATCCTGTCAGACACTGCAACTTCTTGGGATCTTAATACTTGGAAATTCCTCGCTTGCCTAACCCTTGCGCACGAGCTGCTTCCACATTGGACAAATGTGACACCACTTACGACTGCTGCACCTCTCCTGCTGTACGGTTCAAAAGCTGCTTCTCGGCTCATATGCCGTATTCTATTCAAGATTGATGGACTGACCACATCGACTCAAGGCAGAGTGACTGACTACCTCATTCTCCTCCTGTTCTTCAAGTTTATCCACATAACATTAGTGCAACAGTAATCTTATCTTGGCATCAGACACATACCATTAGTGCTTCAGTGATTCTATTTTGACACCAGCCACATAACATTAGTGCTACAGTGATCTTATCTTGACATCAGCCACATAACGTTAGTGTTACAGAGATCTTTTCTTGACATAAGCCACATAACATTAGTGCTACAGTGAACTTATCTTGACATCAGCCACATAACATTAGTGGTACAGTGATCTTATCTAGACATCAGCCATGTAACACTAGTGCTGCAGTGATCTTATCTTGACACAAGCCATATAACACTAGTGCAACAGTGAACTTATCTCGACACCAGCCGTATAACACTAGTGCTTCAGTGATCTTATATTCACACTAGCCACATAACATTAGTGTTAGAGTGAGCTTATATTGACACCAGCCGCATAACACTAGTGCTACAGTGAAGTTAACTTGACACCAGCCACATAACACTAGTGCTACAGTGATCTTATGTTGACACCAGCCACATAACACTAGTGCTACATTGATCTTATCTTGACCCCAGCCACAAAACACTAGTGCAACAGTGATCTTATCTTGACATTAGCCATACAACACTAGTGCTACAGTGATCTTATCTTGATATCAGCCACATAACACTAGAGCTACAGTGATCTTATCTTGACATCAGCCACATAACACTAGTGCTACATTCATCTTTTCAATACTCCAGCAACATAACATTAGTGCTACAGTGATATCATCTTGACATCAACCACATAAGACTGGTGCTACAGTGATATAATCTTGACATCAGCCATAACATTAGTGCTACAGTGATCTTATCTTGACACCAGCCACATAACATTAGTGCTACAGTGAATTTATCTTGACATCAGACACATAACATTAGTGCTACAGTGAGCTTATCTTGGCATCATCCACATAACATTAGTGCTACAGTGATCTTGTCTTGACAACAGCCACGTAAAATTCGTCAAACGGTGATCTTATCTTGACATCAGCCACATAACATTAGTGCTACAGTGATCTTATCTAGGCACCAGCCACATACCACTAGTGCTACAGTGATCTTATCTTGACACCAGCCACATAACACTAGTGCTACAGTGATCTTATATTCATATGAGCCACATAACACTAGTGCTACAGTGACCTTATCTTGACACCAGCCACATAACACTAGCACTACAGTGATCTTATCCAACACCAGCAACATAACTATAGTGTTACAGTGATCTTATCTTGACATCAGTCATATACGATTAGTACTACAGTGATCTTATCTTGACATCAGCCACATAACATTAGTGCTACAGTGATCTTATCTTGACACCAGCCACATATCATTAGTGCTAGAGTGATCTAATCTTGACACCAGCCACATAACAATAGTGCTACAGTGATCTTATCTTGACATCAGCCACATAACATCAGTGCTACAGTGATCTTATCTTGACATCAGCCAAATAACACTAGTGCACCAGTGATCTTATCTTGACACCAGCCACATAACACTAGTGCTACATTGAGCTTCTCGTGACGCCAGGAACATAACACTAGTGCTACAGTGATTTTATGTTGACACCAGCCACATAACACTAGTGCTACAGTGATCTTATCTTGACATTACCGACATAACACTAGTGCTAGAGTGGTCTTATCTTCACATCAGCCACATAACATCAGTGCTACAGTGATCTTATCTTGACATCAGCCAAATAACACTATTGCACCAGTGATCTTATCTTGACACCAGCCACATAACACTAGTGCTACAGTGAGCTTCTCGTGACGCCAGCAACATAACACTAGTGCTACAGTGATTTTATGTTGACACCAGCCACATAACACTAGTGCTACAGTGATCTTATCTTGACCCCTGCCACAAAACACTAGTGCAACAGTGATCTTTTCTTGATATTAGCGACATAACACTAGTGCTAGAGTGGTCTTATCTTCACATCAGCCACATAACGCTAGTGCTACAGTGAACTTATCTTGACACCAGCCACATAACACTAGTGCTACGTTGATCTTATCAATATTCCAGCAACATAAAATTAGTGCTAGAGTGATCTCATCTTGACATCAGCCACATAACACTAGTGCTACAGTGATCTAATCTTGATATCAGCCATAACATTAGTGCTTCAGTGATCTTATCATGACACCTGCAACATACCATTAGTGCTACAGTGATCTTATTTTGATATCAGCCACATAAAATTAGTGCTACAGTGATTTTATCTTGACATCAGCCACATAACAGTAGTCGTACAGTGATCTTATCTTGACATCAGCCATATAATATTAGTGCTGCAGTGATCTTATTTGGACATCATCCACACAACACTAGTGCTACATTGATCTTATCTTGACACCAGCCACATAACACTAGTGCTACAGTGAAATTATCTTCACACAGTGATCTTATCCAAACACCAACCACATAACACTACTACTACAGTGATCTTATCCAAGCACCAGCCACATAACACTAGTGTTACAGTGATCTTATCTTGACATCATTCACATAACATTAGTACTACAGTGATCTTATCTTGACACCAGCCACATAACACTAGTGCTACAGTGAAATTATCTTCACACAGTGATCTTATCCAAACACCAACCACATAACACTACTACTACAGTGATCTTATCCAAGCACCAGCCACATAACACTAGTGTTACAGTGATCTTATCTTGACATCATTCACATAACATTAGTACTACAGTGATCTTATCTTGACATCAGCCACATAGCATTAGTGCTACAGTGTTCTTATCTTGACACCAGCCACATAACACTATTGCTACAGTGAACGTATCCAAACATCAGCCTCATAACATTAGTGGTAGAATGATCTTATCTTGACAACAGCCACATATCATTAGTGCTACAGTGATCTTATCTTGACACCAGCCACATAACACTAGTGCTACAGTGATCTTTTCTTGACATCAGCCACATAACATTAGTTCTAGAGTGATCTTATCTTGACATTAGCCATACAACACTAGTGCTACAGTGATCTTATCTTGATATCAGCCACATAACACTAGAGCTACAGTGATCTTATCTTGACATCAGCCACATAACACTAGTGCTATATTCGTCTTTTCAATACTTCAGCAACATAACATTAGTGCTACAGTGATATCATCTTGACATCAAACACATAAGACTGGTGCTACAGTGATATAATCTTGACATCAGCCATAACATTAGTGCTACAGTGATCTTATCTTGACACCAGCCACATAACATTAGTGCTACAGTGAACTTATCTTGACATCAGACACATAACATTAGTGCTACAGTGAGCTTATCTTGATATCATCCACATAACATTAGTGCTACAATGATCTTCTCTTGACAACAGCCACGTAAAATTAGTCAAAGAGTGATCTTATCTTGACATCAGCCACATAACATTAGTGCTACAGTTATCTTATCTAGGCACCAGCCACATACCACTAGTGCTACAGTGATCTTATCTTGACACCAGCCACATAACACTAGTGCTACAGTGATCTTATATTGATATGAGCCACATAACACTAGTGCTACAGTGACCTTATCTTGACACCAGCCACATAACACTAGCACTACAGTGATCTTATCCGAACACCAGCAACATAACTATAGTGTTACAGTGATTTTATCTTGACATCAGTCATATACGATTAGTACTACAGTGATCTTATCTTGACATCAGCCACAAAACATTAGTGCTACAGTGTTCTTATCTTGACACCAGCCACATAACACTAGTGCTACAGTGAACGTGTCTTGACACCAGCCTCATAACATTAGTGCTACAGTGATCTTATCTTGACACCAGCCACATATTATTAGTGCTTGAGTGATCTAATCTTGACACCAGCCACATAACAATAGTGCTACAGTGATCTTATCTTGACATCAGCCACATAACATCAGTGCTACAGTGATCTTATCTTGACGTCAGCCAAATAACACTAGTGCACCAGTGATCTTATCTTGACACCAGCCACATAACACTAGTGCTACAGTGATCTTATCTTGACATTAGCGACATAACACTAGTGCTAGAGTGGTCTTATCTTCACATCAGCCACATAACATCAGTGCTACAGTGATCTTATCTTGACATCAGCCAAATAACACTATTGCACCAGTGATCTTATCTTGACACCAGCCACATAACACTAGTGCTACAGTGAGCTTCTCGTGACGCCAGCAACATAGCACTAGTGCTACAGTGATTTTATGTTGACACCAGCCACATAACACTAGTGCTACAGTGATCTTATCTTGACACCTGCCACAAAACACTAGTGCAACAGTGATCTTTTCTTGACATTAGCGACATAACACCAGTGCTAGAGTGGTCTTATCTTCACATCAGCCACATAACGCTAGTGCTACAGTGAACTTATCTTGACACCAGCCAGATAACACTAGTGCTACGTTGATCTTATCAATATTCCAGCCACATAACACTAGTGCTACAGTGATCTAATCTTGATATCAGCCATAACATTAGTGCTTCAGTGATCTTACCATGACACCAGCCACATAACATTAGTGCTACAGTGAGCTTATCTTGACATCAGACACATAATATTAGTGCTACATTAAGCTTATCTTGACACCTGCAACATAACATTAGTGCTACAGTGATCTTATTTTGATATCAGCCACATAAAATTAGAGCTACAGTGATTTTATCTTGACATCAGCCACATAACAGTAGTCGTACAGTGATCTTATCTTGACATCAGCCATATAATATTAGTGCTGCAGTGATCTTATTTGGACATCATCCACACAACACTAGTGCTACATTGATCTTATCTTGACACCAGCCACATAACACTACTACTACAGTGATCTTATCCAAACACCAACCACATAACACTACTACTACAGTGATCTTTTCCAAGCACCAGCCACATAACACTAGTGTTACAGTGATCTTATCTTGACATCATTCACATAACATTAGTACTACAGTGATCTTATCTTGACATCAGCCACATAGCATTAGTGCTACAGTGTTCTTATCTTGACACCAGCCACATAACACTATTGCTACAGTGAACGTATCCAGACATCAGCCTCATAACATTAGTGGTAGAATGATCTTATCTTGACAACAGCCACATATCATTAGTGCTACAGTGATCTTATCTTGACACCAGCCACATAACACTAGTGCTACAGTGATCTTTTCTTGACATCAGCCACATAACATCAGTGCTATAGTGATCCTATTTTGACATCAGCCAAATAACACTAGTGCACCAGTAATCTTATCTTGACACCAGCCACATAACATTATTGCTACATTGATCTTATCTTGACATCAGCCACATAGCATTAGTGCTAGAGTGATCTTATGTTGACACCAGCAACATAACATTAGTGCTACACTGATCTTACCTTGATATCAGACACATCATATTAGTGCTACAGTGATCTTATCTCAACACCTGCCACATAACATCAGAGCTACAGTGAACTTATTTTGACACTAGCCATAAAACATTAGTGCTACAGTGATCTTATATTGACATCAGCCACATAACAATAGTGCTACAGTGGTCTCATCATGACATCAGCCACATAATATTAGTGCTACAGTGAACTTATCTTGACAACAGCCACATAACATTAGTGCTACAGTGATCTTATCTTGATATCGGACACATAACAATAGTGCTACAGTGATCTTATCTTGATATCAGCTACATAACATTAGAGCTACAGTGACCTTATTTTGACGTAAACCACATAACATTAGTACTACAGTGGTCTTATCTTGACACCAGCAACATTACACTAGTGCTACAGTGAGCTTATCTTCACATCAGTCACATAACACAAGTGATACAGTGATTTTATCTTGACATCAGCCACATAACACTAGTGCTAGAGTGACCTTGTCTTGACATCAGCCACATAACACTAGTGCTACAGTGACCTTATCTATACTCCAGCCACATACCATTAGCGCTACAGTGATCTTATCTTGACATCAGCCACATAACACTATTGCTACCGTGATCTAATCTTGACATCAGCCACATAACATTCGTGCTACAGTGATCTTATCTTGACACGAGCCACATAACACTAGTGCTACAGTGACCTTATCTATACTCCAGCCACATACCATTAGCGCTACAGTGATCTTATCTTGACATCAGCCACATAACACTATTGCTACCGTGATCTAATCTTGACATCAGCCACATAACATTCGTGCTACAGTGATCTTATCTTGACACGAGCCACATAACATTAGTGCAACAGTGATCTCGTTTTGACATAAGACACATAACATTAGTGCTACAGTGATCTTATTTGACACCAACCACCTAACAATAGTGTAACAGTGAACTTATCTTGACATCAGCCACATAACATTAGTGTTACAGTGATCTTTTCTTGACATCAGCCTCATAACATTAGTGCTACAGTGATCTTATCTAGACACTAGACACTTAACACTTGTGCAACAGTGACCTTATCTTGACACCAGGCACATAACACTAGTGCTACAGTGATCTTATCTTCACACCAGCCACATACCACTAGTGTTACAGTGATCTTATATTGACACCAGCCACATAACACTAGTGCTACAGTGATCTTATTTTAACACCAGCCACATAACAGTAGTACTACAGTTATTTTATCTTCACAACAGCCACTTAACACTAATGCTACAGTGATCTTATCTTGACACCAGCCTCAAAACATTAGTGCTACAGTGATCTTATCTTGACATCAGCCACATATCATTAGTCCAACAGTATTCTTATCGTGACATCAGCAACATAACATTAGTGCGGCAGTAATCTTATCTTGATGTCAGCCACATTACACTAGTGCTACATTGATCTTTCGTTGACACCACCAACATAACACAATTGCTACAGTGAACTTATCTTGACATCAGCAACATAACATTATGGCTACAGTGATCTTATCTTGATATCAGCAACAAAACATTAGTACTACAGTGATCTTATCTTGACACCAGCCGCATAACACTAGTGCTACAGTAATCTTATCCTGACCCCAGCCAAAAACACTAGTGCAACAGTGATATGATCTGGACACCAGACACAACACTAGTGCTAGAGTAATGTTTACTTGACACCAGGCACATAACACTAGTGCTACAGAGATCTTATGTTGACATCTGCCATATGTCATTAGTACTACAGTGATTTTATCTTGACATCAGCAACATAATATTTGCGCTATAATGTTCTTATCTTTACACCAGCCACATAACATTAGTGCTACAGTGATCTTATCTTGACATTAGCGACATAACACAAGTTCTACAATGATCTTATCTTGATATCAGCCACATAACACTAGTGCTACAGAGATCTTGTCAATACTGAAGCAACATAACATTAGTGCTACAATGATCTTATCTTGATAACAGCCACATAACACTAGTGCTGCAGTGATCTAATCTTGACATCAGCCATAACAATAGTGCTACAGTGTTCTTATCTTAACACCAGCAACATAACATTAGTGCTACAATGAGCTTATCTTGACATCAGCCACATAACATTAGTGCTAGAGTAAGTTTATCTTTACACCCGCCACATAACATTAGTGCTACAGTGATCTTACTTTGACATCAGCCACATAACATTAGTGCTACAGTGATCTTATCTTGACATCTGCCATATATCATTAGTACTAAAGTGATTTTATCTTGACATCAGCAACATAACATTTGCGCTATAATGTTCTTATATTTGCACCAGCCACTTAACATTAGTGCTACAGTGATCTTATCTTGACATTAGCGACATAACACTAGTGCTACAGTGATCTTATCTTGACATCAGCCACATAACACTAGTGCTACAGTGATCTTATCTTGACATCAGCCACATAACACTAGTGCTACAGAGATCTTGTCAATACTCCAGCAACATAACATTAGTGCTACAATGATCTAATCTTCACACATAACACTAGTGCTGCAGTGATCTAATCTTGACATAAGCCATAACAATAGTGCTACAGAGATCGTATCTTAACACCAGCCACATAACATTAGTGCTACAGTGAGCTTATCTTGACATCAGCCACATAACATTAGTGCTACATTGATCTTATTTTGACACCAGCCACATAACACTAGTGCTACAGTGATCTTATAGTGACACCATCTGGAGCTTGGGACTCTATGACCGCGGTTTCAATCCCGGCAGGGGGTATGGTTTGTTTGCAATCGTGTCATTACGATTTCTTGAGTCATATTGAGAATTTCACACATGTCCTTATCACTGTCAGTGATCTGACAGTGATAAGGACATCAGCCACATAACATTAGTACTACAGTGATCTCATCTTGACATCGGCTAAATAATGATAGTGGTACAGTGATGTTATCTTGACACTAGCCAAATAACATTAGTGCTTCAGTGAGCTTATCTTGACACCAGCCACATGAAATTATTGCTACAGTGATCTTATCTTGACATCAGCAACAAATCATTAGTCCAACAGAGATCTTATCTTGAAATCAGCAACATAACATTAGTGCTACAGTGATCTTATCTTGACACCAGCCACATAACATTAGTGCTACAGTGAACTTATCTTTGCACCAGTTACATAACACTAGTGCTACAGTGAACTTATATTGACGCCAGCCACATAACACTAGTGCTACATTGACCTTATCTTAACACCAGCCACATAAACTGTACCATGACTTCTGTAGATATCAGAAATATGCTGTTCTTTTTTTATTATCTTGAACCGTACATAAAGTTAGGTTACAGGTGAATAACCCCTTTCATAGACACATAACTTAGTGCTAACTGATCTTATCTTGGAAAATGCCAATAACATTGTGCTACAGAAATCTTATCTAAAATCAGCAATTAAAATTAGTGAAAAAGTATCTTATTTGACACCCCCACTTAAATTAGTTTAAAAGTGATTTATTTGCATCGCCACAAACTTTAGTGCTAGGTGATTTTATCTGACACAACCCACATGACGCTAGGCTACAGTGATCTGTTTGACACCAGCACATAATATGATCTACAGCGATCTTATATTGACCCCCGCAACAAAAACATAGTGCTACGTGAACTTATTTTGACAAGCCCCCTAACATAGTATCGTGATCTTATCCAAACACCAGCCACATAACACTAGTGTTGCAGTGATCTTTTCTTGACATTAGTCAAAACTTAGTACTACGTTTTTTCTTGACATCACCCATTCTTTGTGCTACAGTGATTTTTTTTGACAACAGAAAACATACAAAAAGGCTACAGTGACCTTATTTGATATGGCCTCATAACAACAGTGCTCAGTGATCTTATCGGGGACTCACCATTAACACTAGTGAAAAGTATCTTATCTTGACTCCGGCCCACAAAAAATTAGGCAAAAGTGATTTATCTTGACTCGCTAATAGTTTTTGTGTAGGTGTTTATTTTGACTCCAGCCACAAAAACATTGTGTACAATGATGCTATTTTGGGCCCAGCCACATAACATTAGGCTAAAGTGACCTTTTTTTGAAAATAGCATTTAAATTGTGATACAGAGAACTTATTTGACATCATCCAATAAAATTTAGTGCTACAGTGAATTTTTCTTGCACCCCCCCACTACATTTGGCTACAGTGAGTTTATCTTGTTCAGAACTAACAATTTTCTACGTGATTTATCTTGACACCGACAAAACTTAGTGTACAGTGAGTTTTTTGACCACCCACATAACATTTAGTGATCAGTGATCAAATCTTGACATCGCTACGTAACATATAAAAAAAACAGGATCTTTATTTGACATGAGCAACAAACCCCTAGTGTAAAAATGATTTTTTTGAATCAGCCACAAAACATGGCAAAGTGTTTTCTTACTCAAGCCACATATCATTGTATACATTTGATTTTATCTTGAATCCAACAAAAAATTTTAGCGTTTAAAATTTTCTATCTTTCCACGAGCACATAAAATTGTGAAAACGTGATTTTTTGACTTTTGAAAACAAAAATTTACTAGTGCTGCAGTGATTTATCTTGAAAAATCAGCCAAAAAACTCTAGTGCTACAGTGATTCTTATCTTGACATAAAGCAACAAATCATTAGTCCGACAGTGATCTTATCTTGAAATCATCAACATAACATTAGTGCTCCAGTGTTATTATCTAGACACCAGCCACAATAACACTGTGCTACAGTAAACTTACTTTACACCAGCCACAAAACACTAGTGCTGCAGTGATC
This sequence comes from Cherax quadricarinatus, assembly GCF_026875155.1. Lineage (NCBI taxonomy): Eukaryota > Metazoa > Arthropoda > Malacostraca > Decapoda > Parastacidae > Cherax > Cherax quadricarinatus. Next base: position 6,632,461 of record NC_069432.1, read on the forward strand.
TTATATTGACACTAGCCACATAACACTAGTGTACAGTGACCTTATCTGAACACAGCCACATAACACTAGTACTACACTGATCTTTTCTTGATATCTCCCACATTATGCTAGTGCTTCAGTTATCTTATCTTGACACCGCTACATAAAGTTTGTGCTCAGTTAACTAAACTTGACATCAGACATATAACATTAGTGCTACAGTGAACTTATCTAGAACACCTGCCACTTAACATTAGTGTACAGTAAACTTATCTTAACATCAGCCACATAACATTAGTGCTTCAGTGATCTTATCTTGACATCACCCACATAACTTAGTCTACAGTGATCTTATCTTGACAACAGCCACATAACTTTTAGTTCTAGAGTTATCTTATCTAGACACAAGCCACATAACACTAGTTTTACAGGGATTTACCCAAACACCAGCCACATAACACTGTGTTGCAGTGATCTTTTCTTGATATCAGTCACATAACTTTAGTACTATAGTAATCTTATCTTGACATCAGCCACATATCATTATTGCTACGTGATCTTACCTTGACAACAGCAACATAACACTAGGGGCTACAGTGATTCTTTTTCTTGACATCAGTCACATAACAAACAGTGCTACAGTGATCTTATTTTGGGACATCAGCTACATAGTTTTTAGTGCTAGAGTGATTTTAAACTTGACCCCAGCCACATAACTTTAAATGCTACACTGATCTTACCTTGATATCAGACACATCATATTAGTGCTACAGTGATCTTATCTCGACCCCTGCCAAATAACATTAGAGCTACAGGGGATCTTATTTGACACCAGCCATATAACATTAGTTATACATTGAGCTTATATTTACATCAGCCACATAAACATTAGTGTACAGTGGTCTTTTCTTGACATCAGCCAAATAATATTAGTGCTACATGAACTTATCTTAAATCAGCCAATCACATTAGTGCTACAGTGATCTTATTTTGATATCAGACACATAACATTACTGTTTCAGTGATCTTACCTTGATATCAGGAACAAAAACAATAGTACTACAGAGACCTTATTCTTGACATCAGCCAAATAACACTAGTGCAACAGTGAACTTATCAATTCTTCAGCAACATAACATTAGTGCTAAAATGATCTTATCTTGACATCAGCCACAAAACATTGGGTGCTAGAGTGATTTTATTTCGACATAAGCCTCATAACATTAGTGCTACAGTGATCTTAGCTTGACACCACCACCAACATTTTTTGCTACAGTGATCTTATCTTGACATCAGCAACAAATATTAGTCCAACAGTGATTTATCTTGAAATCAGCCACATAACACTAGTGTACAGTGATCTTATATTGACCCCAGCCACATAACACTAGGCTACGTGACCTTATCTTAACACCAGCCACAAAACACTAGTACTACACTGATCTTTCCTTGATATCGGCCACCATTATGTTTGTGCTTCAGTTATCTTGACACTAGCTTACATTAAGTTTATTGCTACGTTAACTAATCTTTACATGGAAAACATAACATTAGTGCTACGTGTCTTATTGGGACACCTGCCACATAACATTAGTGCAAACAGTATTCTTATCTTAACATCAGCCACATAACAATAGTGCTACAGTGACTTATCTTGACATCAGCCACATAACATTAGTCTACAGTGATCTTATCTTGACATCAGCCACATAACATTAGTTTCTAGAGTGACCCTTATCTAGACACAAGCCACATAACACTAGTGCTACAGTGATCTTGTTTTGGGACACCACCCACATAAAAACAGTATTACAGTGATCTTTATTGGCACCACATCATAACATATTTGCTACAGTGATCTATCTTGACCCAGCCGCATAACACAGAAATTACAGTGATCTTATCCAAACCCCAGCCACATAAACACTAGTGTTTGGCAGTGATCTTTTCTTGACATCAGCCACATATCATTAGGCTACAGTGATCTTTCTTGAAAGAGCAACATAACACTAGTGCTACAGTGATCTTTTCTTGACATCAGCCACATAACAACAGTGCTACAGTGATCTTATTCTTGACATCAGCCATATAAACACTAGTGCACCAGATATCTTATACTGACCCCCAGCCACATGACATTAGTGCTACAGTGATCTTATCTTGACATCAGCTACATAGTGTTAGTGAAAGAGTGATCTTTATCTTGACACTGGCCACATAACATTAGTGCTACACTGTTTCTTACCTTGATTTCAGACACATCATATTAGTGCTACAGTGATTTTATCTCGACACCACCCAAATAACATTAGAGCTACAGTGATTTTATTTTGACCCAGTCATATACATTAGTGCAAAGTGGTCTTTTTTGAATCAGCCAAATAAAATTTTTGTGCTCGTGAACTTATTTGACACGCCCTTAACATTGTGCACACTGTTTCCATCTTGTTCCCGTAAAAAAC
>NC_069432.1:6635401-6675401 GCF_026875155.1 Cherax quadricarinatus
AGTGTTTACCTTGGGAAAAACCACCCATTTAATTCCCCCCTTTGCTTACTTTAAAACTTTCTGGGAAAACCACGTTATAACACCAAAAAGGCCCCTGTGATTCTTTTTTTCCCAAATTTGCCCATAACATTAGTGAAAGTAACTTATTTGGGGCACAGCCAAAACATTAGTGTTTCAGTGATTTATTTTGACACCAGCCACAAAACATTAGTGCTACGTGATCTTATTGCTCACCCACAAAACTTAGTGAAAAGGACTTTTCTTGACAAACACAAAACATTAGTGAACGAAAAATTTATTTGACATAGCCAAAACATGGGGTAAGTGTCTTATCGAATTCAGCCATTAAACACTAGGACAGGATCTATCTTGACCAGCCAATAACACAGTGCTACATAACTTTCTACCCAGCCAAAACATATGCTTCAGTGAAATTACATTTACCACAATTAGGAAGGTGAGTTTTATTGACACCACCCCATAAATTTTGTACAGTAAATTAAAATTTGACACAGCCACATAAATAGTGCTACAGTGAATTTATTTGACACCACCCCACATAACCCTTTAGTGTACTGACTTATTTTGGGCCCACCTCACTATGCACGTATTTTATCTGAATTAGATACAACACAGTGCAAGTGTCTTTTTTGATATCACCCTCCTGTACAGTTTATTCAAACATTAGTGCACTTTCTTTCTATCGCAACATAACATTAGTGCTTACAGTGATTTCATCTTGACACAGCACATAACTAGTGCTACAGTGATCTTATCTTGACATCAGCCACATAACATTAGTGCTACAGTGATCTTATCTTGACACCAGCCACATAACATTAGTGCTACAGTGAACTTATCTTGACATCAGCCACATAACATTAGTGCTACAGTGATCTTATCTTGACATCACAGTAACATTAGTGCTACAGTGATCTTATCTTGACAACACACGCATATAACATTAGTCAACAGTGATCTTATCTTGACATCAGCCATAACATTAGTGCTCAGTGATCTTATATTGCACCTAGCCACATACATAGTGTAAGTGACTTATATTGACACCAGCCACATAACACTAGTGCTACAGTGATCTAATCTTGACACCAGCCATAACATTAGTGCTACAGTGATCTTATCTTGAGACCAGCCACATAACACTAGCTACATTGATTTATCTTGACACCAGCCACATAACCTAGTGTACAGTGATCTTATCTTGAATAGCATAACATAGTGCTACAGTGATTTATCTTGACATCAGCCACATAACACTAGTGCTACAGTGATCTTATCTTGACATCAGCACATAACACTAGTGCTAGAGTGTCTAATCTTCACACCAGCAACATAACATAGTGCTACAGTGATATCATCTTACTATACACAGCCAATAATCAGTGCTACAGTGATTAATCTTGACATCAGCCAAACATCTAGTGCACAGTGATCTTATCTTGACACCAGCACATAACACTAGTGCTACAGTGACTTTCTTGACACCAGGAACATAACATAGTGCTACAGTGATTTATTTGGACATCATCCACATAACATAGTGCTACAGTGATCTTGTCTTGACAACAGCACGTAAAATTAGTCAAATGGTGATCTTATCTTGACATCAGCCACATAACATTAGTGCTACAGTGATCTTATCTAGGCATCAGCCAATAACACTTGTGCTACAGTGATTTATCTTGACACCAGCCACATAACACTAGTGCTACAGTGATCTTATTTCATTGAACCACACTAACACTAGTGCTACAGTGACCTTATCTTGACACCAGCCACATAACACTGCACTACAGTGATCTTATACCAACACAGACACATAAAATATAGTGTTACAGTGATCTTATCTTGACATCAGTCATATACGATTAGTAGCTACAGTGATCTTATCTGACATCAGCCACATAACATTAGTGCTACAGTGATCTTATCTTGACACAGCCACATATCATAGTGCTAAGTGATTATCTAATATTGACACCAGCACATAACAATAGTGCTACAGTGATCTTATCTTGACATCAGCCACATAACATCAGTGCTACAGTGATCTTATCTATGACACAGCCAAAAACATAGTGCTCAGTGATCTTATCTTGACACAGCCACATAACATAGTGCTACAGTGAGCTTTCTGTGACGCAGGAACATAACACTAGTGCTACAGTGATTTTATGTTGACACCAGCACATAACACTAGTGCTACAGTGATCTATCTTGACATTACCGACATAACACTAGTGCTAGAGTGTCTTATCTTCACATCAGCCACATAACATCAGTGCTACAGTGATCTTATCTTGACATCAGCCAAATAACACTATTGCAACCATGATCTTATCTTGACACCAGCCACATAACACTAGTGCTACAGTGAGCTTCTCGTGGACGCCAGAACATAACACTAGTGCTACAGTGATTTTATGTTGACACCAGCCACAACATGACAACATCGTGCTACACGTGAATCTTATCTTACACAGCCACATAACACTAGTGCTACAGTGATCTTTCTTGATATTAGCCAATAACACTAGTGCTAAGTGTCTTATCTTGACACAGCCACATAACACTAGTGCTACAGTGATCTTATCTTGACACCAGCCACATAACACTAGTGCTACAGTGATCTTATCTTGACATTCAGCCACATAAAATAGTGCTAGAGTGATCTTATCTTGACATCAGCCACATAACACTAGCTACAGTGTTCATGTTGAACAGCCATAACATAGTGCTCAGTGATCTTATCTGACACCTGCCACAAACTAGTGCTACAGTGATCTTTTCTTGATATTCAGCACATAACATTAGTGCTAGAGTGATTTATCTTGACATCAGCCACATAAACGTAGTGCTACAGTGAATCTTATCTTGACATCAGCCACTAACATTAGTGCTCAGTGATCTTATTAATCATCACACAACATAGTGCTTCTTATAATCTTGACACAGCCACATAACACTAGTGCTACAGTGATAATCTTGATTCACATCATGTGATCTTATCAGACACCACAATAAATACTTACTACAGTGATCTTTATCAGCCACACAAAATTAGCGTGATTTTATCTACTTGACATCATGTCCAATAACTTAGTTCGTACAGTGATCTTATCTTGACATCAGCCAATAAATATTAGTGCTGCAAGTGATCTTATTTGGACACTCATCCACACAACACTAGTGCTACATTGATCTTATCAGCACCAGCCACATAACACTAGTGCTACAGTGATATTAATCATTCAACACAGTGATCTTATCCTAACACACCACATAACATACTACTACAGTGATCTTATCCAAGCACCAGCCACATAACACTATGTGTTACAGTGATTTAGCTTGACATCATTCCATAACATTAGTATACAGTGATCTTATCTTGACATCAGCCACATAGCATTAGTGCTACAGTGTCTTATCTTGACACCAGCCACATAACACTATTGCTACAGTGAACGTTATCCAACATCAGCCTCATAACATTAGTGGTAGATGATCTTATCTTGACAAGCCACATATCATTAGTGCTACAGTGATCTTATCTTGACACAGCCACATAACACTAGGCTACAGTGATCTTTTCTTGACATCAGCCACATAACACTAGTTCTAGATGATCTTATCTGACATTAGCATACATACACTAGTGCTACAGTGATCATATCTTGATATCAGCACTAAACACAAAGAGCTACAGTGATATTATCTTGACATCAGCCACATAACATAGTGCTATATTCATCTTTCAATACTGCCAGCAACATAACATTAGTGCTACAGTGAATATCTTGACATCAACACATAAGATGGTGCTCAGTGACTATAATCTTGACATCAGCCACTAACATTAGTGCTACATGATCTTTCTTGACACAGCCACATAAACATTAGTGCTACGTGACTTATCTTGACATCAGACACATAACATTAGTGCTACAGTGATGCTTATCTATGGCATCATCCACATAACATAGTGCTACAGTGATCTTCTCTTGACAACAGCCACGTAAATTGTCAAACAGTGATCTTATTTGAATCAGCACATAACATTAGTGCTACAGTTATCTTTCTAGGCACCAGCCACATACCACTAGTGCATACAGTGATCTTATCTTGAACAGCCACATAACAACTATGTGCTACAGTGTTTTATCTTCTATATTAGATTGAGCCACATAACCACTAGTGCTACAGTGCCTTATCTTGACACCAGCCACATAACACTAGCATACAGTGGACTTTCGACACCAGCAACATAACTATTAGTGTTACAGTGATTTTATCTTGACATCAGTCAATAGTTAGTACTACAGTGATCTTATCTTGACATCAGCCACAAACATTAGTGCTACAGGTTCTTATCTTGACACAGCCACATAACATAGTGTACAGTGAACGTGTCTTGACTCCAGCCTATAACATTAGTGCTACAGTGATCTTATCTTGACACCAGCCACATATAATCTAGTGCTAAGTGATTCTATCTTGACACAGCACATAACATAGTGCTACAGTGATCTTATCTTACATCAGCCACATAACATCAGTGCTACAGTGATCTTATCTTGACATCAGCCAAATAACACTAGTGCACCAGTGATCTTATCTTGACACCAGCCACATAACACTAGTGCTACAGTGAGCTTCTCGTGACGCCAGGAACATAACACTAGTGCTACAGTGATTTTATGTTGACACCAGCCACATAACACTAGTGCTACAGTGATCTTATCTTGACATTAGCGACATAACACTAGTGCTAGAGTGGTCTTTATCTTCACATAGCACATAACATCAGTGCTACAGTGTCTTATCTTGACATCAGCCAAAAACGACTATTGCACCAGTGATCTTATCTTGACACCAGCCACATAACACTAGTGCTACGTTGAGCTTATCGTATGACGCCACATAACATATGCTACTAGTGCTATCATGATTTTATGTGTGACACCAGCCACATAACACTTAGTGCTACAGTGATCTTATCTTGACCTGCACAAAACACTAGTGCAACAGTGATCTTTCTTGACATTAGCGACATAACACCAGTGCTAGAGTGGTCTTATTTCACATCAGCCACATAACGCTAGTGCTACAGTGAACTTATCTTGACACAGCCACATAACACTAGTGCGTACGTGATTCTTATCAATATTCCAGCACATATACACTAGTGCTACAGTGTCTAATCTTGATATCAGCCATAACACTAGTTAATTGCTTCAGTGAACACTTATCAATGACACCAGCCACATAACATAGTGCTACAGTGAGTCTTTTCTTGCATCAGCACATAATATAGTGCTACATTAGCTTATCTTGACACACAACATAACATTAGTGCTACAGTGATCTTATTTTGATATCAGCCACATAAATTAGAGCTACAGTGATTTTATCTTGACATCAGCCACATAACGTATTGTACAGTGACTTATCTTGAATCAGCCTATAATATTAGTGCTGCAATGTCTTATTTGGACATCATCACACAACACTAGTGCTACATGAATTATCTTGACACCAGCCACATAACACTACTACTACAGTGATCTTATCCAACACCAACCACTAACACTACTACTACAGTGATCTATATCCATAGCACCAGCCAACATAACACTAGTGTTACAGTGATCTTATCTTGACATCATTCACATAACCATTAGTACTACAGTATCTTATCTTGACATCAGCCACATAGCATTAGTGCTACAGTGTCTTATCTTGACAACAAGCCATAACACTAGTGCTACAGGATACGTATCAGACATCAGCCTATAACATTAGTGTAGATGATCTTATCTTGACAACAGCCACATAATCATTAGTGCTAACAGTGATCTTATCTTGACCCCAAGCCAATAAACATAGTGCTACAGTGATCTTTTCTTGACATCAGCCACATAACATCAGTGCTATAGTGATCTATTTGACATCAGCCAAATAACACTAGTGCACCAGTAATCTTATCTTGACACCAGCCACATAACATTATTGCTACATTGATCTTATCTTGACATCAGTCACATAGCATTAGTGCTACAGTGAACTTATCTTGACAACAGCCACATAACATTAGGCTACAGTGACTTATCTTGATATCGGACACATAACAATAGTGACTACAGTGATCTTATCTTGATACCAGCTACATAACATTAGAGCTACAGTGACCTTATTTTGACGTAAACCACATAACATTAGTACTACAGTGGTCTTATCTTGACACCAGCAACATTACACTAGTGCTACAGTGAGCTTATCTTCACATCAGCCACATAACATCAAGTGATTACATCGAATTTTATCTTGATCATTCAGCCACATAACACTAGTGCTAGTGATCACTTGACTCTGACCATCATTGCACAGTTACTTGACACAGCCACATAACTGTGCTACAGTGACCTTATCTATAACTCCAGCACATGCCATTAGCGCTACAGTGATCTTATCTTGACATCAGCCACATAACACTATTGCTACCGTGATCTAATCTTGATATCAGCCACATAACATTCGTGCTACAGTGATCTTATCTTGACACGAGCCACATAACATTAGTGCAACAGTGATCTCACCTTGACATAAGACACATAACATTAGTGCTACAGTGATCTTATTTGACACCAACCACCTAACAATAGTGTAACAGTGAACCTATCTTGACATCAGCCACATAACATTAGTGTTACAGTGATCTTTTCTTGACATCAGCCTCATAACATTAGTGCTACAGTGATCTTATCTAGACACTAGACACTTAACACTTGTGCAACAGTGACCTTATCTTGACACCAGGCACATAACACTAGTGCTACAGTGATCTTATCTTCACACCAGCCACATACCACTAGTGTTACAGTGATCTTATATTGACACCAGCCACATAACACTAGTGCTACAGTGATCTTATTTTAACACCAGCCACATAACAGTAGTACTACAGTTATTTTATCTTCACAACAGCCACTTAATTAACACTAATGCTACAGTGATCTTATCTTGACACCAGCCTCAAAACATTAGTGCTACAGTGATCTTATCTTGACATCAGCCACATATCATTAGTCCAACAGTATTCTTATCGTGACATCAGCAACATAACATTAGTGCGGCAGTAATCTTATCTTGATGTCAGCCACATTACACTAGTGCTACATTGATCTTTCGTTGACACCGCCAACATAACACAATTGCTACAGTGATCTTATCTTGACATCAGCAACATAACATTGTGGCTACAGTGATCTTATCTTGATATCAGCAACAAAACATTAGTACTACAGTGATCTTATCTTGACACCAGCCGCATAACACTAGTGCTACAGTAATCTTATCCTGACCCCAGCCAAAAACACTAGTGCAACAGTGATATGATCTGGACACCAGACACAACACTAGTGCTAGAGTAATGTTATCTTGACACCAGGCACATAACACTAGTGCTACAGAGATCTTATGTTGACATCTGCCATATGTCATTAGTACTACAGTGATTTTATCTTGACATCAGCAACATAATATTTGCGCTATAATGTTCTTATCTTTACACCAGCCACATAACATTAGTGCTACAGTGATCTTATCTTGACATTAGCGACATAACACAAGTTCTACAATGATCTTATCTTGATATCAGCCACATAACACTAGTGCTACAGAGATCTTGTCAATACTGAAGCAACATAACATTAGTGCTACAATGATCTTATCTTGATAACAGCCACATAACACTAGTGCTGCAGTGATCTAATCTTGACATCAGCCATAACAATAGTGCTACAGTGTTTCTACTATAACACAGCAACATAACATTAGTGCTACAGTGAGCTTATCTTGACATCAGCCACATAACATTAGTGCTACAGCAAGTTTATCTTTACACCCGCCACATAACATTAGTGCTACAGTGATCTTACTTTGACATCAGCCACATAACATTAGTGCTACAGTGATCTTATCTTGACATCTGCCATATATCATTAGTACTAAAGTGATTTTATCTTGACATCAGCAACATAACATTTGCGCTATAATGTTCTTATATTTGCACCAGCCACTTAACATTAGTGCTACAGTGATCTTATCTTGACATTAGCGACATAACACTAGTGCTACAGTGATCTTATCTTGACATCAGCCACATAACACTAGTGCTACAGTGATCTTATCTTGACATCAGCCACATAACACTAGTGCTACAGAGATCTTGTCAATACTCCAGCAACATAACATTAGTGCTACAATGATCTAATCTTCACACATAACACTAGTGCTGCAGTGATCTAATCTTGACATAAGCCATAACAATAGTGCTACAGAGATCGTATCTTGACACCAGCCACATAACATTAGTGCTACAGTGAGCTTATCTTGACATCAGCCACATAACATTAGTGCTACAGTGATCTTATTTGACACCAGCCACATAACACTAGTGCTACAGTGATCTTATAGTGACACCATCTGGAGCTTGGGACTCTATGACCGCGGTTTCAATCCCGGCAGGGGTATGTTTTTTGCAATCGTGTCATTACGATTCTTGAGTCATATTGAGAATTTCACACATGTCCTTATCACTGTCAGTGATCTGACAGTGATAAGGACATCAGCCACATAACATTAGTACTACAGTGATCTCATCTTGACATCGGCTAAATAATGATAGTGGTACAGTGATGTTATCTTGACACTAGCCAAATAACATTAGTGCTTCAGTGAGCTTATCTTGACACCAGCCACATGAAATTATTGCTACAGTGATCTTATCTTGACATCAGCAACAAATCATTAGTCCAACAGAGATCTTATCTTGAAATCAGCAACATAACATTAGTGCTACAGTGATCTTATCTTGACACCAGCCACATAACATTAGTGCTACAGTGAACTTATCTTTGCACCAGTTACATAACACTAGTGCTACAGTGAACTTATATTGACGCCAGCCACATAACACTAGTGCTACATTGACCTTATCTTAACACCAGCCACATAACACTAGTACTACACTGATCTTCTGTAGATATCAGCCACATAATGCTAGTTCTTCAGTTATCTTATCTTGACACCAGCTACATAAAGTTAGTGCTACAGTGAACTAACCTTGTCATCAGACACATAACATTAGTGCTACACTGATCTTATCTTGGCACCTGCCACATAACATTAGTGCTACAGTAATCTTATCTTAACATCAGCCACATAACATTAGTGCTACAGTGATCTTATCTTGACATCAGCCACATAACATTAGTTCTACAGTGATCTTATGTTGACATCAGCCACATAACATTAGTGCTAGAGTGATCTTATCTAGACACAAGCCACATGACGCTAGTGCTACAGTGATCTTGTCTTGACACCAGCCACATAATACTAGATCTACAGCGATCTTATATTGACACCAGCAACATAACACTAGTGCTACAGTGAACTTATCTTGACACCAGCCACATAACACTAGTACTACAGTGATCTTATCCAAACACCAGCCACATAACACTAGTGTTGCAGTGATCTTTTCTTGACATTAGTCACATAACATTAGTACTACAGTAATCTTATCTTGACATCAGCCACATATCATTAGTGCTACAGTGATCTTATCTTGACAACAGCAACATAACACAAGTGCTACAGTGACCTTATCTTGATATGAGCCTCATAACAACAGTGCTACAGTGATCTTATCTTGACATCAGCCATATAACACTAGTGCACCAGATATCTTATCTTGACTCCGGCCACATAACATTAGTGCTACAGTGATCTTATCTTGACATCAGCTACATAGTGTTAGTGCTAGAGTGATCTTATCTTGACTCCAGCCACATAACATTAGTGCTACAATGATGCTATCTTGACACCAGCCACATAACATTAGAGCTACAGTGACCTTATTTTGACAATAGCCATATAACATTAGTGATACAGAGAACTTATATTGACATCATCCACATAATATTAGTGCTACAGTGAACTTATCTTGACACCAGCCACATAACATTTGTGCTACAGTGAGCTTATCTTGATATCAGACACATAACAATAGTACTACAGTGATCTTATCTTGACACCAGCCACATAACATTAGTGCTACAGTGAGCTTATCATGACATCAGCCACATAACAGTAGTGATACAGTGATCTAATCTTGACATCAGCTACGTAACACTACTGCTACAGTGATCTTATCTTGACATGAGCCACACAACACTAGTGCTACAATGATCTTATTTTGACATCAGCCACATAACACTAGTGCTACAGTGATCTTATCTATACTCCAGCCACATATCATTAGTACTACAGTGATTTTATCTTGACATCAGCAACATAAAATTAGCGCTATAATGTTCTTATCTTTACACGAGCCACATAACATTAGTGCAACAGTGATCTTATCTTGACATTAGCAACATAATACTAGTGCTGCAGTGATCTTATCTTGACATCAGCCACATAACTCTAGTGCTACAGTGATCTTATCTTGACATCAGCAACAAATCATTAGTCCGACAGTGATCTTATCTTGAAATCATCAACATAACATTAGTGCTCCAGTGTTATTATCTAGACACCAGCCACATAACACTAGTGCTACAGTGATCTTATCTTTACACCAGCCACATAACACTAGTGCTGCAGTGATCTTATATTGACACTAGCCACATAACACTAGTGCTACAGTGACCTTATCTGAACACCAGCCACATAACACTAGTACTACACTGATCTTTTCTTGATATCTGCCACATTATGCTAGTGCTTCAGTTATCTTATCTTGACACCAGCTACATAAAGTTTGTGCTACAGTTAACTAAACTTGACATCAGACATATAACATTAGTGCTACAGTGAACTTATCTAGACACCTGCCACATAACATTAGTGCTACAGTAAACTTATCTTAACATCAGCCACATAACATTAGTGCTTCAGTGATCTTATCTTGACATCAGCCACATAACATTAGTCCTACAGTGATCTTATCTTGACAACAGCCACATAACATTAGTTCTAGAGTTATCTTATCTAGACACAAGCCACATAACACTAGTATTACAGTGATCTTATCCAAACACCAGCCACATAACACTAGTGTTGCAGTGATCTTTTCTTGATATCAGTCACATAACTTTAGTACTATAGTAATCTTATCTTGACATCAGCCACATATCATTATTGCTACAGTGATCTTACCTTGACAACAGCAACATAACACTAGTGCTACAGTGATCTTATCTTGACATCAGTCACATAACAACAGTGCTACAGTGATCTTATCTTGACATCAGCTACATAGTGTTAGTGCTAGAGTGATCTTATCTTGACACCAGCCACATAACATTAGTGCTACACTGATCTTACCTTGATATCAGACACATCATATTAGTGCTACAGTGATCTTATCTCGACACCTGCCAAATAACATTAGAGCTACAGTGATCTTATTTTGACACCAGCCATATAACATTAGTTATACATTGAGCTTATATTTACATCAGCCACATAACATTAGTGCTACAGTGGTCTTATCTTGACATCAGCCAAATAATATTAGTGCTACAGTGAACTTATCTTGACTCCAGCCACATCACATTAGTGCTACAGTGATCTTATCTTGATATCAGACACATAACATTACTGCTACAGTGATCTTACCTTGATATCAGGAACATAACAATAGTACTACAGAGACCTTATCTTGACATCAGCCAAATAACACTAGTGCTACAGTGAACTTATCAATTCTTCAGCAACATAACATTAGTGCTAAAATGATCTTATCTTGACATCAGCCACAAAACATTAGTGCTAGAGTGATCTTATTTCGACATAAGCCTCATAACATTAGTGCTACAGTGATCTTAGCTTGACACCAGCCACACAACATTATTGCTACAGTGATCTTATCTTGACATCAGCAACAAATCATTAGTCCAACAGTGATCTTATCTTGAAATCAGCCACATAACACTAGTGCTACAGTGATCTTATATTGACACCAGCCACATAACACTAGTGCTACAGTGACCTTATCTTAACACCAGCCACATAACACTAGTACTACACTGATCTTTCCTTGATATCGGCCACATTATGCTAGTGCTTCAGTTATCTTGACACTAGCTACATTAAGTTATTGCTACAGTTAACTAATCTTTACATGAGACACATAACATTAGTGCTACAGTGATCTTATCTAGACACCTGCCACATAACATTAGTGCAACAGTATTCTTATCTTAACATCAGCCACATAACAATAGTGCTACAGTGACCTTATCTTGACATCAGCCACATAACATTAGTCCTACAGTGATCTTATCTTGACATCAGCCACATAACATTAGTTCTAGAGTGATCTTATCTAGACACAAGCCACATAACACTAGTGCTACAGTGATCTTGTCTTGACACCAGCCACATAACACTAGTATTACAGTGATCTTATATTGGCACCAGCATCATAACACTAGTGCTACAGTGATCTTATCTTGACCCCAGCCGCATAACACTAGTATTACAGTGATCTTATCCAAACACCAGCCACATAACACTAGTGTTGCAGTGATCTTTTCTTGACATCAGCCACATATCATTAGAGCTACAGTGATCTTATCTTGACAAGAGCAACATAACACTAGTGCTACAGTGATCTTTTCTTGACATCAGCCACATAACAACAGTGCTACAGTGATCTTATCTTGACATCAGCCATATAACACTAGTGCACCAGATATCTTATACTGACTCCAGCCACATGACATTAGTGCTACAGTGATCTTATCTTGACATCAGCTACATAGTGTTAGTGAAAGAGTGATCTTATCTTGACACTGGCCACATAACATTAGTGCTACACTGATCTTACCTTGATTTCAGACACATCATATTAGTGCTACAGTGATTTTATCTCGACACCAGCCAAATAACATTAGAGCTACAGTGATCTTATTTTGACACCAGTCATATAACATTAGTGCTACAGTGGTCTTATCTTGATATCAGCCAAATAATATTAGTGCTACAGTGAACTTATCTTGACACCAGCCACTTAACATTAGTGCTACACTGATCTCATCTTGATATCAGACACATAACATTACTGCTACAGTGATGTTACCTTGATATCAGGAACATAACACTAGTGCTACAGTGATCTTATCTTGACATCAGCTACATAGCGTTAGTGCTAGAGTTACCTTAGCATGACACCAGCCGCATAACATTAGTGCTACACTGATCTTACCTTGATATCAGACACTTTATATTAGTGCTACAGTGATCTTATCTCGACACGTGCCACATAACATTAGAGCTACAGTGATCTTATTTTGACACCAGCCTTATAACATTAGTGATACAGTGACCTTATATTGATATCAGCTACATAACATTAGAGCTACAGTGACCTTATTTTGACATCAGCGACATAGCATTAGTACTACAGTGATCTTATCTTGACACCAGCCACATAACATTAGTGCTACAGTGAGCTTATCTTGACATCAGCCACATAACGCTAGTGATACAGTGATCTTATCTTGACATCAGCTACATAACACTAGTGCTACAGTGATCTTATCTTGACATCATACACATAACACTAGTGCTACAATGAGCTTATTTTGACATCAGCCACATAACACTGGTGCTACATTGATCTTATCTATACTCCAGCCACATATCATTAGTACTTCAGTGATTTTATCTTGACATCAGCAACTTAACATTAGCGCTATAATGATCTTATCTTTACACGAGCCACATAACATTAGTGCTACAGTGATGTTATTTTGACATTAGCGACATAACACTAGTGCTACAGTGATCTTATCTTGACATCAGCCATATAACACTAGTGCTACAGTGATCTTATCAATACTCCAGCAACATAACATTAGTGCTACAATGATCTTATCTTGATATCAGCCACATAACACTAGTGCTGCAGTGATCTAATCTTGACATCAGCCATAACAATTGTGCTACAGTGATCTTATCTTAACACCAGCTACATAACATTAGTGCTACAGTGAGCTTATCTTTACACCTGCCACATAACATTAGAGCTACAGCGATCTTATCTTGATATCAGACACATAACAGTAGTGCTACAGTGAACTTATCTTTACACCAACCACATAACATTAGAGCTACAGTGACCTTATTTTGACATCAGCGACATAACATTAGTTCTGCAGTGATCTTATCTTGACACCAGCCACATAACATTAGTGCTACAGTGAGCTTATCTTGACATCAACCACATAACACTAGTGATACAGTGATCTTATCTTGACATCAGCCCGGTGGCCTGGTGGCTAAAGCTCCCGCTTCACACACGGAGGGCCCGGGTTCGATTCCCGGCGGGTGGAAACATTTCGACACGTTTCCTTACACCTGTTGTCCTGTTCACCTAGCAGCAAATAGGTACCTGGGTGTTAGTCGACTGGTGTGGGTCGCATCCTGGGGGACAAGATTAAGGACCCCAATGGAAATAAGTTAGACAGTCCTCGATGACGCACTGACTTTCTTGGGTTATCCTGGGTGGCTAACCCTCCGGGGTTAAAAATCCGAACGAAATCTTATCTTATCTTAACACTAGTGCTACAGTGATCTTATTTTGACTTCTGCCACATAACACTAGTGCTACAGTGATCTTATCAATACTCCAGCCACATACCATTAGTGCTACAGTGACCTTATCTTGACACCAGCCACATAACACTAGTACTACAGTTATCTTATCTTGACATCAGCCACATAACATTAGTACTATGGTGTTCTTGTCTTGACCCCAGCCACATAACACTAGTGCTACAGTGAACTTATCATGAAATCAGCCACATAGCATTAGTGCTACAGTGTTCTTATTTTGACACTAGCCGCATAACATTAGTGCTACAGTGATTTTATCTTGACACCAGCCACATAACACTAGTGCAACAGTGATATTATCTTGACATCAACCACATAACGCTAGTGCTACAGTGATCTTATCTTGACACCAGCCACATAACATTAGTGCTAGAGTGAGCTTTTCTTGACATGAGCCACATAACATTAGTTCTACAGTGAAGTTATCTTGACACCAGCCACATAACATTAGTGCTACACTGTCTTTATCTTGTCACCAGCAACATAACGCTAGTGCTACAGTGATCTTATCTTGGCATCATTCACATAACATTAGTGCTACAGTGTTTAAAAGATTACCCGAAGGTTTGCTGAGTTATTCTTTATATTTCTTTAACCGCTGACCCAGACCCAGCCCCACCCCCCAGCCCCAGTGCTGACCCAGACCCAGCCCCCAGCCTTACTGCCAGCCCAGACTCTCCTAGGGACACTACCCAAACCACCACAAAAACAGTAAATATACAAGCATCATTGCACAAGACCGTGGCCCACAGTACAGATGTTGGAGAGGAGTCTCCTCCTTCTTCCTCTACTGGGGAAAGTAGATGGAATCCAGGACGGGGTGGCCCTGGCTTGGATACTGAGGATTATAGTGCAGTCCCAGAACCTGCAGAAATTGGCAACACACCTCCCAACAATTCTCAACCAAAGGTGAATTTGTGCAAATATTATGCTTGGGGCATCTGTAAGCATGGAATAACAGGGGAAAAAAATGGGACATGCAACTTTGACCATCCCAAAAAAATGTAGCGACCTCCTGTCTAAAGGAGTGTGTCGTTCTTCTTCCTGTACTTTCTTTCACCCAAAAATGTGCCACTCTCGGTCCTCCAGAAGCAGTGTTACAACATCGAGTGCCCTGCATACCATCTAAAAGGGACCAGGAGGCACAGACCCCACAAGACAAACAATAGTAGCTACGACAACCCAACTCCAGGTGATTTTTTAGTGGCAGGAAACGAAAAAAGAAAATGGAAGGAAAATAACAAAAATAGTCCACCACCTTGGAGCCTTGTTGGACTGGAGGCGCAGCCAGTGGCCACCCATGGCCCTCCAGAATTACAACTACTGATGCCAATAACAAAATCCCCCCAACAAACACAGAATACAACCTCGTTCATATTTGCTAATATACAGGGCCTTAAGCCATCCACCAACAACAAAATACCTTTTATCAGTGGACTTCTAGTGGAGTCTAATGAAATGTTTGCAGCCTTCACAGAGACTCACACAAAAGATCACTTTGACAGTGAAATATGGATAAGTGGTTACAACCTTTTTAGATGCGACAGAAAAAAAGGCAACAAGGGGGGTTGGCCTGTATGTCAAAGAGTCCCTTATCTGCACGGAGTTGCTGAACACCACAAATGAGGTAGTTGAAGTTCTATCAATAAAGATCGAGAACCAAAACCTAGTCATTGTGGTTGTATACAAGCCACCAGATGCAACCTCACAACAGTTCAAGGAACAGCTACTGAAAATTGATTACTGTTTGGAAAACCTTCCAGCTCATCCCCAAACATCTTACTGCTTGGTGATTTCAACCTAAGGCATACAAAATGGAAGAATGTAGCAAATAATGTTATAGCTGAAACAATCCCCGGAGGTAGCGCAGATGAAAGGTCACACACACATGAGCTACTAAGTCTCTGCGAGAAAACACACCTTAAGCCAGCAGATAGTGGAGCCAACAAGACTAGAAAACACACTTGACCTTATCTTCACAAATAATGAGGACCTGATAAGAGACATAAGAATATCAAAAACAACTAATTCCGATCACAATCTAATCGAAGTCCAGACGTACATGCATAGGGGTCCTGAACAGCAGAATGCATGTACCTGTGAAGGTGTCTTCACAAAATACAATTTCAACAACAAGAACATCAACTGGGACCAGGTAAACCATGTCCTAAACGAAACATGTTGGGAAGATGTCTTAAATGACATGGATCCAAACCAGAGCCTTGAAAGGATCAACTTCCTGGTAGCCGAAGCATGTTCTAGGCATATTCCCCTAAGAAAGAAGAAGAGCAGGAGTAAACTGGAGAGAAAAAGACGCTCCCTCTACAGAAGACGACGAAGAGTCACTGAGCTCCTCAGGAGTGCTAGAATATCTGATACACGAAAGGAGGCGCTGACCAGGGAAGTGGAAACTATCGAACTTAAGCTAAATGACTCTGACAGGAACCAGGAGAGGCAGGAGGAGCTTAAAGCTATTAGTGAAATTGAAAGAAATTCAAAATATTTCTTTTCATATGCCAAAAACAAGGCAAATACCACATCTAGTATCGGGCCCTTACTCAGACAGGATGGGACTTACACAGATGACAAGAAGGAAATGAGTGAAATATTGAAATCCCAGTACGACTCTGTGTTTAGTGAACCACTAATCGGTCTGAGGATCGACGACCAAAATGATTTCTTCATGAATGAGCCTCAAAACTCCATAAATGTATGCCAGATTTCCGACATTACCCTAACTCCGATAGATTTCGAAAAAGCCATTGACAACATGCCTATGCACTCAGCCCCGGGCCCAGACTCGTGGAACTCTGTTTTCATTAAGAACTGCAAGAAACCCCTCTCGCGTGGCCTAAGTACACTATGGAGGAGGAGCTTGGACATGGGTGAAATTCCACAGTCACTTAAAACAACAGATATAGCCCCACTCCATAAAGGTGGCAGCAAAGCATTAGCCAAGAACTATAGACCAATAGCTCTGACGTCCCAAATCATAAAAATCTTTGAAAGAGTGCTAAGAAGCAGGATTGCAAATCACCTGGATTCCCAAAATCTGCACAATCCAGGGCAACATGGGTTCAGGGCAGGTCGCTCCTGCCTCTCACAACTACTGGATCACTATGACATGGCCTTGGATGCACTGGAAGAAAATCAGAATGCAGATGTAATATACACAGACTTTGCAAAAGCATTTGACAAATGCGATCATGGCGTAATAGCCCATAAAATACGTGCTAAAGGAATAACTGGGAAAGTGGGGAGATGGATCTTCAACTTCCTAACAAATCGAACACAAAGAGTAGTGGTAAACAGAGTTAAATCGGAGGCTGCCATAGTGAAGAGCTCTGTTCCACAAGGCACAGTACTCGCCCCCATCTTATTCCTTATCCTCATATCAGACATAAACAGAGATATACACCACAGCACCGTATCATCCTTTGCGGATGATACTAGGATCTGCATGAGGCTATCATCTGATGAGGACGCGGTTAACCTCCAAGAAGATATAAACAAAGTTTTCCAGTGGGCAACGGTAAACAATATGATGTTCAATGAGGACAAATTCCAACTACTCCGTTATGGAAAACTGGAGGAGATAATAACTAGAACAAAGTATACTACTGACTCCGGCCATACAATAGAGCGGAAAAATAATGTAAGGGACCTGGGAGTAATAATGTCTGAGGATCTCACTTTCAAGGATCACAACAGTGCCACGATCGCACGTGCAAAGAAAATGATAGGATGGATAATGAGAACTTTCAAAACGAGAGATGCCAAGCCCATGATGATCCTTTTCAAATCACTTGTTCTCTCTAGGCTGGAATACTGCTGTACATTAACATCTCCATTCAAAGCAGGTGAAATCGCAGATCTAGAGAGTGTACAGAGAACCTTTACTGCACGTATAAGTTCTGTCAAGCACCTTAACTACTGGGAACGCTTGGAAGCACTTGACTTGTACTCGTTGGAACGCAGGAGGGAGAGATATATCATAATCTACACTTGGAAAATCTTGGAAGGAATGGTCCCAAATCTGCACACAGAACTCACTCCCTACGAAAGTAAAAGACTGGGCAGGCGATGCAAAATGCCCCCAATAAAAAGTAGGGGCGCCATTGGTACACTAAGAGAAAACACCATAAGTGTCCGGGGCCCAAAACTGTTCAACAGCCTCCCATCAAGCATTAGGGGAATTGCCAATAAACCCCTGGCTGCCTTCAAGAGAGAGCTGGACAGATACCTAAAGTCAGTGCCGGATCAGCCGGGCTGTGGCTCGTACGTTGGACTGCGTGCGGCCAGCAGTAACAGCCTAGTTGAACAGGCCCTGATCCATCGGGAGGCCTGGTCATGGACCGGGCCGCGGGGGCGTTGATCCCCGGAATAACCTCCAGGTAACCTTCAGGTAACACCCTTCCAAACGGTTGATCAAGGAATTGAGATTTGTTAGGTTTTAATTTCTCTACTTTTCTGAGAAGCACATCACTAGTTACTGTACCAGTGCATAATTTATTATCATCCAGTTCTATATAATCTATTATTTCAGGAATTTCGTTAGTATTTTAATGGGTATAAGCTGAGAGGAAGTAAGTATTGAGAATTTCACACATATCCTTATCACTGTCAGTGATCAGACAGTGATAAGGATATCAGCCACATAACATTAGTGCTACAATGAGCTTAACTTGATATCAGCTACATATCATTAGTGCAAGAGTGGTCTTATCTTGACACAAGCCACATAACATTAGTACTACAGTGATCTTATCTTGACACCAGATACATATCATTAGTGCTACAATGATGTTATCTTGACACCAGCCACATAACACTAGTGTTACAGTGATCTTATCTTGACATCAGCTACATAACACTAGTGCTACAGTGATCTTACCTTGACACCAGCCACATATCATTAGTGCTACAGTGATTTTATCTTGACAACAGCAACATAAAACTAATCCTACAGTGATCTTATCTTGACATCAGCCACATAACAAGTGCTACAGTGATCTTATCTTGACATCAGCCACATAACACTAGTGCACCAGTTATCTTATCTTGACTCAAGCCACATAACATTAGTGCTACAGTGATCTTATCTTGACATCAGCTACATAGTGTTAGTGCTAGAGTGATCTTATCTTGACACCAGCCACATAACATTAGTGCTACAGTGATCTTATTTTGACATGAGCCACATAACACTAGTGCTACAGTGATCTTGTCTATACTTCAGCCACACACCATTAGTGCTACAGTGATCTTATCTTGACATCAGCCACATACCATTAGTGCTGCAGTGATCTTATCTTGACTCAAGCCACATAACTTAGTGCAACAGTGATCATACTTTGTCATCACACACATAACATTAGTGCTACAGTGATCTTATTTTGACACCAACCACATAATATTAGTGCTACAGTGATCTTATCTTGACATCTGCCACATAACATTAGTGTTACAGTGATCTTTTCTTTACATGAGCCACATAACATTAGTGCTACAGTGATCTTATCATGACGTCAGCCACATAACACTAGTGTTCCAGTGATCTTTTCTTGACATCAGTCACTTAATATCAGTACTACAGTAATCTTATCTTGACATCAGCCACATATCATTAGTGCTTCAGTGATCTTAACTTGACATCTGCCACATAACAACAGTGCTACAGTGATCTTATCTTGGCATCAGCCATATAACACTAGTGCACCAGATAGCTTATCTTGACTCCAGCCACACAACATTAGTGCTACAGATATCTTATCTTGACATCAGCTGCATAGTGTTAGTGCTAGAGTGATCTTATCTTGACACCAGCCACATAACATTAGTGCTACACTGATCTTACCTTGATATCAAACACATCATATTAGTGGTACAGTGATCTTATCTCGACATCAGCCACATAACATTAGAGCTACAGTGATCTTATTTTGACACCAGCCATATAACATTAGTGTTACAGTGAGCTTATATTGGCATCAGCCACATAACATTAGTGCTACAGTGGTCTCAGGTTGACATCAGCCACATAATGTAAGTGCTACAGTGAACTTATCTTGACACCAGCCACATAACATTAGTTCTACAGTGATCTTATCTTGATATCAGACACATAACAATAGTGCTACAGTGAACTTATCTTTACAGCAACCACATAACATTAGAGCTACAGTGACCTTATTTTGGCATCAGCGACATAACATTAGTTCTACAGTGATCTTATCTTCACACCAGCCACATAACATTAGTGCTACAGTGAGCTTATCTTGACATCAGCCACATAACACTAGTGATACAGTGATCTTATCTTGACATCAGCTACGTAGCACTAGTGCTACAGTGATCTTATTTTGACATCAGCCACATAACACTAGTGCTACAATGATCTTATTTTGACTTCTGCCACATAACACTAGTGCTACAGTGATCTTATCAATACTCCAGCCACATACCATTAGTGCTACAGTGATCTTATCTTGACACCAGCCACATAACACTAGTACTACAGTTATCTTATCTTGACATCAGCCACTTAACATTAGTACTATAGTGTTCTTGTCTTGACACCAGCCACATAACACTAGTGCTACAGTGAACTTATCATGAAATCAGCCACATAACATTAGTGCTACAGTTATCTTATTTTGACACCAGCCACATAACATTAGTGCTACAGTGATCTTATCTTGACACCAGCCACATAACACTAGTGCAACAGTGATATTATCTTGACATCACCCACATAACGCTAGTGCTACAGTGATCTTATCTTGACACTTGCCACATAAAATTAGTGCTACAGTGAGCTTATCTTGACATCAGCCACATAACTTTAGTGTTACAATGATCTTATCTTGACACAAGCCACGTAACACTAGTGCTACAGTGATACTATGTTGACATCGGCCACATAAGGCTAGTGCTACCGTGATCTTATCTTGACACCAGCCACATAACATTAGTGCTAGAGTGAGCTTTTCTTGACATGAGCCACATAACATTAGTTCTACAGTGAAGTTATCTTGACACCAGCCACATAACATTAGTGCTACACTGTCTTTACCTTGACACCAGCAACATAACGCTAGTGCTAAAGTGATCTTATCTTGACATCATTCACATAACATTAGTGCTACAGTGTTTAAAAGATTACCCGAAGTTTGCTGAGTTATTCTTTATATTCCTTTAACACCCTTCCAAACGGTTGATCAGGGAATTGAGATTTGTTAGGTTTTAATTTCTCTACTTTTCTGAGAATCACATCACTAGTTACTGTACCAGTGCATAATTTATTATCATCCAGTTCTATATAATCTATTATTTCAGGAATTTCGTTAGTATTTTAATGGGTATAAGCTGAGAGGAAGTAAGTATTGAAAATTTCACACATATCCTTATCACTGTCAGTGATCAGGCAGTGATAAGGATATCAGCCACATAACATTAGTGCTACAATGAGCTTACCTTGATATCAGCTACATATCATTAGTACTACAGTGATCTTATCTTTACACCAGCCACATATCGTTAGTGCTACAATGATGTTATCTTGACACCAGCCACATAACACTAGTGTTACAGTGATCTTATCTTGACATCAGCTACATAACACTAGTGCTACAGTGATCTTACCTTGACACCAGCCACATATCATTAGTGCTACAGTGATTATATCTTGACAACAGCAACATAAAACTAATGCTACAGTGATCTTATCTTGACATCAGCCACATAACAAGTGCTACAGTGATCTTATCTTGACATCAGCCATATAACACTAGTGCACCAGTTATCTTATCTTGACTCAAGCCACATAACATTAGTGCTACAGGGATCTTATCTTGACATCAGATACATAGCGTTAGTGCTAGAGTGATCTTATCTTGACACCAGCCACATAACATTAGTGCTACAATGATGTTATCTTGACACCAGCCACATAACACTAGTGATACAGTGATCTTATCTTGACTTCAGCTACATAACACTTGTGCTACAGTGATCTTATCTTAACATCAGCCACATAACACTAGTGCTACAGTGATCTTATTTTGACATGAGCCACATAACACTAGTGCTACAGTGATCTTGTCTATACTTCAGCCACATACCATTAGTGCTACAGTGATCTTATCTTGACATCAGCCACATAACATTAGTGTTACAGTGATCTTATCTTGACTCAAGCCACATAACATTAGTGCAACAGTGATCATACTTTGACATCACACACATAACATTAGTGCTACAGTGATCTTATTTTGACACCAACCACATAATATTAGTGCTACAGTGAGCTTATCTTGACATCTGCCACATAACATTAGTGTTACAGTGATCTTTTCTTTACATGAGCCACATAACATTAGTGCTACAGTGATCTTATCATGATATCAGCCACATAACATTAGTGCTACACTGATCTTATCTAGACACCAGCCACACAATTCTTGTGCCACAGTGATCTCATCTTGACACCAGCCATATAACACTAGTGCTACAGTTAACTTATCTTGACACCAGCCACATAACGCTAGTGCTACAGTGATCTTATCTTCACACCAGCCACATACCACTAATGCTACAGTGATCTTATATTGACACCAGCCACATAACACTAGTGCTACAGTGATCTTATCTTGACATCAGCCACACAACACTAGTACTACAGTTATCTTATCTTGACATCAGCCACAAAACATTAGTACTACAGTGTTCTTGTCTTGACACCAGCCACATAACACTAGTGCTACAGTGAACTTATCATGATATCAGCCACGTAACATTAGTGCTACAGTGATCTTATTTTGACTCCAGCCGCATAACATTAGTGCTACAGTGATCTTATTTTGACACCAGCCACATAACACTAGTGCTACAGTGATATTATCTTGACATCAGCCACATAGCGCTAGTGCTACAGTGATCTTATCTTGACAATTGCCACATAAAATTAGTGCTACAGTGATCTTATCTTTACATCAGCCACATAACATTAGTGCTACAGTGATCTTATCTTGACACCAGCCACATTACATTAGTGCTACAGTGAGCTTTTCTTGATATGAGCCACATAAAATTAGTTCTACAGTGAAGTTATCTTGTCACCAAAGCCACATAACATTAGTGCTACAGTGATCTTATCTTGACATCGGTCACAAAACATTAGTGCTTCAGTGTTGAAAAGATTAGCCGAAGGTTTGCTAAGTTATTCTTGTATGCATAGTATAATTGGCTTTGGCATGCTGCTCTTATCTGTATTTTTTTTTTGTACCTCTGTATGTATGCTCAAATTGTAAATAAATAAATAAATAAACACCATTCCAAACAGTTGGTCAGGGAATTGAGATTTGTAGGTTTTAATTTCTCTATTTTTCTGAGAAGCACATCACAAGTTACCGCACCAGTGCATAATTTATTATCATTCAGTTCTAAATAATCTATTATTTCAGGAATTTCGTTAGTATTTTAATAGGTATAAGCTGAGAGGAAGCAAGTATTTAGAATTTCACACATGTCCTTATCACTGACAGAGATCAGACAGTGATAAGGACATCAGCCACATAACATTAGTGCTATAGTGAGCTTACCTTGACATCAGCCACATAGCATTAGTGCTACAGTGGTCTTATCTTGACACAAGCCACAAAATGTTAGTACTACAGTGATCTTATCTTGACAACAGCGACATAACATTAGTGCTACAATGATGTTATCGTGACACCAGCCACATAATATTAGAGGCACAGTGATCTTATCTTGACATCAGCCACATAACTTTAGTATTACAGATATCTTATCTTGACATCAGCCACATAACATTAGTGCTACAGTGAACTTATCTTGACATCAGCCTCATAACATTAGTGCTACAGTGATCTTATCTTGTCATCACCCACTTAACGTTAGTGCTACAGTGATCTTATTTTGAAACCAGCCACATAACACTAGTGCTACATTGAGCTTGTCTTGACACCAGCCACATAACACAAGTGCTACAGTGATCTTATCTTAACACCAGCTATATATCTTTAGTATTACAGTTATCTTACCTTGACTTCAGCCACATAACATTAGTGCTACAGTGATCAAATCTTGACATCAGCAACATAACACTTGTACTACAGTGATCTTATCTTGACATCAGCCACATAACACAAGTGCTACAGTGATCTTCTCTTGAGAGCAGCCACATAACATTAGTGCTACAGTGATCTTATCTTGACACCAGCCACATAACATTAATGCTACAGTGATCTTATTTTGACATCAGCCACATAACAGTAGTGCTACAGTGATCTTAACTTAACACCAGCCACATAACTTTAGTATTACAGTGATCTTATATTGGCATCAGCCACATAACATTATTGCTACAGTGATCTTATTTTGACACCAGCCACATAACATTAGTGCTACAGTGATCTAATCTTGACATCAGCAACATAACACTAGTATTACAGTGATCTTATCTTGACATCAGCCACATAACACAAGTGCTACAGTGATCTTCTCTTGAGAGCAGCCACATAACATCAGTGCTGCAGTGATCTTATCTTGACACCAGCCACATAACATTAGTGCTACAGTGATATTATCTTGACATCAGCCATATAACAGTAGTGCTACAGTGATCTTAACTTAACACCAGCCACATAACTTTAGTATTTCAGTGATCTTATATTGGCATCAGCCACATAACATTAGTGCTACAGTGGTCTTATCTTGATATCAGCCACATAACAGTAGTGCTACAGTGATAATTTCTTGACACCAGCAACATAACATTAGTGCTACAGTGATCTTATTGTTACAAAAAAAGCTATTCTAAAAGTGAATACTATAAACGTCTGCCCTTCTAGCATCCACCCTCTTACTGGGTTTTCGTAACAAGTAGTCAGTATCCTTGTCCAATTATCAATTAGAATTCAGTATGATTCAATAGTGCTTCAGGATTGCAACTGGTAGGCTACTAACTAGAGAAAATAAAATTTAATAAATTTATTAAGTATCGTGTAGAGGTATATCATCAAATTAAATTAAATTAATCAATTCAAACAAATTAATAATAATCACTGCTCTCGTGTACAGTATTATTGTGCTGAAAGCACATATCACTTTTATAATTCTTAAGTACCGTCTGGTACATTAACATTTAATAAGATATTACAAATATGTACAATTAAGTTTGTGTGTAAGTGCTCTAAGTAGTTTGCTAAGTCTCACGATTCGACTAGACTTAAACAAGTGACTGACAAAGTCCTCAAATAAACTAACTTCTTGACCAACTGGCTATCAGAACAGTTTGCTTGAACAATAAAAAGAATGCAAAGCCCAATAGCAATATAACAAGCAACTGCGACACAGAATCAGGAACAAGGAGATAATATAACGACACTAAGTAGGGACCATCAGCAGATCCTCCACAAAAGTCACAAAACTCCTATACTACTGAATCTAAGTTCAGCATAAGAAAATCCCGACTGTGACAGTACACAGATACCAGTACAAGTTAGGTCAGAAGCTACAGCTTAGGACCTGAGTTGCTCAGAGTGTCTAAGCGACACACAACCTCAGTACAACGTCGAAAATCACTAAGTCTGTACAATGTTCTTTGAGCAGAGTCTCCAGAACTAACAATAATAATGAGACAGGAGACGATCTTCCAACAAGGGCCAATAAGGGAGATTTAGGCACTTGTCATGAATACCTCCAACCACCAAGAGAGTCTAGACCAGACTGAATACTTCAAGCGAGGTGAGGACACCCCCTCTATCATGTGATAGCTCCATGGACAGCTGCTGCTCAGTAACAACGAGAAGCCGACAGCGAAACGAGCCACAAGCGATAATTACAGTAATTAGACAATCAAGACTTGAACTTTGAGCACATAATATGTTGCATCCTACCTAACAACAGGTAACTAAGTCAAATAATAATATAAAGCAATACATTTACGATTTAGCTATTATCGCAAATATAAGCAATATAAAATTATATGAAAAGATAATATACATGTAATATATATACATACATTACAACCCATTCAGGGGTTGCAACATTATCTTGACATCAGCCACATAACAATAGTGCTACAGTGATCTCATATTGACATCAGCCACATAACAGTATTGATACAGTGATCTTATCTTGACACCAGCCACATAACATTAGTGCTACAGTGAACTTATCTTGACATCAGCCACTAAGTTAGCGCTACAGTGAGCTTATTTGACCCCAAACCCACTTCCCACTAGGGGGTACGTTCTTATCTTGAAAACAGCACATTAGCTAGTGTACAGTGATTTATTTTAAAATCCCAATAACATTAGTGTACCGTAATCTTATCTTGTATCAGCCAAAAACATTATTTCTCCAGTGTTTTATTTGCATCAGCCACTAAAAATAGTGCTACGTGTTTTATCTTGACATCACCACAAAATGCTGTGCACGTGATCTTTTTTTGACTCAGCCAGATGCATTAGTGCTACGTGATCTTATTTGACATACACAAAACTTTAGTGCTACAGTGTTTCTTTTTTTTGCACCAGCCACATAACCTTGTGCACAGTGTTTATGTTGACACCGCACATAACACTAGTGATACAGGGATCTTTCTTGACCCAAGCCAAAACATGGTTTTTTTGTGATCTTTCTTACATCAGCCAATAACCTTAGCACTACAGTGATCTTTTTAAAACTCAGCAAAAAAAACATTAGTGCTGCAGTATTTTTGTTTGAAAACCCCCAAAAACACTAGTGCTACAGTGAGTTATTTTGACATAGCCCATAACATCAGTTCTCAGTGAGGCTTATCTTGACCCCAAAGGAAATAATTAAATGCTACAGTATCTTGCCCCTTGACATCGTCACATAAAATTATGCTCAGTTTTGAAAAGATGACCCGAAGGTTGCAAAGTTCTTCTTTACATTCTTTAACCCCCTTTCCAAAACAGTTGATCATGATTTGTGATTTGTTGGGTTTTAATTTCTGTTTTTTTTTGAGGAAAACATCATTGTTACAGCAATCGTGATATTTTTTTATCTCCATTTCTTATAATAATTATTACACAATTTCGTTGTATTTTCCTGGGTAAAAACTGAGGGAAGTAAGTATGAAATTTACTATGTCCTTTTCACTCTCAGTGCTGACAGTGTAAAAGGGAAACAGTCAATAACATTTGTACTCAGTGAGCTTATCTTGACATCAGCCACATAAAATTTGTGACAGTGTCTTTTTCTTGACACAGCCATAACATTTGTGAAAAGGGGATTTTCTTGACACCCGCCCCATTACATTTGTGCTATAGTGTTTTTATCTTGAACCCGCCAATAACTTTTGTATTACAGTGATCTTATGTAGGCATAGCCAATAACATTGTTTTCTACAGTGATTTATTTCACATCAGCCACATTAAAAATAGTGCTACAGGATCTTAGCTTGGCACCGCAAAATAACGTTAGTGCTACAGTGATTTTTTTCTTGACATCGCCCATAACGGTTTCAGTGTCTTTTCTTTAAACCCCCCACATAACTTGTGTTTCAGTGAATTTTTTGACATCAGCCAATTTAAATTATGCTACAGTGTTTTTATCTTTTACATCAGCCACTTAAATAGTGCTACAGGTCTTTTTCTTGGGGGCCAGCAAAAATAACTTTGGGGTCGTGTTTTTCTTGACTCAGCCACCCTAACATTGTGCTACAGGTCTTTCTTTTCAGCCCCATAACATTTGTGTTTCGTGAAATTATCTTGACATCAGCCACATAAAATTTGTTCAGTGATCTTATCTTGACACCAACCATTAGTGTGCTCAGGATTATTTGACACAGCCCCCAATAACATTAGTGTGGAAAATTTCTTGAAAAGAATCTTAGTGTAAAATTTCTTATCTTACATCAACAAAAATATTTTCTAGTATTTTCTTATTCAGCCAAACTAGTTTATCAAGTGTTTATTTAACCGCCCGTTTTAAATCTAAATTTTTTTCATCTTTCGTAATTTGTAAGTATTGAAAAGATTAGGATTTATAAGTTCTTCTTTATATTCTTTTAAAACACCACCCAAAATTTGTCAGGGTTTTATTTGTTAAAAAATTTCTCTATTTTCTTAAAACCACATAAATAGTTATTTCAAATCGGCTAATTTTTTTAAAACCGCCAGCTAAATTAATTTTTTTTTCAAAGAATTTGTTATTTTTCCGGGAAAAATTGGGTAAGATTTTAAAATTTATAATTCCTTTTTATTAGTGATTTTCAGTGATAAGACATCAGCCACATAAATTAGGTACAGGACTTCTTGACTCAGCCCAAAAAAACTTTTGCTTCAGTGTTTTTCTTGCACCAGCCACATAACTTGTTATTTTAGTGTTTTTTTGACAGGCTAAAAACATTTGGTTTAAATAATTTTTTTGGGGGATCAGCCCATTAAAATTTGTCTACAGTTATCTTATCTTGACACACCCCTTAAATTAGTCTACAATGACTATTTGATATGGGACATCATATAGTGTACAGTGTTTACTTGACATAGCAATACATTAGTCTCGTGATCTTTTTGACCGCCACAAACATAGTGTAATTTAAAATCTTGCCCAGCCCCATAACATTATGCTCTGAAACTTATCTTGACATAGCAAAAAAGTTGTTACATGTTTTTTTTGACCCAGCCACAAATAAAGTACAGTGCTTTTTTGCACAGCACAAAAATTTAGTGCTCGTTATCTATCTTGACTCACCAAAAATTAGTCTAAGGAAACTTTACTTGAATCAGCCACTAACAATGTGTACAGTGTTTTTTCTTGAATTACAACATAACCTTTGTTTACAGTGTTTTTTTTAGACCAGCCCAAAAATTTGTGCACAGGAATTTTTTGCTCAGCCAATAACATTTTTGTTCAGGATCTTATTTGAATAGCCAATAAAATAGTGTTGTGACTTATCTTGAACCACAATAAAATTTGTGTACAGTGTTTATTTGGCACCCCCAACAAAAACATTAGGCTACGTGACTTTTTCTTGAACAGCAAAAAACTTGGGTTTCATGATTTTTCTTTACATCGGGGACATCACTAGTGCTAAGTGTCTTTTCTTGAATCACCAATACATGTGCTACAGTCATCTTAAAACCGCCCCAAAAAACTAGGGGAAAAGGTCTTTTCTTTACCGCAATTTCTTAGTGCTTAGTGTTTATTTGACTGCCATTAAAAATTTTGGGTTTAAATGAACTTATCTTGAACACCACATAACATTGTGTCAGTGATCTATCTTGACAAGCAATAAATTGTGCACAGTGACTTTTCTTGACCAGTTTTCTTTTTTTTCGTGCTTTCCGACATGGGGCCCAAATTAGTGCTAAGGACTTTTTTTGACCAGCCACATACTTAGTGCTCAGTGACTTTTTTGACACCCCGCCATTTAAATTTTTGTTTAAGGATTTTCTTGCATCGGCCATAAACATTATGCTAATGATCTTTTCTTGACACAGCCACATTAAAATTTGTTCTACGTGAACTTTCTTGACCCATCCCCTAAATTAGTGTACGTGATCTTCTTAATAGCACTAAATTGGGGACAAGTGAAATTTTTTGAACCGAAAACCTAGTGCTCAGTGACTTTTCTTGACACCCAAAACATACCCAAAGGTACAATTTTTACTTGACCCAAACCCCAAATTTAGGCCTTCATGTTTTTTTGTTGAATCACCACTTACCTTGGCGAGGTCTTACACATGCCATTTAAATTTTTCTTACTTTCTTAACCCCCCAAACATTAGTGTTTAAGTGAATTTTTCTTTGGGAAAAACCACATAAAATTTTTGGCACGTGATTTATTTAATCGTCATAAATTTAGTCTCAGTTTTTGAAAAAACTGGGGGGAAATTAGGAGAGATTTCGGGGGTTTTTAAAGCCCCCCCGGGCCCCCAGTTTTAGGGTGGGCCCCCAACCATGACTACACCCCGGTCCCATTTTCTGATAACATAGAAAAAGGTGGAAAAAACAGTCAATGTTTTACTTGGCTGGGAATCGAACCCAGGCCCTCACCGTGTGAAGCGAGAGCGTTAACCACCAGGCCGAAGGTTTGCTAAGTTCTTCTTTACATTTCTTTAACACCCTTCCAAACAGATTCTCAGTGATTTGGAATTTGTTAGGTTTTAATTTATCTATTTGTCTGAGAACCACATCACTAGTTACCGCAATCGTGCATTATTTATTATCATCCAGTTCTATATAATCTATTATTTCAGGAATTTCGTTAGTATTTTCCTGAGTAAAAACTGAGGAGAAGTAAGTATTGAGAATTTCGCAGATGTTCTTATCACTGTCAGTGATCTGACATTGATAAAGATGTCAATCATAAGACATTAGTGCTACAGTGATCTTATCTTTACATCAGCCACATAACATTAGTACTAGAGTGACCTTGTCTTTACACCAACCACATAACATTAGTGCTACAGTGATCTTATCTTGACATCAGCCACATAACAATAGTGCTACAGTGATCTTATCTTGACATCAGCCATAACATTAGTTCTACAGTTATCTTATCTTGACACCAGCCACATAACATTAGTGCTACAGTGATCTTATCTTGATACATCCACATAACTTTAGTATTACAGTGATCTTAACTTGGCATCAGCCACATAACATTAGTGCTACAGTGATCTTATCTTGACATTAGCCACATAACATTAGTGCAACAGTGATCTTATCTTGACATCAGTTACATAACATTAGTGCTACAGTGATTCTAACTTGACACCTGCTACATAACACTAGTGCTACAGTGATCTTATCTTGAGGCAGTCATATAACACTATCGTTACAGGGATCTTATCCTGACAACAGTTACATAACGCTAGTGTTAGAATTATCTTATCCCGACACTAGTTTCATAACACTAAACACTAGAGCTTCAGTGACCTTATTTTGACACTAGTGCTACAATGAGCTTATCTTGACAGAAGTTGCATAACACTAGTGCTACAATGATCTTATTTTGATACAAGTTTCATAACACTACTGCTACAATGATCTTATCTTGACACAAGTTACATAACACTAGTGCTATAGTAATAGTAAACTGTCCACGATTGCAGTAACTATTGGCATGGTCCTCAGACAAATAGAAAAATTAAAATCTCACAAATCTACGGGCCCTGATGAACTGTTTGCCAGGATTTTAAAGGAATGTAAAGTGAAACTAAGCATACGTTTGGCTAATCTTTTCAATATATGACTACAAACTGGCATAGTGCCAGATAAGTGGAAAATGGCAAATGTAATACCTATTTACAAGGCAGGTGACAGGTCCTTAGCTTCGAACTATAGACCAATAAACTTTACCTCCATAGTTGGTAAATTTATGAAATCAAATATTGCTGAAGCATTTCGTAGCCATCTTGAAATGCATAAATTGATTAACGAATCTGAGCACGGTTTTACGAAGGGGCGTTCCTGCTTTTCAAATTTACTAACTTTTTCACTAAGCTGTTTGAGGAGGTGTATCATGGTATTGAATATGATATTGTGTACATGGACTTCAGTAAGACTTGCGATAGAGTTCCACATCAGAGGCTATTGAAGAAACTTAAGGCACACGTCACAAGCGGTGTTCCACTTGTTGCTCACAATTTACATGAACAACATAGATGAGGGAATAAATAGACACAAGCAGATTTGCTGATGACACCAAAATAGGCCTTCCAGTTCATTCAAATGAGGACATTAGAGCACTCCAAGATGATTTTGAATAGACTGATGCAGTGGTCCGAGAAGTGGCAGATGCAGTTTAATAAAGACAAATGGAAAGTCCTTAATGTTGGACAAGAAAATGACCATTCCACATATAAACAAAATAATGTAGATCTTAATATTACTGATTGCGAAAAGGATTTAGTAGTTCTGGTTAGCAGTAACCTGAAACCAAGACAACGGTGTATAAGTGTTCGCAATAAAGCTAACAGAATCCTTGGCTTCATATCAAGAAGTGTAAATAATAGAAGTACTCAGGTTGTTCTTCAACTCTATATATCCTTGGTTAGGCCTCATTTAGATTATGCAGCACAGTTCTGGTCACCGTATTACAGAACGGATATAATTGCATTGGAAAATGTACAAAGGAGGATGACAAAGTTGATCCTATATATCAGAAATCTTCCCTATGAGGATGGACTGATGGGCCTGAATCTGCATTCTCTAGAAAGACAAAGAATTAGGGGAGGATATGATTGAGGTGTATAAATGGAAAACAGGAATTAATAAAAGGGATACAGCGTGCTAAAAATATCTAGCCTAGACAGCACGCGCAGCAATGGATTTAAGCTCGAAAAATTCAGATTCTGCAAGGATATAAGAAAGCACTGGTTTGGTAATAGAGTTGTGGATGAGTGGAACAAACTCCCGAGTGGATGTGGGTGGGTGTGAGTTAGACCTGACTAGCTTGCGCTACTAGGTCAGTTGTCGTGCTCCTTCCTTAGGGTATGTGACCTGACCTGACTACCTTAAGGCATTGGCTTAAGCTTGTGGATGAATTGGACCTGCCTCGCATGGGCCAGAAAGTCTCCTGCAGTGCTCCTTCTTTCTTAAGTTTCTTACGTTCTTATTTTATCCTAACACCAGCCACATAACACGAGTGCTACAGTGATCTTAATCTAACACCAGCCACATAACACCAGTGCTACAGCGATCTTAACACCAGCCATATAACACCAGTGCTACAGCGATCTTAACCTAACACCAGCCACATAACACCAGTGCTACAGTGATCTTAACCTAACACCAGCCACATAACACCAGTGCTACTGTGATCTTAACGTAATACCAGCCACATAACACCAGTGCTACAGCGATCTTAACCTAACACCAGCCACATAACACCAGTGCTACAGTGATCTTAACCTAACACCAGCCACATAACACCAGTGCTACAGTGATCTTATCCTAACACCAGCCACATAACACCAGTGCTACAGTGATCTTAACCTAACACCAACCACATAACACCAGTGCTACAGTGATCTTAATCTAACACCAGCCACATAACACCAGTGCTACAGTGATCTTAACCTAACACCAGCCACATAACACCAGTGCTACAGTGATCTTAACGTAACACCAGCCACGTAACACCAGTGCTACAGTGATCTTAACCTAACACCAGCCACATAACACCAGTGCTACTGTGATCTTAACCTAATACCAGCCACATAACACCAGTGCTACAGCGATCTTAACACCAGCCATATAACACCAGTGCTACAGCGATCTTAACCTAAC
Source organism: Cherax quadricarinatus (assembly GCF_026875155.1). Classification (NCBI taxonomy): domain Eukaryota; kingdom Metazoa; phylum Arthropoda; class Malacostraca; order Decapoda; family Parastacidae; genus Cherax; species Cherax quadricarinatus. Next base: position 6,669,407 of record NC_069432.1, read on the forward strand.
ACCAGCCACATAACACCAGTGCTACAGTGATCTTAACCTAACACCAGCCACATAACACCAATGCTACTGTGATCTTAACCTAATACCAGCCACATAACACCAGTGCTACAGTGATCTTAACCTAACACCAGCCACATAACACCAGTGCTACAGCGATCTTAACCTAACACCAGCCACATAACACCAGTGCTACAGTGATCTTAACCTAACACCAGCCACATAACACCAATGCTACTGTGATCTTAACCTAATACCAGCCACATAACACCAGTGCTACAGTGATCTTAACCTAATACCAGCCACATAACACCAGTGCTACAGCGATCTTAACACCAGCCATATAACACCAGTGCTACAGCGATCTTAACCTAACACCAGCCACATAACACCAGTGCTACAGTGATCTTAACCTAACACCAGCCACATAACACCAATGCTACTGTGATCTTAACCTAATACCAGCCACATAACACCAGTGCTACAGTGATCTTAACCTAACACCAGCCACATAACACCAGTGCTACAGCGATCTTAACCTAACACCAGCCACATAACACCAGTGCTACAGTGATCTTAACCTAACACCAGCCACATAACACCAGTGCTACAGTGGTCTTAACCTAACACCAGCCATATAACACCAGTGCTACAGTGATCTTAACATAACACCAGCCACATAACACCAGTGCTACAGTGATCTTAACCTAACACCAGCCACATAACACCAGTGGTACAGCGATCTTAACCTAACACCAGCCACACAACACCAGTGCTACAGTAATCTTATCCTAACACCAGCCACATAACACCAGTGCTACAGTGATCTTAACCTAACACCAGCCACATAACACCAGTGCTACAGTGATCTTATCCTAACACCAGCGATAATAACACTAGTGCTACATCGATCTTAACCTAACACCAGCCACATAACACCAGTGCTACAGTGATCTTATCCTAACACCAGCCACATAACACCAGTGCTACAGTGATCTTAACCTAACACCAACCACATAACACCAGTGCTACAGTGATCTTAATCTAACACCAGCCACATAACACCAGTGCTACAGTGATCTTAACCTAACACCAGCCACATAACACCAGTGCTACAGTGATCTTAACGTAACACCAGCCACGTAACACCAGTGCTACAGTGATCTTAACCTAACACCAGCCACATAACACCAGTGCTACTGTGATCTTAACCTAATACCAGCCACATAACACCAGTGCTACAGCGATCTTAACACCAGCCATATAACACCAGTGCTACAGCGATCTTAACCTAACACAGCCACATAACACCAGTGCTACAGTGATCTTAACCTAACACCAGCCACATAACACCAATGCTACTGTGATCTTAACCTAATACCAGCCACATAACACCAGTGCTACAGTGATCTTACTAACACCAGCCATATAACACCAGTGCTACAGCGATCTTAACCTAACACCAGCCACATAACACCAGTGCTACAGTGATCTTAACCTAACACCAGCCACATAACACCAATGCTACTGTGATCTTAACCTAATACCAGCCACATAACACCAGTGCTACAGTGATCTTAACCTAATACCAGCCACATAACACCAGTGCTACAGCGATCTTAACACCAGCCATATACACCAGTGCTACAGCGATCTTAACCTAACACCAGCCACATAACACCAGTGCTACAGTGATCTTAACCTAACACAGCCACATAACACCAATGCTACTGTGATCTTAACCTAATACCAGCCACATAACACCAGTGCTACAGTGATCTTAACCTTAATACCAGCCACATAACACCAGTGCTACAGCGATCTTAACACCAGCATATAACACCAGTGCTACAGCGATCTTAACCTAACAACCAGCCACATAACACCAGTGCTACAGTGATCTTAACCTAACACCAGCCACATAACACCAATGCTACTGTGATCTTAACCTAATACCAGCCACATAACACCAGTGCTACAGTGATCTTAACCTAACACCAGCCACATAACACCAGTGCTACAGCGATCTTAACCTAACACCAGCCACATAACACCAGTGCTACAGTGATCTTAACCTAACACCAGCCACATAACACCAGTGCTACAGTGATCTTATCCTAACACCAGCCACATAACACCAGTGCTACAGTGATCTTAACCTAACACCAACCACATAACACCAGTGCTACAGTGATCTTAATCTAACACCAGCCACATAACACCAGTGCTACAGTGATCTTAACCTAACACCAGCCACATAACACCAGTGCTACAGTGATCTTAACGTAACACCAGCCACGTAACACCAGTGCTACAGTGATCTTAATCTAACACCAGCCACATAACACCAGTGCTACAGTGATCTTAACCTAACACCAGCCATATAACAGTTGTACTTCGGTGATATTAACTTGACACGAGTCACATAAAACTAGTAAAGTGTTAGTGTTCTTAACCACATAGCTTCAAAACATAGTGACATTAACCTGAGTCCAGCCACATAACACTATAGCAGTGTAACAATGACGTTAGGGAAATAAAGCTTATGAAACTTTAATTACATTAATCAAGAGAGTGACATTTTCTAATATGTAATGAAGTCCCATAGAAATTTAATTTTATTTTGAGTATGTAATGAATGTAACAAAGTGGCTGAAATGAAATGTTTACTTAACATTTTGTCGCACAAATGTTTACTTAACATTTTATCGCACAAATGCTTACTTAACATTTTGTCGCACAAATGTTTACTTAACATTTTATCGCACAAATGCTTACTTAACATTTTGTCGCACAAATGTTTACTTAACATTTTATCGCACAAATGTTTACTTAACATTTTATCGCACAAATGCTTACTTAACATTTTGTCGCACAAATGTTTACTTAACATTTTATCGCACAAATGCTTACTTAACATTTTATCGCACAAATGTTTACTTAACATTTTGTCGCACAAATGTTTACTTAACATTTTATCGCACAAATGTTTACTTAACATTTTATCGCACAAATGCTTACTTAACATTTTGTCGCACAAATGTTTACTTAACATTTTATCGCACAAATGCTTACTTAACATTTTGTCGCACAAATGTTTACTTAACATTTTATCGCACAAATGTTTACTTAACATTTTATCGCACAAATGCTTACTTAACATTTTGTCGCACAAATGTTTACTTAACATTTTATCGCACAAATGCTTACTTAACATTTTATCGCACAAATGCTTACTTAACATTTTGTCGCACAAATGTTTACTTAACATTTTATCGCACAAATGTTTACTTAACATTTTTTTCGCACAAATGCTTACTTAACATTTTGTCGCACAAATGTTTACTTAACATTTTATCGCACAAATGCTTACTTAACATTTTATCGCACAAATGTTTACTTAACATTTTGTCGCACAAATGTTTACTTAACATTTTATCGCACAAATGTTTACTTAACATTTTATCGCACAAATGCTTACTTAACATTTTGTCGCACAAATGTTTACTTAACATTTTATCGCACAAATGCTTACTTAACATTTTATCGCACAAATGTTTACTTAACATTTTGTCGCACAAATGTTTACTTAACATTTTATCGCACAAATGTTTACTTAACATTTTATCGCACAAATGCTTACTTAACATTTTGTCGCACAAATGTTTACTTAACATTTTATCGCACAAATGTTTACTTAACATTTTATCGCACAAATGCTTACTTAACATTTTATCGCACAAATGTTTACTTAACATTTTGTCGCACAAATGTTTACTTAACATTTTATCGCACAAATGCTTACTTAACATTTTATCGCACAAATGCTTACTTAACATTTTATCGCACAAATGTTTACTTAATATTTTAAGTCACAAATTTTGTTACTTAAGCTTATTAAAAGAAAAAGTTTTTTGCTTAAAATCTTTCATACTAAAATGTAAAATAAAATTTCAGACGTAAATAACCAAGTTTATGAGCAAATTTATTGTAGTGTCGGATGTTATTAATTATTAATAATTAATAATAACAATATTATTATTAACAATAATAATATTGTTATTATTACTAATTTTATTATTATAAGTATTAGTGATACTAATAACAAATGCTGATGTTGTTGTTAATAATGTTAATACTGAGGTTAAAAATAATAATAATCTATGATAATAATAATGTCTATGACCTGAATGGGTCATAGAGATCAAGGACACAAAAATGACACAAAATGACAAGTTAACATCTTCATAAAATAACTTCAAAATTGCAAAGGTTATTTTTGTTAGTTGTTTAGTAATTTAGAGTTTATGTAGTGCGGTTGTTTTCACTGAACATTTGTTAAATGCAATCAACTAAAGTTTTAGGAAAAATTGTAAGTCATCCTTATATAAAATTAATAGTTTTGGTTAACATTTAATAACTCCTTTAATTGCAAAACCATAGAAAATGCTAATTATTCCTTTTAAACTTTATTTTTGTGGCTTACTGGATGAATTTTTGACAAAAAATGGCTAAATTTCAATGTTTTCTTGCTAGTTTTGGATGTAAAACAAAAATATATAATAAAATAAATAAAATTAACATAAATAAAATAAAATTTACACAAATTTTATTTTAAACTTTCTGAAACATATTTACAAAGTTAAAAATGAGCAGTTTTTCTAGAATTCCAATCATGCAATAAGTCACTTTCCCGTTTAAGCCACCAAATGTAGTCTCCCATCATGTTTTCATTATAATATCCCCGATATCTGTGTTCAAAATCCATTATATCTTGGTGGAAGCGTTCCCCTTGCTCCTCTGAGTATGCTCCCATATTCTCATTGAAGTTGTCAAGATGAGCATCAAGGATATGGACCTTAAGGGACATCCTACTGCCCTTCTGACCATAACTTTTTACTAATATCTCAACAAGCTTCACATAATTGTCAGCCTTGTTGTTGCCCAGAAAGCCCTGTGCTACAGCAACAAAACTCTCCCAGGCTTCCTTTTTCCTTCTCTGTCAGCTTCTTTGGAAATTCTGAGCGCTCCATGATTTTCCTGACTTGTGGTCCAATGAAGATGCCAACCTTCACCTTTGCCTCTGATAGCTTGGGAAACAAGTCTTTAAGATACTTCAAGGCTGCAGACTCTTTGTCAAGAGCTGTAACAAACTGTTTCATTAGCCCTAGTTTGATGTGTAATGGAGGGAGCAGAACCTTTTGAGGATCCACCAATGGCTTATGTTTGAAATAATGTCTTCTTACTGAGAACTCAGTCCTTTGAGGCCAGTGCTTCCTCTGGTAATGTGCTGCTGTGCCACTACTATCCCAGTGGCAGAGATAACAGGGAAACTTGATAAAACCTCCTTAGAGTCCTATCAAAAATGCCACCATTGTGAAGTCTCAAATAACCTCCCAGCCATACGCATCATAGTTCAAAGCTTCCAGTAGAAGTTAACACTGCTGTAGTCCTCCTTAAGATACACTGAATGAGCCAAGTACAGAAGTGCAGAAGTACAGCTTTTACGCGTCTGGAGGAGCTGTCAGTGAAGAGTCTCCACGCATCGCGATTGCATGCAATTCCAATTACATCAAACAGGCCTGATACATTTTTCATTAGTAAAGAAACTTGAGAAATGTTGGTGACGTTTTCTTTGGCTTGTCACTTGCACACTTTCATCCATTTTTATGATTGTTGTTTTCCTCCTGATGTGGCTATACAAAAGCTTCGGATCAGAATTGACTTTCCATGCTATATCGTTTTCATAATGTCGCTTGGCCTCCCTCCTTTTCTGTGCATACTCGTTTCTGGCTCGTCTACTAATCTCTTTATTTTCCTGGGTCCTTTGTCTTCTATACTTCTTCCATTCTCTAATGCACTTAGTTTTTGCCTCCCTACACCGTCGGGTAAACCAAGGGCTCGTTCTGGTCTTCCCATTATTTATGTTGCCCTTGGAAACAAACCTTTCCTCTGCCTCCTTGCATTTTGTTGTTACGTAGTCCATCATTTCGTTTAC
>NC_069432.1:6680401-6694528 GCF_026875155.1 Cherax quadricarinatus
CCCCCAAGCTCCTTAAAGGGGATTTAGATGCACTCTTTCCCCTTAGCAAAGGGGGTCCTGACCTATGGGAACAAAAATAATGGGGGGCAATTTTTCCATTTTTTTCAAAATTTTTGGGGATTTCCCTGAAGGGGGCCGGGCTGCCCCCCTTCCTCCCGGGTGTATTGGAGATGGGTTATCAGCCATGGTAGATCCCAAAGTGTATCCCCCCCCCACCTGTTTCCCCCCATCTGTCCAGGCTTGAAGGGTGATCCCAATTTTGGACGTTTCCCGGCTGCCATCAAAATCTGCATAGTTGGGGTGGCTCCCTTACTGCGGGGAAACCCAGCAGTTGTGAGGCTCCTCTTGATAATGTTATTAACCCCCCTCATGCTTGAAATTTTTTTCCCCTCGGATTTAGGGGCACACAAGACCTTGGTACCCGTTCGGTCTGCTGCTTCCCTCCCACAAAACCCCCTGTGTTCGGCGAGAACAGGGGCGGCAAGCCCGGGGGGGCCCACCGATGCGGATGGTCTGTGGGTCGGGGGCGTGTGCCAAGGCGGGGTTTGGGGGAACTCCAACAAAAAGGTTTCCCCAGCATAAAAGGGGGGGCCCCTCACTGCCAGGAGGCGGGTCAACCTTCCCTGACACACTCTGAAGCATTGTTGAGGCTATATTTTCCACTTTTGGGACCACCCCCCGTGCGATTGTTTTTTGTTTTTGGGGGGAGCGGTCTGGTTTCAGACCCCGTTAGATTACCCCAGATTTTGGCTCCGTCAATAAATTTTTGGTCCGGGACCCCAAATTTTTTTGCCCTAAGATGTTTCGGGGAGAATCGCTGCTACAAGCTCTCTGGATGCAATACACGGGGGACAAAAAAAGCGGGTAACGCAATCTGTAAAGACTTTGGGACACCAAGGGTTTCCTAGTCTGACTGGAAGTGTGCTTTTGGGTTTCCCCTGCCCGTCTTCTAAGCAAGGTTAAGACTTTCGTAAAAAACCCGCCTCCAAAAATATTCAAATTCGTGCGTATGAGGGGGCACATCTTAGGAAATATGTCAACCCCGGCAAATCAAGCACTTTGGTTTTTAAAGGTACAAGGCATCGTGGGGGGTCCAATTGCTATTGTTGTTCCATTCTCCTTAAACCCTTCCCTTTTTTCCCGAGGGAAATTTTGTCAATGGCCCTTGCTTCCCAGAGGTGCTTCCAGCAAGACAATATTTGTGGGGGCAATGACTGCTGTCCCGGTATTTTTTATCTTCCCCCTGCATTTTTTCATTGTTGGGCTGACTGAGATGATTTAACAAATTTGGGTGGATTCCCGGGAGACCCATTTTTCCCGGGCCCCGTGTCATTAAACCCGAAATAAGGTCATTTTAGGGGGGGCTTCCCTTTTTTTATGGTAGTGTCCCTATTTGGGAAACCCGATGTTTTTGCTCGCTGGTCATTTTGGGCTGTGATTTCCCTTAAATGCTATACAGAAGAGAAATGGGGCCCAAAAGGATTCCTTGGGGGGACACCCTTCGATTTATGTATATCCCTGCTCCCCCAAGAGAAGCTTGATTCCTTGCTATAACCCCCTGAAAACAAAAGGGAAGAGACCAGGGAAATGTTTTGTCCGCCCGCCCCCTACCCCCGTCTTTTACAGGAGGGTTCCCAAAGCATACTTGAAAAACTAATTTTACCCCTGCATTGTCCTCAAAGGGGGTTGTTTATATATTTTCCCTTGTTTTCATGGGAAACCCCTGCTTCACTTCCTTGAGAGACTCCAAAGCCAAACTGGTTTGGGGAAGCATATGGTGCCCCGTGCACGAAAACTTTGGACCCGCCCTTTTGGGTACCCAGGCGGCGTAACGTTTTCCCCGCGCAAATTGGGGGGGAATTTTCCTTGATATATATTTTTAAAAAAATACTATATATAATATTTAAAATATATTTTACATATATATATAAAATATATTTTAAATATATATATTTATAAAATATATATTAAAAAAATATATAAAAAAATATTTATAAATATATATATATAAAGGGGTTAGTGGATGAGTTTGAGAATGTGTGTAAAGGTAGAAAGTTAAAAGTGAACATAGAAAAGAGTAAGGTGATGAGGGTATCAAATGATTTAGATAAAAAAAAAAATTGGATATCAAATTGGGGAGAGGAGTATGGAAGAAGTGAATTTTTTCCCAGATACTTGGGAGTTGACGTGTCCGGCGGATGGATTTATGAAGGATGAGGTTAATCATAGAATTGATGGGGGAAAAAAAGGTGAGTGGTGCGTTGAGGTATATGTGGAGTCAAAAAACTTTATCTATGGAGGTAAAGAAGGGAATGAAATGAAAGTATAGTAGTACCAACACTCTTATATGGATGTGAAGCTTGGGTGGTAAATGCAGCAGCGAGGAGACGGTTGGAGCAGTGAAGATGTCCTGTCTAAGGGCAATGTGTGGTGTAAATATTATGCAGAAAATTCGGAGTGCGGAAATTAGGAGAAGGTGTGGAGTTAATAAAAGCATTAGTCAGAGGGCAGAAGAGGGGTTGTTGAGGTGGTTTGGTCATTTAGAGAGAATGGATCAAAGTAGAATGACATGGAAAGCATATAAATCTATAGGGGAAGGAAAGAGGGGTAGGGGTCGTCCTCGAAAGGGTTGGAAAGAGGGGGTAAAGGAGTTTTGTGGGTGAGGGGCTTGGACTTCCAGCAAGCGTGCGTGAGCGTGTTAGATAGGAGTGAATGAGACGAATGATACTTGGGACCTGACGATCTGTTGGAGTGTGAGCAGGGTAATATTTAGTGAAGGGATTCAGGGAAACCGGTTATTTTCATATAGTCGGACTTGAGTCCTGGAAATGGGAAGTACAATGCCTGCACTTTAAAGGAGGGGTTTGGGATATTGGCAGTTTGGAGGGATATGTTGTGTATCTCTATACGTATATGCTTCTAAACTGTTTATATTCTGAGCACCTCTGCAAAAGCAGTGATAATGTGTGAGTGTGGTGAAAGTGTTGAAATGATGATGAAAGTATTTTCTTTTTGGGGATTTTTCTTTCTTTTTTTTTGGGTCACCCTGCCTCGGTGGGGAGAACGGCCGACTTGTTGAAAAAAAAAAAAAAAAATATATATATATATATATATATATATATATATAATATATATAATATATTATATTATATATATATATATATATATATATATATATATATATATATATATATATATAATATGTACATATATATATACATATTATATAAAACATATATATAAATATATATATATATATAATATAATATATATATATATATAATATATAATATATATATATATGTCGTGCCGAATATGTAAAACTGGTCAATTAGCAAGAACTCATTTAAAATTAAGTCCTTTCTAAAATTTTCTCTTAAACGTTTAAAGATATATTTTTTTCATTAATTTTAATGTAAAAATTTATAATTTTGCACTAAAAGAATCTTAGAAAACTTACCTAACCTTATTATAACAAGAGTAATTTTATATATTATATAATATATATATATATATATATATAATATATATATATATATGTATATACATATATAAAATATTATATATATATATATATATATATATATATATATATTTATATATATATATATATATATATATATGTATATATATATATATATATATATATATATATATATATATATATATATAATATATATATATATATATATATATATATATATATATTTAAATACTGATCTCTGGCCGAAGGAGACTCGACCCTACGAACCTTGGAACAAGGTACGCAGTGCTATACCATTCTCACCACACTGTACAATGCCTTGGCTCCTAGCACAGTGCTAGACGTTGATCCATGCTTCACACCCATACCAGAGTGTTGGTACAACTATACACTCATACATTCCCCTCTTTGCTCCCAAGGACAAAGTTCTTTCTCTCCACAAACTCCTAAGTGCACCACTCACCCTTTTCTCCCTCATCAATTCTATGATTCACCTCATCCTTCATAGACACATCTGCTGACACGTCCACTCCTAAATATCTGAATACATTCACCTCATCCATACTCTCTCCAATCTGATATCCAATCTTTCGTCACCTAATCTTTTCGTTATCTTCATCACCTTACTCTTTCCTATATTCACTTTTAATTTTCTTCTTTTACATATCCTACCAAATTCATTCACCAACCTTTGCAACTTCTCTTCAGAATCTCCCAAAAGCACAGTGTCATCAGCAAAGAGCAACTGTGACAACTCCCACTTTGTGTTTGATTCTTTATCTTTTAACTCTACACCTCTTGCCAAGACCCTCGCATTCACTTCTCTTACAACCCCATCTATAAATATATTCAACAATCACGGGGTCACACATCCTTGTCTCAGGAATACTTTTACTGGGAAATAATCTCCCTGTCTCCTACATACTCTAACCTGAGCCTCACTATCCTCGTAAAAACTCTTCACTGCTTTCAGTAACCTACCTCCTATAACATACACCTGCAACATCTGCCACATTGCCCCCCTATCCACCCAGTCATATGCCTTTTCCAAATCCATAAATGCCACAAAAACCTCTTTACCCTTATCTAAATACTGTTCACCTATATGTTTCACTGTAAACACCTGATCTATACACCTCCTACCTTTCCTAAAGCCTCCTTGTTCATCTGCTCTCCTACTCTCCGTCTTCCTCTTAATTTTTTTCAATAATAACTCTACCATACACTTTACCAGGTATACTCAACAGATTTATTCCCCTATAATTTTTACACTCTCTTTTATTCCCTTTGCCTTTATACAAAGGAACTATGCATGTTTTCTGCCAATCCCTACTCACCTTACCCTCTTCCATACATTTATTACACAATCTCACCAATCACTGAAACACTATATCCCCACCTGCTTTTAACATTTCTATGTTTATCCCATCAATCCCAACTTCCTTACCCCCTTTCATTCTACCCACTGCCTCACGAAGTTCCCCCACACTCACAACTGGCTCCTCTTCACCACTATACACGAAATCACAGCTTCCCTATATTCATCAACATTTAACAATTCCTCAAAATATTCCCTCCATCTTCCCGATATCAATAACTCTCCATTTAATAACTCTCCTCTCCTATGTTTAACTGTCAAATCCATTTGTTCCCTAGGATTCCTCAAGATATTAATCTCACTCTAAAACTTTCCCTTATTTTCAACAAAATTTATTGATAACATCTCACCCACTCTCTCATTTGCTCTCTTTTTACACTTCTTCACCACACTCTTAGCCTCTCTTTTTCTCACCATATACTCTTCCCTCCTTGCATCACTTCTACTTTGTAAAAACTCTCATATGCTAACTTTTTCTCCCTTTCTACTCTCTTTACATCATCAATCCACCAATCCCTCTTCTTCCCTCCTGCACCCACTTTCCTGTAACCACAAACGTCTGCTGAACACTCTAACACTACATTCTTAAACCTGCCCAATACATCTTCGACCCCATTGCCTATACTCTCACTATCCCATCTAAACTCCTATAGTTGTTTATATATTACCCTAAGTGCCTTCTCTTTTAGTTTATACACCTTCACCTCTCTCTTACTTGCTGCTTGTATTTTCCTTGTATCCGATCTACCCTTTACTCTCACTGTAGCTACAACTAGAAAGTGATCTGATATATCTGTGACCCTTCTATAAACATGTACATCCTGTAGTCTTCTCAACAGTCTTTTATCTACCAATACATAGTCCAACAAACTACTGTCATTACGCCCAACATCATACCTTGTATACTTATTTATCCTCTTTTTCTCAAAATACATATTACTTATAACTAAACCCCTTTCTATACGAAGTTCAATCAAAGGGCTCCCCTTATCATTTACACCTGGCACCCTAAACTTATCTACCACACCCTCTCTAAATGTTTCTCCTACTTTAGCATTTAGGTTCCCTACCACAGTTACTCTCTTACTTGATTTAAAGGTTCCTATACATTTGCTTAACATCTCCCAAAATCTCTCTCTCCTCTACTTTCCTCTCTTCTCCAGGTGCATACACGCTTATTATGACCCACTTTTCACATCCGACCCTTATTTTAATCAACATAATCCTTGAATTTACATATTTATATTCCCACTTCTCCTTCCATAACTGGTCCTTCAACTTTATTGCTATCCCTTCCTTAGCTCTAACTCTCTCAGCTACTCCTTACTTAATCCCATTTATTTTTCCCCACTGAAACTCGCCTACCCTCTTCAGCTTTGTTTCGCTTAGGGCTAGGACATCCAACTTCTTTTCATTCATAACATCAACAATCATCTCTTTCTTATCATCCACACTACATCCACGCATTCAAGCATCCCAGTTTTTCTTCTTCTGATTTTTAGTAAATGTGTACAGGAGAAGGGGTTACTAGCTCATTGCTCACGGCATTTTAGTCGCCTCATACGACACGCATGGCTTTCGGAGGAAAGATTCTTTTCCTCTTCCCCATGGACAATAGAGAGAAAAAACAAGAACAAGAGTTATTAAGAAAAAGAAGAAAAACCCTAGATGCATGTGCGTGCCTGTGTGTGTGTATATATATATAATATATATATATATATATATTATATATATATATATATATATATATATATATAATATATATATATATAAGGGGGCAATGCGGCAGATGTTGTAGGTGTATCGTATAGGAGGTAGGCTACTGAAAACAATAAAGAGTTTTTACGAGGATAGCGAGGCTCAGGTTAGAGTATGTAGGAGAGATGGAGATTATTTCCCAGTAAAAGTAGCCCTTAGACAAGGATGTGTGATGTCACCGTGGTTGTTCAATATATTTATAGATGGGGTTGTAAGAGAAGTGAATGCGAGGGTCTTGGCAAGAGGTGTGGAGTTAAAGATGAAGAATCAAACACAAAGTGGGAGTTGTCACAGTTGCTCTTTGCTGATGATGCTGTGCTTTTTGGAGATTCTGAAGAGAAGTTGCAGAGAAAAAAAACATACCACGGGCGGAATTGAACCCACGGTCAGAGAGTCTCAAAACGGTCTGGAGTTTTGAGACTCTCTGACCGCGGGTTTAATCCCGCCCGTGGTATGGTTTGTTTGCAATCGTGTCATTACAATTTCGTGAGTCAAGTTGCAGAGATTTGTGGATGAATTTGGTAGGGTATGTAAAAGAAGAAAATTAAAAGTTAATATAGGAAAGAGTCAGGTGATGACGGTAACAAAAATATTAGGTGACGAATGATTGGATATCAGATTGGAGGGAGAGAGTATGGAGGAGGTGAATGTATTCAGATATTTAGGAGTGGACGTGTCAGCAGATGGTTCTATGAAGGATGAGGTGAATTATAGAATTGATGAGGGAGGAAAAGGGTGAGTGGTGCACTTAGGATTCTGTGGAGACAAAAAACTTTATCCGTGGAAGGAAAGAGGGAAATGTTTGAGAGTATAGTTATACCAACACTCTTATATTGGTGAGAAGCGTGGGTGGTGAATGTTGCAACAAGGAGAAGGCTGGAGGCAGTGGAGATGTAATGTCTGAGGGCAATGTGTGGTGCGAATATAGTGCAGAGAATTTGTAGTTTGGAAAATAGGAGGAGGTGCAGGAATACGAAAACTACTATCCAGAGGACTGATAAAGGGTTGTTGAGTTGGTTCGGGCATGGAGAGAGAATGGAACAAAACAGAATGACTTCGAGAGTGTATAAATCTGTAGTGGAGGGAAGGCGGGGTATGGCTAGAACTAAGATAGGTTAGAGGGAGAGGGTAAATGAGGTTTTGTGTGAGAGGGGCTTGAACTTCCTGCAAGCGTGCATGAACGTATTTGATAGGAGTGAATGGAGACAAATGACTTTTAATACTTGACATGCTGTTGGAGTGTGAACAAAGTAACATTTATGAAGGGATTCAGGGAAACCGGCAGACCGGACTTTAGTCCAGGAGATGGGAAGTACAGTGTCTGCATTCTGAAGGAGGGGTGTTAAAGTTGCAGTTTTATAGCTGTAGTGTAAAACACCCCTCTGGCAAGACAGTGATGGAGTGAATGATGAAAGTTTTTCTTTTACGGACCACCCTGCCTTGGTGGGAATCGGCCTATGTGTTAATAAAAAAAAATAAAAATATATATGAAAAAAAAACACTGTGAAAGAATAGCAAAATTCCAAATTCTTTCGTGACTTCTCACCTTATCAAGGAACTATACAAAAACAAAATATCAAAGGAAGGCATATGAAGGGTCAAGACTACACCTCACCATCACGTCACCACAACAAAGCAACACCTCACACACACGGGACGACACCCGACTCTGTGAAACCCACCTGATACTCCACCCAAGAATTAAGATTTATTACTTGTTTAATGTATCATTAAATTCTTCCCAAATTTTATTAATTATAAATGATTCCAATTTATATAAACCAAAGGGAATATTCACATCATTTTCAAAACTGCTTTTTATGAAACAAGATTCAATTACATTTCTGTCAACCATGGACTTGCTTGATACAACTTTCTCAGCCTTTTGAAAATCAGTTTGAGGGTTAAAATCTCTCACATGAATAAATGGAGCATTAGAATCTTGTCCACTTTCAATGCTATATTTATGTTGTTTTAATCTTAGTTCAAGATTTTTACCAGCTTGACCGTAATAAACTTTATCGCAAATTTTACAAGGAATCTTATAGACACATCCGTCAGCATTTTGGGGGGAATTTTTTATCAAAAGTTTTTTTTTACTGTATCAAGATTTTTAAAAACAACTTTGATATTAAAAGTCTTAAGAGGAGAAGGCATATCAACCAAGTTTTCATGGTAAGGGAGAACCAACATATTTTTAGTTGAATAAGGTTGGTTGCCCCTTTTTGGATTGTAAAAAGTATTTCTAGGGACTTTAGAAGATTTATCATTTACGTTTCGTGGATATTTTAGATCATTAGCTATTTCATAAATTTTGGATATTTCTTTATCTATGAACTCTGGACTACATATACGTAAAGCTCTCAAAAACCCTGATAAGAATACTGAGAGTTTAACTCTCTCTTGATGTGGAGAATAATAGTGTACATAAGAACAGTTATTTGTAGGAGTTCTGTAAATTTTAAATTTAAAATCATTGTTACCCTTAATAATTAAAACATCTAGAAAAGGCAATGAGTTATTTGCTTCGAACTCAACAGTAAAGCTTATGGAATGGGCTAAACTAATTAATTTAACAAGGAAGATTGATATCTATATTCTTAGGCATAAGACACAAAATATCATCAACAAGTTTTACCCAAATGTCTTTTATCAAATAGACTCCTTGGATGAAAGATCTTCCTTTTGATGATTTTGTTAGAATTACTCTTCAGAAACATATTGAAATTACCAAAATACAAGAGAAGGAAGCATTCATAATATTGAGAAACAAAAAAATACTCTTTTAATAAGGCCATTCCATCAGAATGGAAACATAGTTTGTTGGATCATTGCTATAATAAACTCAGAAGAATTTGTAATGATCTCAAAAACAAACTACATAGAAAATTAGAAGTTTTAATTGAAAACAGTGATTGGACAAAGCATTCTAATAACAATTTTGTAATTAACTTATCAGATGAAGTATTAGATAAAAATAAGACCAATGAGATGTTCCCACTGCCTTCCTCCATCAAGGAAACGGAACAGTCAGAGACCTCACCCCACCCAGACTAATTTGCAGGCACAAAAGAAAAACTTCATCACCAACTGAAGCATCCATCACCACCACGCCATCTTCCTCTGTGAGGGAGAAGTTCATTAGATAGAAGTGGTGGAAGTATGAACAAATGGTGATGGTAGTTTGGTGGGCAGTTAGTGTGAGTACACAGTTTCTGCTCCCCCCATCCCTTCTGCACCCGGTTCGAGGTGATGAGTGCATCTCCGACTGGCGGTCAGTCACTTGCGGCTCCCATCAAATCTGTTTTTGTTCCACTCCTGTAAAAGTTATATGTTTTGGATTAAGTTGGTTTCAGTAAGCTTCACTCTTGTTTAGTGTTTTAGACTCCAATTTATTCATGCCTTGATTTGAATTTGCGTAGTGTTACATCATCTTTTAATTCTCACCATTTCTTTTAAAGGCTGTACGCCTATCATGTGAGTAATTTCTAGATTGGTGTTTTCCTAATTTTAGCCTTGACTGTCGGTTCGAGCCATTCGACAGAAACTAGATACAGAAGGGCAGCCTAGATCCTTACATATCTGAGACATCACTTTGACATCTCTACCTACAATGGTCCCCCTTCCACACGTAGCCAACCACCCAGACAGGTACACACCATTCCAGCAGCCTTCTCCCAGTTATAACTCCACCAACGTTTCATGGTGGATCTATACTGGCAACTTAACTGCTTCACAAGTGTTGTGGTGGTCAGAGGATCACAGTCAACCTCTGTTCGTCCGAATTTCTACTCGTGTTGAGGACACTGTCTTCTGTTTCAAGGGTCACGTCCACCTGCAGGCCCCTCCACATCATCAACAATGGCTTGGTGTTCTAAACCACGATTCAGAGCTACGTGCCCAGAACATCGGCACGGTACCGTTTTCCACTACGTCATTGTGTACATTTTATCTTCGAATCAATAATTATTTATATATTTCACTTAAATAACAAAAATAGGCACAATACCTTGACTGGAACGATGCACATATAACCCGCACATAGAAGAGATGAGCTTACGACGACGTTTCGGTCCGACTTGGACCATTTACAAAATCACACTAACGAAAAGTAAAGAAATAGGGAGTATATGTAGGCAGGAGGAGGAGGTAGTGGCAGTAGTGGAGGTAGATGATAATAGCAGTGGGGAAAGTAGTGAGGAGGAGGAGGAGCCAGTCTGATACTAAGAAAGAGGAGCACTGCAAGGGAGGTAGGTGCCCACATAGGGTAAGAGCAAGATCACAGAGGAGGGGGGGAAATAAAATAAAATAAATAAACAAATAAATAAATAAATAATGAAGGAACACATACCCAAGGCAGAAGAAAGACAACCCAAACGAGAAAAAGGAATGAGGAAAGGGGATGAGGGAGAAGAAGAAAAAGGAGGAATCAGGTTAAGTCACGGGTGTTCTGAAGTTTGGAGCATTTTACAATGTAGTGGGAAAGGAAGGCATCTACAGAGACGAAGCCAGGACTAAGATTCAATCAAGGAAAGTTGTGTATTAGGGAGGATTCAACCAGACGGCGACTGTTGAAGTTGGAAGTAGGGAAGACAGTTTTAGCAGAAGACCAGTCAATAGGATGGTTGTGATCTCTGACGTGACAGAAAAGAGCATTGTTAGTGTCGGCAAGCCTAACACTACTTTTGTGCTCCCTATGTCTGTCAGTAAGAGAACGGCCAGTTTCTCTAAAGTACTGAAGAGGACAAGAGGAATAAGAAATAGAGTAGACAACAGGAGCATCTGAAGAGGGAGGAGAGGTATGAACTAGATTAGTGCGAAGAGTGTTAGTCTGGCGGAAAGTAAGTTTGATGTCTGTGGAACGGACAAGGGGGAAGCGCTAAACCCGGAGGATTATACAGCGTCTGGGGGGGATGTGGAAGGCATTCAGGCTTAATTCGGGGAACTGGAGCACAGATCCAATTCCCTAAATCAAGAGCCCCTCACCAACATCAAGGAACCTTCCTTGAGGGGTATGGAACGGAGAGAGTTGTTGAGATGCTCCTGGTGTCTACTCTATTCCTGTCCTCTTCAGTACTTTGGAGAAACTGGCCGTTCTCTTTCTGACAGACTTAGCGAGCACAAAAGTAGTGTTTCATATTCTTTACTAAGTTAATACAATTGTTTATCTTATTATGTTATTATTGATTTTTTATTTTTATTTCCATAAAGAGGAACCAGCCTTGTCAAATACTCTTTGAGAGTCTGATAGGGCTGCGTGAACCTTCATCTGCTACCAACATCACCACCGGCGAACCACGTTACCGACTATGAGAGCCTGACCCGGATCATCCACGTCTCCTGGACGAAATTCAGAAACATCAAAAATGCTAATCCCCACTAGCATCGCTTCCCATCCACCAATCATCGTGAAGCTATGTTCCTCAGCACTTAATCCACGGCCTTAATTAAGCTGGGGTGTGGCTCCATTGGACCCTGTAATCTTCGCTTTCTCGGCCCTTCCTGACACTGGCTGCTGTGAGCAGTTTCATCAGCCGCGCTCGCATCGCAGCTGGCATGCCCTTCAATATAGTCCCGTAACCAGGGAGACAAAGCCGGGTCACCATCTGGAAAAGTCTCGGGCTAGCAAATGTACCGACTAATCTACAACAAGAAGTCCTCCTTAGCGTGCTGCCGACTTCGTGCTTGTAATAGCAGGAAAACCTCCAAAGACATATATGATTAACCGGAAGTGGAAATAAAGGAGTTTACCAGGGAAACATAACTTCATGAGCTGGCCTTTGAGGGGTAAGGCAACCCTTCCAAATAAGGTAACCATACTGATGGTCGCCACACAGGTCTTTCCCCTCTACTGTGGACAACAAGCAAAAGAGAAACAGCAAATCATATATGATATGACGAAATAAACCCGTGTGAATCATTCACTACAAGAAACAGTGGTAGGTTGACCTTCCACGTACCAAATCGAAAGCAGACATTCAACTCTTACAACCAGAGTTTCAAAAGATATCCTTTCAGTGAAGATTCCTTTAAGTGCATGAAGGAATTTTGACCCAAGGATGGATCGTACCTCATTACTGCCCAGGTGCTGTATGACCTCTAAGTTTAGTGCCCCTCCTTCATGACCATAAATAATAAAAATAATAATAATTAAAAATAATAACAAAGATATAAAATGAACATTATGGCAGTCGCTCAATTTCAACTGAGCTGTTATAAATGATCTAGTATGGTACTTAATTATTGCTGAGAAATGTGCCTGGCTAACACAGAGTACATAAACAGTTACTGAATGTTGGAAAAAATACAAGTCGTTCACTCTGAAAGATGGGTACAGTTATTGCATACCAGAGCGTCTTTTAAATAGGAATGTGTGTACTCTACTGGCAAGAAAACTATTAAAAGAGTAACTTTAAATATTTCTCTGTTTTGGGAAGGTCTGCCATGGTGAGATGCGGCCAGTTTGTTAAATAAATAATAAGCGAAAAGTGGAAAATGTATTGTAAATAATATTATTTATGCTCATTGACTTTTTTATGACATCAATAAATAAAAAACTACATACTAAAATTTGCATGTAAAAAGCAGAATTCCGTTTTTGAATATATGAAATAACTTTAAATGCTACACTACATTAACATCTACTAAGTTTTCATAAGATTCCACATTTAATTATTTTTTTTTACATACGTTTTCATATAAATATCACCTTAGCAATGAGTACTTATTAAAGGAACAATATTATTTTATTAGATTCTTAAGAAAAGCTAATGTGAATATTTACCGGAACCCATCGACTAAAGACAAATTTTTCACTTCTCTGGTTTCATCTGGAACTTTTTGTACTTACCAACAGAAAAACATGTTGAGTGATCGCATCCTCATAACAGGAGTTCTCAAGAGGTCAATAACAGTCTTCTTGATCTTTGTTTCTTGTCTAGTTTCATTCACAAGTTCAATGTTACTGCTGGTTAATGACAGAGTTCCGTCAACAGGACCAGACTGTCAGCAAGAATAGCAAATGAGCGATTAATTTAAAATTACTCTGTATCTCAAGTTAGATCCATAAAGTGTGCAATAATGCTGTACCTATATAATAAAAAGGCATGATTGTGTGATTGCAATGATATACAATTAACCCGCACTTAAGAGACTGAAATGAGTGACAATGTTTCACTCTGACTAAGACCATTGACTAGTAAGTCTAAATGATTTTGATTTTGTCGAGGTGGCAGCTAGTTCATTCTTACTCATTATCCATACTGTGGAGGGTAGTGCAAGAACCTACAAATATACTAAAGGCCTAGAAATATGTCTCCAAAAGTGTGTACAAGAGTACATCTAGATTTATATCTACAGTTGACTTACCTGTTGAAAGTATATTTAGTAAATTTAGTAAATTTACTTAATACATCTGGCATTTTATATTCATTAATAAGATACCTTGACATATCTCATACATTATTATACTATCTATCTGTATATTCCATAAAAAGTGGAAAATAAA